>OX376341.1:7423085-8023085 GCA_947369235.1 Udea olivalis | reverse complement strand
GAGTAAACTTATTTACCAAGCGGCGGCATTTTACTTCGCCCGCAGTGAGTTTGACAGCTGCGTAATGGTTCGGACGTGTTTTGATGTAATAAAATCGAAAATTCAGTGAAAGGTAAGCTTAAAGTGATTTAAATCTATCAATATGGTTCTTAAGGTTAATTACTATGTATTTACTACTGTATCCAGTGTGCTATATAGATTTTATGAATGTTACTTAGATTTTTCGTATTAAGAAGAATGTACCAATTACAGGACCTTCTCTAGGAAGACATTCTACTTTTTCACCAGAAGTTGAAAAAGGTATGGTTGAGAATATAAAGCTACTATCCAAACTTTTTTACGGGCTAAGTCCACTGCAAGTTCGTAATGCAGCTTTTATTTACGCGGAGAAACATAACGTGAAGCACAACTTCAATAGGGAGAGACAGCTAGCAGGCAAAGATTGGCTATATGGCTTTTTAAAGAGAAATCCTTCAATAAGCATTCGTCAACCAGAGGCAACCAGTTTGAATCGTGTGACAGCATTTAACAAAGATGAGGTTAACTTGTTCTTCCAAAATTTGGAAGATGTGATGGAAAAACACCACTTTACTGGATCTAAAGTGTTCAACATGGATGAGACTGGTGTTACCACCGTGCAAGATCCCGGTACAATCATTGCTGAAAAGGGACAGAAGAGAGTAGGGTCAATTACCAGCTATGAAAGGGGTAAAAACATAACTGTGATTTGCGCAATGTCAGCCGCAGGATCATACATACCTCCAATGTTCATTTACCCCAGACAGAGAATGTCACCTCAATTGTGCAAAGATGGTCCAACTGATGCTATTTACCATTGCTCGAAAAATGGTTGGACTAATGAAGAATTATTCATTATATGGCTCAAGCATTTTGTAAAATTTGCTAAGCCGTCTGCTGACGAGCCTGTCTTGCTCATATTAGACAATCATTATAGCCACTCATCTTATGCAGCATACATGTCCTGCCGAGAAAACTTTATCGTCGTGGTCTCTATTTCTCCCCATACCTCGCACAGAATGCAGCCTCTTGACCTCTCATTTTATGGACCCTTAAAAAGTGCCTTCAGGAAGGAGTGTTATTTATTTATGAAAAGCCACGCCATGCAAAAAATCACTCCATTTGATGTGGCTTCTATATTTAACAAAGCCTCCTGTAACACTGCTACAATACAAAAAGGGGTATCTGGGTTTAAGGCAAGTGGAATTTACCCCATCGACCCCAATATTTTTGGAGAAGAAGACTTCCTGGCCTCAAACTATCTATTGGGTAACAGAAACGACTTTGTAACTGTGATGGACTCGCCCACTACCATAAATCCTTTGTACCAAAACGAATCTATGGACCAAGATCAAGCACCAACTGAGCCTGAAATCACTAGTCTGCCTGAAACTAGTACTCCAGTTCAGACTCAAGGAGATCAGGCATCAACAGCACCTGAAGTCAATAGTATGCCTGGAACTAGTGCTACGGTTCAAACTGTAACAGCAACTGCACCTGAACTCAAAAGTTTGCCTGGAACTAGTATTTCAGTTCAGACAGCTGCAAATCTTTCTGACATTACAAATATTCATCCAGAATGGAACATTGTCGCTGTGACTCCGAGTAAAACTATATTATCTCCACTTCCACTTGCAAAGAAGATCTCCAAAGCACTAAACAACATTCCACAATCTTGACAGCAACACTACTAAATAAAGAAAGAAAGAAGAGAGAATAAGAAAGAAGTACTAGAGAACAAGCTAAAAAAGAAAGAAGAAAAGCAGTTAAAATTAAACCAGAAAGACTCAAAGAATATGAACAAAAATACAAACAAAAATATAAACACAAAAACTAATAAACAAACCAAAAAAACAACTCAACAAAAACATATTCGCAAAAAAACACAGCGCAAGAACACCATATCAAAGTCCACTGAAGATTTTTCATCTTCCGACGAAGAAATTTTGTTTGCCAAACGAAAGAAACTTCATGCACAGTCTCCTGGGTCAAGTACTCCAGATAAAGCTTCTCCAAAAAATAAAGAAACATGTTCAATTTGCAAAGAGTTCGGAAAGAATGAAGTATGGTATAGATGCCGAAGTTGTGGGAAGTGGACTCATGAAGAGTGCAGTGGCGCTGATTCTCCCGAGTCCTATGTATGCGATGATTGTGAAAGCAAACGTCGAGTTCTCAGACGTCTTAATCTTTAATTTTTTTATCATTATCATAAATTGATAATATGTTTTAATTATTATAAACAAAAGAGTTGATTATAATGAAAATATAAAAAGGTAATACTCGTACAGTTAGAAGTGAAGTACCTAATGAGAGTTCCTTTGTTATTATTATTAGTTACATTATTAATAATATGTTGAGATTTTTATGAAAGAAAGAGTTATTTTTGGTTAAAATAAAAGGATGATATAGTAAGAATCTAAATAAAAGACAGTTCCTATGGGATATATCTGTGATTTTAGAAGTACAAAATATTAATTAATAATCATTATGT
This sequence comes from Udea olivalis, assembly GCA_947369235.1. Taxonomy (NCBI): domain Eukaryota; kingdom Metazoa; phylum Arthropoda; class Insecta; order Lepidoptera; family Crambidae; genus Udea; species Udea olivalis. The sequence goes on along the minus strand of OX376341.1, from coordinate 8,020,576 downwards.
TTAGTTTTTTATACAAAAGACTTAATTTTGGTATAAAGAAAAGAACAATATAATTAGAATAAAAGAGTGAGGTCCTATGCGACGCAATCGGTGATTATTAAAGACTATAAAAGAGAAATATAAAAAAATAGTAATATGTTTATCATTTTATGAAAGAGAGTTAATTTAGGTTCAAATAAAATACTAATATTCTTAGATAGAGAGGTCCTATGTGACCCGATCTGTAGTTTTTAAGTATAAATAATGAATACTGTCTTTGTTTTGTCCTAAAAAAACATCATCATAATTTCAGAGGAGCGCTCTTGTAGTTGGAAAAAAAATGATTTATTTCATAATCAAAAAGGTTTAAATTTGCTTCAAATATAAACATGTTTTTGTTCTGATTTGATAAATAATAAAAATAAATAAAGATATTATGAATAAAGTTCCGTTTTATTGTGTCTTACTACATTTTAAATGCAAACCTGTATTAATTTTGAATGACCGGTAATACCCCAAAGGTATACAGCTATTACCCGCCGGGTAATAGTGGTCAAGGAAGCATTTTAGAAAATGATTAAAAACTAAGATACCCTCAACACATTGATAATATATTTAATATATATCTGTAGCCCATTACATAAGCTATGTAAAAAGTCAGTTACCTATACCGTAAGTCCCAAAGATAAAATAAAAAATGGATTACTGCTTAAGTGACCGCCATTCCCCCATCTTACCCTAATGAACACGGGTTGATGATTATATAATGATTGCGTATCCGCATTTTGAGAACTGGGGGCGTGTCCCTTTTCATCTATTTCACAAGCAACTAGCTTTTCAGAAAGTTTGTAAACAGAACACAGAGCGCCTCCAGTTCGAATGTCCGGTTTTTTGGTAGAATGTAGCGGTAAAAACTCTTCAGTGAGACTAGCAGTAAAGTAAACCTCGCTTAATAAACCAAATTTCGACGGCCACAAGCACCTTCAATGAGTTAGTAAATAAAACACTGTGGTGATTTAGTTTAAATTACTGTTTATACAACGTGTAAAAAGGTTAAGCACTAATACTTAAGGGGCAATTACTTTCAGTATTTCAAAAGCAATGTCTGATAACTTAATTTAGTATATTCATATCTAAAGATAGGAAAACTGGAAAAAAACGATTTCGGACCTTGATGATCTCGAGCGGGAATCGAACCCGCGTCTTTCACAATTCGGGTGACTGCTCTAAACCACTGAGCTACCGAAACCTCCCGCTCGAGATCAACAAAGTCCGAAATCGTTTTTTTTCCAGTTTTTCTATCTTTAGATATGAAAAACAAGCATTGTAAAATGCTCCAGGCACTCCTCCTGCAAGCAGGGATGCAGAATTCAAGCAGGCATGCAGCATGCAAGCAGGCACGCAGCATGCAAGCAGGTACGCAGCATGCATCCAGGCATACAACATGCAAGCAAGCAGGCATGCAGCATGCAGGCATGCAAGCACATGCAAGCAGGCATCCAGGCATTCAGCATGCAAGCAGAAATGCAACATGCAGCAGGCTTAGCTTCTGTCACGGCTCCGGCGCTGCGGGTCTCTGGCGGTCCCACGCAAGCTTATCATCGCGGCCGGTTTCCGCTCACTGTCGCAGCTTCGCGGCGGCGTGCGTTTAAACCACCTGCTCCTCAGCTTGTGGGCCGCCTCGCCCCTCCGCGCCTACGCGGGCTTGATTTACACTCTAGGGGTAGACTGCGTGGAGTCGGTTTTGCAGCGTTTCGTAATGTCAAATTCAAGCTAAAGAATATTTAGGACTACAAAAGTTATGTTTTTATTTATTTATTTATGTATTCTTCATTGCACAAAAAATACACAGTACAATAGGCGGACTTAATGTCAAAAGGTATTCTCTACCTGTCAACCACACGCTTAAACAGATAAATTTACCGACGGTGCAAGTCATAACATTTTCTACTAAATCTAACTGAAGCTAAAGAACCAAAAACAACAAAATATACTTACACATATATCATTATCTATATACATACATAGACTTAAATAAATACAAGATATATACGTCTTATAGCTAAAAAATATCTGAACAAAAATCTAAACACACACAATCACAAAAAAACTTGTAAAAACCAATGTAATATTTTTTAAAAGAACTATTCAAAAAAAAGTAAATTGCTAAACCATTCAGATTAACCTGGCAGTATTTGAGCCACAAACATTGACCTTCCCAGCACCTCAAGGACCATAGTTCAAGTTCGAGATCAATGCCCTGTAATGCTTCTTAATAGCCACTTTAAAACCATATTTGCCAAGAGACTTTCTTACTGAGACAGGAAGTTTGTTCCAGAGACGTATCGCAAAAACCGTGAAAGAACTGGACATAAAGCCGGAAGAATGAGAGTGAGTAAGAAGAGAAAGAGTATTTTCAGAACGCAGCTGACGACTGTGTGAGGAATGAAGAAACTGAAATTTGCTTTTTAAATAAGACGGGGAATTGGGGTCGAATAGAATATATTTTATGGATTTTATTTATTTATTTAATCTTCAATGCAAAAAATTTACATTAGGCGGACTTAATGCTAAAAGCATTCTCTACCAGTCAACCATCTGATGATGGATTATGGATTTTACTTCTTAAATTATGCTATTCTATTATTTAATTATGCTTCAAAATATTAGGCTTAACTATATTATGCCAAATGTCATTAGGGCTGACACTACTGATGCCTTGTTTGTGTTGTTGTATACGTCTTTGGACTGCTATGCTAATAGAAAGTTATGCGAAGAAAACATTATGAGACATTAATATAATGCTTTATGATGTTATGCCAAGCGACTTTAGGACAATCGACGTTATGCGAAAAGTTACTCCCCCATGAAATAAACCCATTTATGAACACTAGAAAACGATACCGGAGTCAAAACAAAAAAGAGCCCTTAGGCTTTTTAGCTTTACACCCTAATTGTAAACCAGGGAAGCCTTGTGATTTGATGCACAAAGTTTATATAATTACGAGCTACCCAGACAGACTTCGTTCTGTCTGCTTTTTACAATAAATGATTTCTGATTTCAAATGTTTGACAGCTGCTGTCCACTATCGGTTATTACATCTTGCCCGCTTTTCTCCGACTTGATTTACATGAACTGTTATTTTTCACTGAGATTTTTGTTGTTATTATTATTTTGAGTTAGTGCCGACGCTTATGTACGGAAGTGAGAGCTGGGTATTATGGCAAAAGAAGGATGAAAGTAGGATAAATACAGTGGAAATGAGAGCATGCGAAGTTTGGCAGGAGTGACATTGAGTGATAAAGTAAGGAATAGCATAATAAGAGAGCGATGTGGTGTGAAAGAGGATGTTGTCACAAAAATTGAGATGGGAATGCTAAGATGGTTTGGGCATATGGAAAGGATGGATGAAAGGCGATTAAGTGGTCACTTTAGTCCCGCTTTGTAGGGCTATATTGGCGTACTTTTAGAGCATGAGAAGTGAAAACAACGCACACGGCGGATTTTACTCCGCGTTAAAAACCTCTCCATCAAATATAGCCGGTAAAAGCTAGAATATGTTAAGAGAGCATTGACACGGTAGTTTCCGTGACGTTAACTCATGGTAGAGGTACCTGCCAATGCTACGAGACTCCTAACGAAACAAATTTACAAGGCGAGGGTGGATGGAGCTGTTGAAAGGGGAAGACCTAGACGGACGTACTTAGGACAAGTCCAAGACGTGCTCATAAAAGGTCAGGTCAGGAGTACCCATAATCGACGAGCATGTATGAAATGATTAATGATTGTGGAAGAAGCGCAAGAGGTGTGTCAGGACCGTAGCAAGTGGAAAGATGTGTTCTCTGCCTACCCCGTTGGGAAAAAGGCGTGATGGTATGTATGTATGTATTTTTGTTTACGTTCGCGTAAAAGAAATGTAGGTACCTATTGGGATTTGGCATTGTCATGTCATGTCAAATCCCAATACAATTTTTTTACACGAACGATAACGTATAAGAATTTTTATGATCGGATCAGTAGTTTCAGAGCCTATTCAATTCAAACAAACAAACAAATAAATAAACAATCAATCAAATATTTCCTTCTTATAATATAAGTACTAAAAAAACAGTTAGAGCGTTAATGTCTGCAGTAATCGATGACTGTGTCGCATTCATTAGCGCCAGGCGTTTCAGACTTTAGCATATAAGTACATTAGGTTATAACTTAACTAAAATGGCCAGCTTGCATTAAACATAACGCGTGCGCGCGCGTGTGGGTGTGTGTGTGTGTGTGAGTGTGAGTGGGTTTGGGTGTGCGATAGAGCGTGAGTGGGTGTGTGGTGTAAGTATAGCATTAAAAGATATAAATTAAAATAAACATTCAGAGATCATCAACACATGTATAGATATAGTTCGAAGTATGTATATATTACTTAATTAAAGATTCTACCACATCGTAATTAACCTTAACTATTAAAATTAACCTTGAGAAGCCACTCGGTTAAAAGGGTTACATTGTTAAAGGTTCCTAAGATAAATATTTATTTATTTTATTATAAAGCAGCGGTGCTTTATTTGTAGTGATGTTTTAACTAATTCAATTCTACACTTACCCGGGTGACATACTTTATCTTGCCTTCTTTTGTTCTCGAAAAAATCTGGGCAATGGTGAGTAGTTACATGTCTGCGCAGAATAACATTCAAGACATACAGTTTCCGAACAGAAAGAACTTCCCAGAAATCGTGTATTTGGTAGAGAATCTAATCGGTTACTAGTATAGATATCGGAGCTTCTGTCTTGTTTACAATTTACTATCATACGCAATGAATGCAGGCAGCGTGGTCAACCAAGTGATTAGCTGAAATCTTGTAAAAATAAGATAGCGATGTTGTTTTTAAAAAAATAGATTAATGAAATCTACCTTTTGTCAGATTAATAATGGGATTGGTAACAATAAGATTGATTAAATTATTTGAAAAAAATGCAGTTTCAAATGTGATATTGAAATGATTGCTAATTTTTTTTCTATTTAATAGACTAACTGAGTAAATAAGCATAATTTTCTGAAATTAAATTTAAAATGTTAAAACAATTCATAACAATAATAATAATAACCACTTGACATTCTAAATAAAACAAAATAAACACACTCAATAAAAATTATAACTAAATACAGAAACACATGAATTTATAATTCTACTAACTAAAGTATCTATTGACAAAATAAACTTAATGCTTAAATCTATTTTTTAATCAAATATGTTATTAATCTAATTGTATAAATATTCATTTAGTATATTTTCATTTTTTTTCATGACATAATCACATCTATCTCAATAATGTACCAGTTATCTTGCATTAAATTAATTAAAATTTATTTATTTTTTTATTTATTTTTTTATACTTTAATTATAACGATAATACAACAATTACAATAACTAAAGATTACAATTTATTCTTATTAATTCTTTAGCAACTGCAATTAATATTGAATTTCTTCTTCTAAAAATATTTAAAATTAACCTAACATCATACAAATAACTGCAATTGAAAGATAAATAAATGTAATCTATTCTTTTCAAAGATCCACTGTTTAAATACCACTGTTCATACTTAACAATAGTACAATTTCACAGTTATTAATAATATCGATCTACTTGATTTGTACAACCGAAATCTTGACTTGTCTAAGATGTTGCACCCAACTACGCTACGCACGCGCGTGCCGCTTCCAGTCTCGCTAGTTCAACGTATTTCCCTGAGCCATTAGCTAATGACTGTGCTAATGACAACGACGGTCCGCACAGAGCGGACCAACCGATTTAAGTTTAATATTGAACTACCGTCGCTATGCATTGTATTATTTTTGTTGATCTGTGTTCGATACTCGCTTTGTATATTTCTTTAAGTTTCTCATATAAGTGAATTGTTTAGTTTTTGAGAAATAAAAAAAAATCCGATATTGATTTTATACCTTTTATTCATTTTCAGGGGTCTGTCTGTACCCCGTGTAGCGGAAATGTTGGTTCTTACTTCAGTAAGAGAGTTAAGGATTGACAATTTGTCTGAATAACAGTGTGGAAATCATTACTGCTGGAAACTGAGTCCGGGTTCCACAAGAGTTTAATTAGGGCTAAAATATTACTACCTACTTCTCATTATGCTTTCCTTCTCCTCATTTCCTTTTTGATTCCAGAAACATCTAGTCTTAAGAAAAACGCCTACATATCTTTTTCACACTCAGTCAAATTATTATTTATCATTATAGAATAATCATCCAGTTCAACACCAAATCGTCGGCATTTCTTAAAATAGAACTCAAAAATGTTTTATTCAAGTAGACCATGAATATACAGTTCATTTGAATCTTCATTTAACGTATTAAATTTAGCTATAGTATAAACATAAATAATATTACTACAATCTATAAACTAAATATAATACATACATTTAATGTGACTCTACGAGTACCACCGGCGTCGGAAGTCTGGTTCCAGTTGAGAAGACCCGGCAAGAAACTCAGTAAAGTACTTACAAATAATAATACCCAAAACACAAATAAACATTCATGTTTGTTCTGGATGGGGATAAAACCCACGACTCTGGCGCTACAAGCAGGAACTCTATTATTGCGCCAACATACCTGCGCCGAACATTTCGCCGAAAACTCAAAATAAACATGTTGTAACACACGAAAAGACGTTGTTTGTTTAGCATTTAAATTAATTGGTTACGAAATGACAAACGTTTTTAAGGCATAGAACCGCACACAATACAGTCAACAAATGGATCATTTACGGTAAAATTTAAAAAAATCTATATTAATAAGACAGTTATTGGAATATAAAACACAAATTGGTCTTTTAAATTATCCCATGTTAAACTTACTGTCCTTTAAAATGATAACCTTTTTCAGGACAAAAGTTGACTGCTTGTCAAATGTATGGGAAAGAAGATAAACAAACAAAAATAGACCTTTTTTTTTTAATTTATAGACTTTATTATAAAAAGGAATTGAAACTAAAATCTATTTAATTCCAAATGATGAGCGGAATTGGGTACAGGACAGGTCACCGTGATGAAAAAATGCCACTTAGTCGTTTTTTTTGATGTAATAGAGGTATTACTAGAGATGTATGTGACGATTAGGTGCCGACTAGTCGGTAAAGCCGACTATCCGGGGCCACTATAGTAGTCGGTGATTAGTCGGTGACTAGTCAGCCAGGAGCGCCGGATACATATTTCGTATGTATTTCTCAATGAAAATCAAGGGGTTTCTTTGTTGTAATAGCAGGACTTAACTGAGGTATCAGGGTTTGATGATTCGAGTTCAGCCAAGTCTCATCGACAAATATGACATTGTCCCAATTCGTGACTTTGTTCATCTCTCTCAAGAACGATACTCTCTGCAAAATTAAAATCATATCGTTACATTATAAATTTCTCTTGTCGGTTTTCTTGTTTGTGAATCCAATTTTCTTCATTATTTTTATTAAAGACGTGGCTCCGCCACTATACAGGCCAGCCTCTCGTAATGTTATCATTCATTTGTGTAAGTAATCATTAATGTAATAAGCACACACGTGGTTTCGAATAGCGTCTGCGTCAAATGTGTCAATACCTGTTACAGGCTTGTTTTTTATCCTCTTTTTAGGCGTACGTAATACATTTTCTTCAGTACCGGAAGGTCCATACTTTTGCTTCAAGATGGTTCGAGCAGTTTTTTTGCTGATCCCAAGTGCTTTTGCGATGCGATCTTGTACTTGGGTTATGGGCACTAAAGGTCCACCATTATCTGATTCGCGTGACTGGCTGTTGATTGTACGTCCTTTTTTAGACATGTTGAAACAAAGTTCGTACGATATAACAACAAACACCAAAATCGAGTCCTAATCACTATGTTTAAATCAATGTCCAAAATATGAAAGCCGAGGTCAACGTGATAGTAAACGGAAATAGTCCAAAAGTAAAGCCGAGTCGAGAAAAAATATCAAATATTAACGGGCGTACAGTCAAGATTGTGAATGAAAGACTGCTGTGTGCGCGTGGGCGCTAAGTCATAAGAAAGAATGAAAAAACGGGCGTTATTAGAATATAAATTTTTGGTGGTCGTTAATGGGCACGTTTACGTCATTTTATATTCATCACAAGTATTCATTTAAAACAAAAATGCTTTTCAAATCATCCGATTTCAATGAATATGTTAAGAGATATCGCAGTTTTAAAAAACATCTCAGCAAAATAGCATGCAAGGCCGGCGGGCAGTCATGAGAGGGTGGGGCGGTGGCCCCAGTTATTCACCTTCTACGTAAACGAAGTGGCGGGATAAAGTTAGCGAAAGCCCAAAGTAACAATCGGTTTAATAAGAAAGAGAACATGTCACCTTCATTCTCATTTAGCAACATTTATGGATTTCGATTGTTTATTTGACCCGTAGTGCTGGGTTTTGAGGTTACGAAAATAGTAAAGTTCTTTCTTTTTGACATGAAGTAGTTTCGGAATCCTTTGTCCAAACTAAGACATTAATTTGTGTCATCTTAGGTAAGTCGCATCTTAGGTAGAAATTTAGGTATTTGTCTTTTCGGTCAGTATTGAACGAAAAAAAAATTAGAGATGGATTTTATTTTTAATTTTACTCTCATGATGATAACGAAGTAGTAACTGATGTACAGAGGCATTTTGTGTCAGCTCTGTCCACAGGAACCCTGACATTTAACTAATACCTAAACTGTCGCTCGACTAGCTCTAAAATAATATTACAGTTGGTTAAATAGGTGTTATGCGTTTTAGAATACTAATATCTGTTGTACAACGTATTTTGTGTCTAATTTATCAACGACATTAGTATAATATATTTATTTTTTTATTACAACTCTCTGTACAAGCCACAAAAGAAAATGCAAGTTATTTAAGTCTACGTGTTTTTATTTATTAGGTTGTAATAGGATACTAAATTCTCAATTTGTGTCATTTTCATCTACGAAATCTTATTATTTGAAAAAGTCAGCTTTGTTCGAACGAAACGGTGCGAGAGTTGTAACTCTTTTTATATACTGACAGTTTGCGCTGGACGAAGATGACATAAATTAGGTTTGCACACTCCGCAGGCTATACTAGATATGATACTAAATAGATTTTTTTTAAATCTTTAATTAATTTTGGGAGTTTTATTATGAATAAGAGTTATGGCATACAAATAAGCGAATTGCTGATTATGCGACAGTCAGAGGTGACACAAAATGTAATATAAGCTTCTTAGGTACGATTCTATCTACAGGCAGGAAATAAGCAACTTTAGAATTTTTGAAACTTATGACCTCAAAGCAAGCACTACGGGTCTTTATGGCAAGACAGACATAACAGTCAAGAAACGAAATATGCCAGTACAATGGTTTAAAAAGTATAGGGCACAACATTCTTACATGACGGTAAGAAAAGGAATAAGTCATGACTTGTTCCTTTTCTTACTCAACCGATTATTTTTCTAGATTCTAGAAATAACACTGATTTTATTTGACATTGCTCATTTGCGATTTGACAAGATCTACCATTGACTGCCTATCCGTGGTCATTCCATTTTACCCAATGATCGAAGTTTCGGTACAGTAAAAGAAGTACTGATAAGAAAGACTGGTACTATAAACCAAAGGAAATTTGCTCACTTATATGCAGTTCAAATCAAAACTTTACCGTTGCAATGGTCAAAACTGAAGACATATTAGACTCTAAGGCCCGTATTCTAAAACAAAATCTGTACTTGAGTATCGATCTGAGTGACGTTTTTGTATGAACTGACGTTTTGTAATCTCTACTCAAGTATAGATCAGTGCTTGAGTACGATTCTAGAATACGGGCCCAAGGGTTGGTGGACGAAGTTTTATAGGAGAGACGCCATTTCTGTTGAAACTCAACCGCAGCGGGTCCCACGGAATCAAAAGCAACTATTTTTAGTGTCGCAATTCTTAGAATTCAAATATTCTTCGGATCAGAAAGGATGTGTAGTAACTCGCCCATTCATCCAAAACCATGCTCAAGTTAACACATTTAATTTGAGAAGGAACCGATCGGCTATTCCAGTTCTACCAGAACTTTTTTCTTACTTCTTTGAGGTTGGGTAAGAAAGGGAACAAGTCAATGACTTTTAATTAATTATTACGTAAACTAATTAATCATTACGTAAACAAGAGAGTATTATAATACCAAAATAAACATTTTAAGTTATGTATGAATGTAAATTATCTAAAATAGTAAAAATTCAAGGCAATTTCTAATTTACATTTTTAGAAATTAATTTTTTGTGTCTCCTGAAAAATTGGCATGCCATGACATGTTTCATTTCTTAATTAACTGATTCCTATTCCACGCGGACGAAGTCGCGGGCAGAAGCTAGTAATTCACCTATAGTTCAGCGTGGTAAAATGAATGACGACTGTCACGGTTTATTATTTTAAGTGATAATAAAACGCTACAATAAGTCAGAAAAAAATATATATTAAAGAAAAAAAACAAGATTGGTTAAGGTCTCGGGCAGGGTCTGGTCACAATAATGATCGGCCGTTAAACTTATTACACCAGTGCACTCCCCTGGGCTATCCACTAGCGCGAAGACCGGCACCAGTCCTTCTTCATCCGTAGGCCAGTCCTCAACCCGTAGGGTGATCCTGTCGAAGCGCACGTTAACTTAGTACACGCATAAGTAAACCCGGGAACTGCCAGTAGTCTTCATACGGTGTAAGATTTGAGTGATCAAGCAAGCGAAGCGGGACAAAGTAACTAGTGCGGCAAAGGGAAGGCATTCAATTATTTTTTACGGTAATCTGAGATGGTATGGCAGTTAATGCAATAGTTATCATAAATAGCAGAAGCGGGAATATTTCAGCTAGTGGCAGAATTACCTTAAAACTGTTTCTCCTAAAAGTAATAATAACTTGCACTGTTTTGCACAAACTACTCTGAGCTAGTCTTTATTTACATTTACAAAATAAGATAACAAACCTATTAATTCAATTATTACTAAATAACCTACTATTAATTACCCTCGGAGGTAGGCTATCATTTACTTACAAACTAAATACATTTACTTAAAGCGAATTGTGCACAACTTACCCAGTATGGGGAACGTATAGAACACTTGTAATTATTCCACAACACAATTGGAGTTCAGTATCCTTATTTCCATAAGCACCAATACAGAACAGATGACAACAATTGAGGATATTACTACGCAGCCGATAGGTATCGAGATGTCAGGCGAATGACTCGTAGGATCGGTGCGTCCAGCTACTCCGTGCGCGCTACGTCACAACGACCGGTTCCTTATCTGCGCCTGCGCACCGCGCCGGCCGCGGCGTTCTAAACTCATTATTGAAAATAAATATTGCGTTGTCTGTTTGTAGCATTAAGTTTAAATGTTTTATAGTATTAAGTTATTTTTAAGAGTGTTATAAGTACTAAGACTAGTTTTTAGATTTATTTTAGGTTTATCAGTGTAAATAGAAATATATAGGTAAACGTAATTTGGTAACCTACGTTACACGACTTGGAAATTTTGGCGAGGGTATTCCAATTTTCACAGCAATTCGAAAACCGATTGAAATAATTAAGATTAATGAGTAAAGGACACCGTCGAAATCGGCCTGAGCATGCACAAAAGAATGTCCTTCATTATAATTCTCCTATTTTATTTTTATTTCATTAGCAATTATTCATAGTAAACGGACATTTTGTGGTTAGAAACTAAAAATATAAAGTTCGGTTACTACTACACAATTTGATATGGTTGGTGGTGGATATGATTGGTGGAAGGTTTGTCAAAAGTGATGGCAAATGAGTTTAAAGTAATACCAACATATACTCCTTTAGATCGCGCTATTATATAGTATGAGTGCAGTACGATGCGCGCGCGGACACGGACGTGCGCCACTGCGCTGTGAGAATTCATTATTCGCGATTTGCGCGGCAACAACTGCAGCGCCGTCTTTAACTATGGGTTACCAACAACTTGTAGTTAATGAGCTGTTGGCGTTTGTTCAAAATGCCATCGACACCAGGACGAGGTCAGCATCTTGTAGATCTGTAAGTCCAGTTTCAAGGAGGATGAGATTTGCAGTGCCAAGGTGCTGCTGTTCCGAACCGTCGGCAAGGCTGACCAGATGCCGTCTCGCCGGAGAGATGGAACAAGTCCCTTCTCAAAACTACTGAGATTTATTTTAGTGGCCCCCCCGACCAACCTCGCGGTTATGCAGAAGGGCACACTATTCCTAGCACACCGTGAAGTGTACTAGGGACCATCTGCGGTAGGTCCTGCCGCCATAAAGCACAATGCACAATGCATTACACATTACGGTACTCATAGGCGAGTAGCCCGTGGCATTACCCACTCCCATTTATCCAGAATGGTGCCGGAGCAGTTATAGTCGCTCACAACGCGCATCCAAAGAACGCTAGCGGCTTCAATCCCCGCTAGGGACGTCAGAGAAGCCAACTACCATTTCTCCAGAATGGTGCCGGAGCTGTATAGCACGCTCACATCTCGATGCACTGCCGTACATCTACCCTTAGCTACAGCAGGGTGGCCGGATGGGCAATCTAGCGGATGCCCATCTCCTTGCTATCCAGGCAAGTACCGGAGGAGCAGCAAGCCGCTATAAGGGTTCCTCACTAACCCCGCATCTAAACACTTAGCGGCCCAACGCCCTAGACCAGTGAATTTAGATACTCGTTGCGCGCGAGGAGGGACGCTCGGTACACACTACCGAGCAGACGAACATGCCCCACCTCTGCAACTAACCACATGCCACCACGAATCCAACTCCAAGTTGGGGCCTACCTTAACAAAGGCAGAGCTGGGACCCCCAACACCCGTGGTACCCTGATCCTAACAGCCAGACCCGTAGTTCCGGCTGCGAAAACCCTACCTACCCGGGTGAAGTAGATAGGGAGATGATGATGGTGATGATGATGATGGGAGAGATGGAACAGAGAAGAGTGTGCAGGACATCATCCGTGTTGAACCGTGTTGAAGGAGATGGATCCGGACGATGTGCCCTCATTCGTGGCGAAGGAGCTGCATAAGCTACCAGTCACGTTCGACCACGTCGATACTACCAAAATACTTAAGGATATTAAGGCGATGCACGCTCGGAAACGGTCGCGTTCCGCAATTCAGCACAGTCTTGAATTATTTGATTAGTTCGCGAACTACGTAGCCGGTTGCGGCTGCCGCCGCTATGGGTTCCAAGCAACTCATAGCCAACGAGCTGTTGGCGTTTATCCTACACGCCATTGACACGATGGACGAGGTTAGCATCATGCAGATCTGCAAATCCAATTTCAAGGAGGAGGAAATTGTCAGTAGCAAGGTGCTGCTCTACCAGACGCTCGGCAAAGTCGACCGAATGCCGTCTCGCAGGAGGGACGAAAAAGGCGAGCGAAGTCTCCAGGACATTATCACGCTGTTGAAGGAGACCGATCCGGACGACGTGCCCGCTTTCGTGGCGAAACAGCTGCATAGGCTGCCTCCCGTCACTTTTGACCACGTCGACGTCACCTGCTTACTAAAGGACATCACAACCCTGAAAGCAAGCCTGGCTGAAGTGAAGTTGAGAGTTGAGGTTTCGGAATCTACGATCTCCGATCTGCGTGCCGAATTATTATCATTAAAACGTAATGATTCGGTAAGTGGGTCAGCCGTAGCCTCGAATGTCAACACACGTCGCGGAGCGCAAAACGCATCCATCGGCAGTATTGAGTCAGCGGTATTGCTATGTTCGCCACTCGCTGTTGTCGAGCGCGATGCACCGCGCCCCGCCACGCGCCCCGCCCCCGCCGAGCTGACGTCAAGCGCTAGGTCATCTACCCCCACCGCTAGCTACGCCGATGCCGCCGCCGCGCCTTCTCGAAGGCCTCAGGGGAAGAAGCCGAAGTCTTGCAAGCTCCCTTGCAAGTCTGTGACTCAGTGTCCGAGGAAGGAGCCATGCGATGAGGAGGGTTTCGTGAAGGTTGAGAGGAAGAAGAAACCCGCCAGTCGTAACCATCGAGACTCTGCACCGACTGAACTGGATTGCGCCCTGCGTCCTGAAGTACCGGCGACGCAGCTGTACGTGTCCAGATTACACTGGTCTACGAAAGTCGAGGACTTAGTAGACTATGTGCGAAGAAAGTCCAATTTCACCCTAAGGGTCGAACGGTTGGAATCTCGCCGCAAAGTGAATTTTAATTCTTTTGTGGTGAGAGTGCCGACCCACCATCTGGCGACCTTCATGAAGGAAGACTTTTGGCCGCAGGGAGTCGTGTTCCGGAAATTCAGAGGACGGCTGCCTGCTGACAACACGCGATACACGTCGCTGACTCAACGTGTAAATTAGTTTTAGAATTAATTATTATAACTCATATGTATGTTAGTCTGTAAGGTATTTGTCTATGGGCCTCTGTTATATGAAACTTTTGTTATGTATAATATTGCCTGAAATAAATGATTTATTATTATTATTATTATTAACTTCCTTAAAGCAAGTTTGGCTGATGTCATGAAAAAGTTGGAAGCCTTGGATAACACCATCAGTGAGTTGCGTGCCCAGGTGGTGTTATTAAGTAGCACTATTTCGGTATGTAGGTCAACCGAGGCTTGTAACGTGAACACTCGTCGCGGGGCGCAAAGTGCATCCGTCGGCAGTTTCGAGTCGGCGCATGTGAGTGCGTCACCGGTCGTCGACACCTCGCGCGATGCCCCGCTACCTGCCGCTTCACCCTCCGCCATGCTGGAAACGTCTCGCGTCTCCAAGTCAACTCCTCCATTGCTTCGCAACTTGAGTGGCCAACACATGAGAGGAAAAGAGTCAGCAGGGTAGTCATCCCTTCTTCGCCTGCCGCCTGAATAAAGCCGTCTTCGTCGCAATTATGGTCTCTTGGTGCCATGAGACCATAATTGCGACGAAGACGGCTTTATTCTAGTAGGAAAGCAGGAGAAAAAGCCCGTCAGGCGTAATCTTCGTGGTACCGCCCTGACTGGACATAACTACCTTCTGTGTCCAGCTGTACCGTCGACGCTGCTGTACGTGTCCCGACTACATTTCACCACGAAGTCTGAGGATATTTTGCAGTATGTCGGACTGAAAACCAAGTTCACCGTGAGGGTCGAACGGATGGAGAGCCGCCACAATGTTAATTTCAATTCATTTGTGGTGAGGGTTCCAACTGAACATCTGTCGACCTTCATGAAAGTGGAGTTTTGGCCGAAGGGTATTGTTTACCGGCGGTACCGAGGCCGGTTACCTGACAACATGGTGCGTCACGCGCCGCTGCTGATTAATAATGCGTGTGTAAAATAAGTTTTATTTAGTTTTATATTAAATAGTATGTATGTTAGTCTCTAAGGTATTTATCTATGGGCCGATTATGTTTCTTAAGATCTTAATATTATTATTTTTGTTATAATCAACGAAGACTTATGAAATCAAGTTGTCGTAATACTTTGATGTCATTATTATATTCAACAAATTGTAAATGTATTATTACTTAGTATAAGTTATGTTTGCCATGCCCTTACAGGGCGTCACATGTATACCATATTATATTTGAAATCTTAAAACGGTGGAATACTGCTCTCATCTCTGTGACGGTTCCGCCAAGTACCTACTCGAAGCCCTTGACAGGTTGCACCGGCGTGCTATCCGTATATTGGAAACCCAGAGGCAACTTTGACCCTAGCGTAGAGACATTGCCAGGCTAAGTGTTCTCTATCGCTTCTACAATGGGGAATGCTCTGACGAGTTATTCCAGCTTATTCCACCCTCACCTTTCCACTCCCGTACCACGCGTGCTGGACTACGGCGTCACCCACACACAATTCAACATTTGTTGGCCCGAACTAAAAGGTTCGGTGACTCGTTTCTTTGTGTACCATCCAGACGTGGAACGCTCTTCCAGCACATGTGTTTCCTTCCTCGTATAGTCCCGGGTTCTTCAAGCGGGGTGTGAAAAGGCATTTCTGCAGGCCTTCAAGGTGAGGATGGCCAGCCCAGTGATTCGTTTGAATGACTGGGCTTGTCAACCTCATATCTGTACCTCACGACCGCTTTCCATCAGGTGGAGTGAGGTCATCTTGACGGGCAATATAAAAAAGAAAAACAAAGAGTTCAGCTTTATAGCCCAATTTAGAGGCTTCTTAATTCACCGCATAAATTGGTCTAAACTCGTTGATATGCTCATTGGATTCTTTCAATTAGTTACTGCGAGGATTTTGTTTAAATAAAAAATACTATTTTGTGCCTATCCCCCCTATAATACAGGTGTTTGCGGGTGGCAATTTCAGGTTTATTAATGTCTCACCTTAAATGTTGAAATTAAAGTACGCAGTCATTGTTTTAGGAAATCCTAAACATGTTAGTGCTTCTAGAAATCACAATGTGTTGTTTGGGGCGTCAGAGTTTTGTTCTCGAAGGTTTGACCTAACAAAACGCATATGGCATGCATCACAATTTATTTATCCGATTACAAATTGATAAAATTTGATTTAAAATCCCGGTTAATCCATTTCAGATTTTGGTTAATCCACAGAATTTGATAAATGGCAAACAACAGATAAAAAACAATTTATAAACCCAATCCTTGTTTCTATCCCTTCATATTTAATCTCATAACATGAAGCTGTTGGTGGTCTTCGCTGCTTTAGTCGCAAGTCAGTATTAACACTCTAATAAATTCAATTAATTACTGTTAATGAAGTAGTTTCAACGTGATTGATTACAAATGAGCGGATTTGCCATGGTTAACTCATCTATGTTTTATCTTGTGTATTGTTCCATACATAATCAGCCATTTAGAATCTACAAGCGATAGCTTAGCTTGTGTTTTATTTACTAACTTTAATGTCTGCACCACTGAAACGGATGTTCCATTTGATTATGAAGAGTCAAGAATTAAGTTCAAATCTGGACAGACCGAAAGTCTTTGTGTTCATTGTTAAAATATCCGAAATACTCTCCGGTGATGAAAAACATCGATAAAAAACCAAATCAACCCGGATAACGGCGGAAGGCTCACCACCTACCACTTTGGGTTCTAATACCTACAATTGGTGAAAAGTGGGATTCTGAGTGTTTCGTTCACCATGACGACACAGTCACTTGCCTCTGACTACCCCATTTGGGATAAAGTCGTGATGGTCTGTAAGAAAGATTCAATCGGCGTAGGAACTGACCCAATTATTTCATATTATTTAAGTATTTTAAATTCTATTACTTCTTCATAAAGTTTTCATTAACACTTCAGTTTGCGCCAGTGGCGCCGTCCCCTCGGTCCCTCGGGACAACAGCCACTACGTGGAAGGTGAGAGCCGCTTCATCTGGATGCCTGACGGTGAAGGAGAAATGCATCTAGTAGACCTTGAGGAGCCCGTGAACGAGTCCGCGGTTAACTACTGGAACGGCAACCGTAATGAGTACTGGCTCTTCACGAGGTTTGCATTTATTTTTCTTGCTTTATTTTTCTCTGTCAACATTTTTGTAGTATTCTTTCTCAAACTTGTTTTTTGGGCGTAGGCAACACGATGCAGATGTGAGTCGCTTTGTTTGAAAAGACGACACAATTTTATTAGTAGTTCATTTTTTTCAACATACAAAACCGGTTAAAATCATTGATGAAAAGTGGGCTTCTGAGTGTTCCATTCACGATGGCAACAGTCACTTGCCTCTGAATACCCTGTTTGGGATATAGTCGTGATGGTATATTTACATGCCTGTTAAAATTGAAATCGAATATTTAAACAAGTCAATGAGAAAAAATAATGAGACCCTAATCTTTCTGTTCACAGACAAAATCAGAACAGCAGGCAGCTTCTTTCGATCAACAACATCAACAGTGTTAGAAACTCTAACTACCGTGCCAATCGCGGTTTAGTAGTTATCGTCCACGGCTGGATGAGTAAGGGAAGCACTTCATGGATTCCTAACCTCACGGCTGCGTTCCTCGCTGTTCAAGATGTCAACGTCATCGTTGTCGACTGGAGAGTTGCGGCCCGCAAAGGTTACAGATACGCAAAACGCGAAGTGCCTGGTGTAGGACATCACCTAGGTGACTTCCTCAATTGGCTTATCAACAACGCTGGCGGCAACTGGAACAACGTGCACCTTATCGGACACAGTTTAGGCGGTCACGTCGTTGGCAACGCCGGCCGCCGTGTTGGAGGTAGAGCCTCTAGGGTCACAGGTAAGATTAACTTGCTTACAACCATAGCCTTAGAACTTAGATCAAGGATAGATAGCCTCTACCTTCCCTCGCTAATTAAATACTAATGCTTTCCAGCATTTTACACTTTGACCTGTATTTCCTTGGTGTATAAAGCTTTTGTGTTTTTTCATAGTTCTGTTTTGTATTATCATTTTCTGGTGTGCTATTAGGATATATACGGCTTGAATTAACTTCTACTGAAAACATTTACAAAAACACAAGTATTACTGTAGCTAACTGACCCTCTAAAGAGCTTGTTCCTAGACTTATTTGCAACTCACACTTTATGGTGACAATAATCTCTCGCCTCGACCCGAGACTAAGCGATAGTTATCTTTCTGTTAATGACATAGAAGTATTAAGCATCATGAAATGTTGTCAAATAGGTCTGGATCCGGCTGGTCCCCAATGGGGAGGCCATAGAGACCGTCTGCAGAGCAACTCTGGCCGCTACGTCGAGGCCATCCACACCGACGGCAATGCTTTGGGTATCTTCGACCGCAGCGGGGATGCCGACTTCTACCCCAACGGCGGAAGACACGCGCAGCCTGGCTGCCGGTCCGGCGTTACAGCCACCAACTGCTCCCACAGCCGCGCCTACGAGCTGTTCACCTCCAGTGTCAGGCAACACAACCGCTTCAACGGCAGACGATGCAACGATCTGAACCAAGCCAGAAATAACCAATGCTCTGGAGGCACATTGGTCATGGGCAATGCAGTGTTCAACAAAAATGGGTGAGTTGTTGGGATAAATTTACATTTTCAACGTCACCCACAATGGTGTAAGAATGTACTTATAAAGGATGTACTCGTACATGTACAACGCAACATTTGGAAATATATAGCTTGGGCTTGTGGCTGACTAGGCTGGTTGCAATCTTATAATAACTTCGGCAATGTAGACCACTCATTTTATATACTCACAACAAAACGTAGAGAAGAACAAATTTATTTTAAAAAACATTGTTGCCTTTGTAACTTTACAAGTTTCCAGAATCCACATTGGTCCAAAGAACTAATGAGGAACCTCAATCTACGTATAGAACCCAATAAATATTATTTGTTACAACATGAACCCTAGATTAAAACATTGGAATGGCTGCAAAATTAGGGGAAAAAATATATTTAAGCCAAGCTTATATTTTGTCCGTATGAATGCTAGACAATTGTAAAACACGACATTTATTGTTGAAGTTCTATTTAAATTGTAAATTCTAAGTAGGTAGTTAACTTAATTGCCAAAGCAATATGAGAATAATTTTGCCCAAGTTCAAGAAAAAGAAAAGACAAAAACTTAACTTATTCTAATTTTTATCATTATTTTCGAAAGTCAGTCTCATTTTATCTTGAAAAAGACAAATAGGAATACACTATGAATGGCTAATTTCCATAGAAAATATATCAAATTCATTTTCTAAAGCACCAGTTAATTATTACATATCTTTATTTCAGAAACGGAATTTACGCGTTGACGACTGGATCAAGCTGGCCATTCTAAATGAAGACTTTTATGTTTTTTGAATGTACTAGACTTATAAAACATGATTCATTCTTAAAAAAATATCAGCAATTAAAAAGCTTTTTATTGTAATATTCATCTCTATATATATAAGATTTTGGGAGGCAATACAATGTGTTTCCATTAAAAAAAATTTTTTCATAATATTGTCTTAAATCATATTTTATTAATCGCGGTGAGCAGCAAAATTTAATTCTGGGCAAAAGGAGCAGTGGGGTTGGTCACGAAGGAGTAGATGCCAGATCCGCTGAAAACAAGAGATAAATAAATTAGGTACCAATAAATAGGATAATAGTTTCGTTGTGTTCGTAATATGAGTAGAGCATTACTAAATTTGAAATGACGCGCACCTCCACCGCAGTCACGCACACATAAAGTCAAGTCATTAGCCTATATACTCTCCCACGACTATGCAAAGCCCTCCATCATTGAAACCTTGTCATCGCTACAATTTTTATCTATTATCTTACCTATTCCTACTTATATAGGATTATAAATGCGAAAGTTTCTGAGGATGTATATTCTTTGTTACTCTTTCACGCAAAAACTACTGAACGAATTCAGAGGAAACTTAATAGTAATACAGCTTTTTTACATCAGAAAAACACATGGGCTACAATTTATAAAGATTTTATGTAATTTGGCCATATTTGTACATTAGTTTATTATGTACGTGTTAAAAAGCGCTTTTAAAGTCAGTAGTTTTGGCTATTTTCACTTAGCTATAATTTCGTATAAAACGCCTGTTTATATTTATTAGCAATTTGTGCAAGAGAATTTGCCACTGAATCAAATTAGAAACAATATTTTGGAACGAAATATTTTGTTAAAAATAATTTGTTCCCAATAAAAAAAAAATTGTTTGCACTCTCACACAATACACCCTCAACTCATCAGGGGCGAGGCGGGGTCCCCAAAAAAGATTTCGCAACCCGCTCCCGCCAATGCCTTCCCGTATTGAGGGTCTCCCTCCATATTTTTATTTGCATCTGTTGTGTTATGTTGTGTTTTGGTATAAAAAAAAAGTAAAGTAATTAGCCTGTACACTGTCCCACAGTCCCACTGATAGGCAAAGGCCTCCATCATTGAAATCAAGTCATCGCTAAAATTGATAGGTATTGGCAATTATTAGATATATTATTGTGCAAAAAAAACTAGTGCCAATCGCTATAGATGACGTGAGTAGTACTTCGCATACCTTGAAGGGCAAAGTTTAAAATCAGGGTATATAATCTAGGTTTTCCTCAGATCTGTTGAAGTACTAACCGTATGTACCAGCCAATGAACATTACTATTAAATCAGAAACATCGTTATTGTGCTGTCTTTAGATACACGAATGATACTTGCCCAGTTTTGACTTCAGGTCCACCGAATTGAATGTCTCGTTCGCCGCTGCATTGCACCTGTCTGGCTTGCGCGTAGCTTTCGCACTTAGTACCGATGAACTTGTTTCTGCCGTTCATTTTAGCGGTGATGGACTCGGCGTAAAAAACGTAGGAGTAGGTGTGCGAGCAGCTGACGTCTGTGGCGCAGCTGGGCTGGAAGGCGCCGCCATTGGGGTAGAAGTCAATGTCGCCGAGAGGGTCGTCGTAGCCGAGCTCGCCGGCTGTCGTGTGCAGCACTTCGACGATGTCGGCGTCATCAGCGCTTAAGCGGTTCTGGTTGTGGGTCCAGCCGTGGAGTGATGGGTCTAGAGCTGTAATGAAAGTTCGTAAATCTTTAAGTGAAGGCATGTAAATAAATTATATCAATACTGGCATTCCGCCCGCGGCTTATATATCATGGCCAAATTAAATAAAATCTTGATAAATTGTAGCCTATGTGTTATTCTGATGTATAAGCTTTATTACTGTGAAGTTTCACCCAAATCCGTCCAGTGGTTTTTGCGTGCAAGAGGTGTTAAACCATCCATACATACATCCTCACAAACTTTCGCATTTATAATATTATTAAGTAGGATCCTATAACAGAATTATCAAGGTCTTGTAGTCAGAGGTTCCTTTTTTTCTGCTCGGAAAGAACTTCAGATTTTTGTACTTTGTGTATTGTCTTAACGTGTGCAGAGGTCTACCTCTGACTATCACAAAGCTGAACGTCTTAAGACAGCTTTTGCTAAGAACTTGCTTTAAGAAAGGTTTACACCAATATTTTACAGTCCTGTTTGAGCTGCAAGATCAGGTCGATCTTTTGTAATTTCTATAAAGATAGAAATTAAAAAACAAAACATCGCTGGTATAGATGAACCTCAGAGGTTCATTTATATATTCCACACTGAGAAAAGCGAATGCCACATCCGTAAATTTTGGATTTGGCACCAGCAACCAAAAAAGGTAGTCCTCACCAACAATATGGGGCACGTTTCCGATTTGTCTCGCGGCGATTCCAGCAATGTGTCCCCCTAGCCCCACGCCGACGATCCTGATGTTGCTGGCGGCGTACCCGAATCTGTCGATGAGGATGTTCACGAAGTTAGCGATGATTTGCCCGCACTGCGCTGATGAAGCCAGACCTTCGGAGTACACGGAAGAGCCTGCGCTCCAGTCCACCGCTATCAGGTTCACGTCTTCAGCACCCAGGTGAGCTAAAATAAGAGAAATTTTACAGAGCTTATTCCTTTGGTTGGAATAATTTTGATCGACGCCTGCCATACTTGTTAGAAACCTATGCGTGGCCATAGAGGTAATCATTCTACTGTTCAATACCTGCAACTACTTGCCTCCTGAAGGTCATTTCAATCCGCACCTACGCATAATAAAATGACTGCTTAGTCGCGGGTCAGATGACCTTAAAGCAGGGTGCCCGGATATTTGTTATAAATACGAGTTTTAAGTTATTTGGACTGCATTTTTTGAGGTGTTGTGACATACACTAGACTAGTGATAAACCACACTAATAACTTACTAGGTACGATATAAGCGTTAAAGTTTCCACCGACTCCCTCGCCGTGGTTGTGGATGGTGATGACGGTGCGCCGCTGGATTAAGAAGGATGACAGCATGATGGACGTCTCCGACGGCAAAAGAGGCTCGCTTTTGAGAGGGCCGTTCCTGAAACGTAGAAATTATATACGATCAAAAACAAGTAAAGTAAATTAAAACACATACAATATATAATATGTTTTATACAATTAAATATACAAAATTCACAACGACCATCTGATTTATTCAAAAGAATTATCTGTATTTCATATAAAAGTAATCTGAAAATATTGCTTTAACTAGTACAAATAACTTGTAAAATTATTGTGTCGTGAAACCGTACCTTTAGTGATACTCTAAACATTGTATTAATAATTGTATTGTAATAATGACATAATTACCTTGTATATAAATGAAAAACGACATCGTTGGGTCCAAGATTGTGGCTGGATACTGCAAGTAAAATCTTGAAAATAAATATTAACGACTTCTAAATACCTAATGAAATTTTGATATTTTGTTCATTCTCAATGCCCGGTGATTCGTTAGGAAAATGATATTGTACTATGTAGGTATATTCTACTCAATTTAGGTTGTGTTTACATTTTTATCACTATTTATTTCATATCAAGGTCAGTGGTTTAATTCGGTCATCGGCTCTGAATCAAGCATTGAAAAATGCCGAGTAAAGTTGCAATAGCACCTAGGACATACTACTAGTATTTCAGCTATTATTGAAGCCATATTATTTTAATTACGGTAAGAAAAATTATCAAGGCTCACAATAAATCGTTTCATTTTGATTAAAAAGTATTTTTAGAGTTCAGAGTAAGCACTTCAGTAGCCATAATAATAAAAAAATTGCACAAGTTAATTTAGGTACCTACTTAGCTCTATCATAGAAGGCATTTACCTGAACTTGTAGTTTAAACTGCATTAAATTAACAAAAAAAAAACTCTGGAGTTATCGGAATCGTTATCGTAATCCTTCATATACATAATAGATACAATACTACTGAGGAACAATTTTCAAAACATCTCTATCTGTTTAGTAACGTTTTCAAAATTATTGTATATATTTTCAAAATAATTTTCTTGCACTTCTTTTGTGATTTAACTTTTAGTGAATGTTCGAGGTTCTGTACCCATACCATGAGTTACGCACGCCGAAGATAGTTGCTAGCGTCTGTAGTGAAGTATTTGTTTTTGGTACAGCGCCTCCATTGAGGAGAAATTGAACTAAAAATTAAATACAAATGGCTGTACTTAACTCTCGCGGTATATGTGACGTAAACTCATGGTGAACGTATTTTGTACCTCTTTTAGAAAATTGATCACCAATAACAAAATATTCTGAATTCAGAGATCACAATTCCTCGTTCTTCTTTCTTACAACGAATGGAAAATTTTGTCTGGTCTGTCAGAAACAGTCTACATTTAAAAATGTCAGAGATTTGTGTTGTATAAGATTTCTTCACCAAGCAATATTAAGTCAATATGGACTCCGTAAAAAGTACACATTAAAAACTGATTTCATACTGTTGGCTTTCTGTTCTCTTCTGGCTACTCTTCACGTTATTAGGGAAATAAGGCTGTATAAAAGAAATAAGGTTGTAATTTCTGTTTTGAGTGTTAATATAGAAAATCTTGAGCGTTATTGAATTACTTAATCAATATATTGTAAATTTAGGAGCCTACCTGCAATAGCAGCACTAAGCAAAAGAGCACAACTCGTAAAACTGAACATTTTGATTGAAGTCAAATCACAGAATACGTCATAAAAGGTGTTTGGTTGTACATAAGCGGAATATTATCTAGGATAGGCTGGACCGTAGAATTTTATCAGAGAGATTAAATCGAGGTAATTATTACGAATGTTTCCGCTTTTACATTCTGTATCTGATAATAACTGTAAATCTAACCCGATCTGATCAAATATTTCTTTATGATCATTTCCTTTCCTTTCTATCTAATCGGTCAAATCATTTAATTTCCAAACTTTGTTTACAATTTAGTTAATATATACTTAATTTTTAATGATTTTAAAATGTATCCAAGAAGATATTCCCAGAATTGCAATATGAGTACCGTACAGGACTATCGCTATTATAAAGATAAAGTAGATCTTAGGTCTACAGTTATGTGCGCCGTAAATAAAATTCTAAATTCTAAACATAAGCCATTTAATTTAGACAAAAATAACAAGATTTTTAATTGTTAGCGAAAGGAGGCGTAGGGTTGGTAAGAAACGTGTAGATTTCACCGGAACATACATACCATCACGCCTCTTTCCCAACGGGGTAGGCAGAGACCACTTCTTTCCACTTGCTACGATCCTGACATACATCTTGCGCTTCTTCTACTCTCATGAGTCCTTTCATACATGCTCGTCGGTTAAAGGTACTCTTGACCCGACCCTTTCTGAGAACATCTTGAACTTGCCCAAGAAACGTTCTTCTGGGTCTTCCCCTTCCAACAGTCCCATTTACCCTTGCCTCATAAATCCGTTTCGTTAATCGCCTTTCATCTATTTTTTCCATATGACCAAACCACCTCAGCATTCCCATCTCAATTTTAGTAACCACATCTTCTTTCACACCACATCGTTCTCTTATTACACAGTTTCTAATTCTATCACTCAGTTTTACCCCAGCCATGCTTCTTAATGCTCTCATTTGCACTGCATTTATTTTACTTTCATCCTTCTTCTGCCATACCCAACTTTCACTACCATACATTAATGTCGGTACCAGCACGCCCCCGTGAACTGCCAGTCGGGCTTTCTCCGACACTCTGTGACTGCTCATAAAGGCATGCAGCGCCCCGTTCACTCTATTACCTGCATTCACTCTCCTTTCAATGTCACCCTCATATCTTTCATTTCTCGTAAACATTACCCAGATACACAAATTCTTTCACTTGCTCTACCTTTTCACCCCCAATAAAAATCTTACATTCTGTCACACTATCATCTCTTTCAAACACCATTGTCTTGGTTTTACTCACATTCACTTTCATACCTCTCTCTTCCAGTGACGCATTCATTGCCGTTACCATATCCTGTAACTCGTCGGCCGACGATGCAAGTATTACCTGATCATCGGCGTAGAGAAGACATTTCACGAGTAACCCATCCATTCTCAAACCATAATTCCTATCTTTCAAACCCGTCAAACAATTATCCATGAATAGGTTGAACAGCCACGGTGACGCTACACAGCCCTGTCTAACACCCTTATGGATATCAAACCAGTCAGTGTACATCCCGTCTACTCTGACACAAGCACTGGAACCCTCGTAGAGGGATTTCAGCGCTCGTATCAGGCAACTGCTCACTCCATACGCAGATAATGTCGACCACAATTCATTCCTCCTCACTCGATCATAGGCTTTTTCCAGATCCACGAATATGCAGTAGACTTTTTGACTTTTGGCCAAAAACTTTTCAGCTATGCACCGTAAGGAAAAAACCTGATCCGTACATCCCATTCCCCTTCTGAATCCCGCTTGTGCATCCCATATCTTTTTTTTTTTTTTTTTTAATTTATTTTTTCCTTCTCAAAACTTAATAAGGTACATTTACAATTCTGCCAAACTACAGACGCAGTTTATCGGCAGCAGTTCTCATTAACTAATCTCTTAATCTACAGTAACATTAAGTATGTATTTCAAGGAACCAAAAAAACAATTTCCAGCTACACAACAATTTTTTTTTTTTTAAATAATAATTCTCTCATGCACGTTGCATAATATGTACCCCGCCTTCTAGCACTTAAAAACCCATTCAATTTGCATAACAATAACAATTCGTCACTCTGCTGATCTCTCATCTCTGCTGTGCACCGTCTCCGCTCAGCATAGACCAGCAGAGTGGCAAACGTCACGGACACAAGGACAAATAGTGTTTTTTTAGCCTGGACTTCAAGATATTTCTGGAGGAAACACCTTTCAGTACTTCCTCTGGGAGCTCATTGATAAGGCTGGGTACCATATAACGTCTCTCGCGCTTACCATAATAGTTCCTTATTCTAGGGACCGACATTGTAGGCTTACTCGCTAGGCGGGTTGGATACGTATGTACTCTTGGTTTTTTATGCTCAGTTTTACCATGTTGCTCCATTATGATGGCTAATTTAACTTTATATTCAATGGGCAGCACCTTGCATAATCCAAACAACTTTTCATAATCCTTATTCAATGATTTTTTTACTTTATTGTTTACTAATAATTTTAACATTCTAATTTGTAAATGCTTTATTTTATTTATGTATGTAGGGAAGGTTAGTCCATACGCAACCAGCCCATACAATATTATAGCATCTGCCAATGCAAAGTACAGCATGTATAAAATATTTTTACTCACTATAAACTTAAGGTTAAATAATTTGCCTAGTATTGAGCGCAGCTGGCTGCAAACATGATCAATATGCAAGTTCCACGAGAAATGTCTGTCAATTGTTAAGCCCAAATATTTGTATGACTCAATCCGTTCTATAGGTTTACACGTACAGCCTTTTTGGTCGTTATGCAAACATTCGTACGAGTGTCCTTTGATAGATATATTTATCATTTTTCTGTTGCGCGGAGAGATGATTGCCATGCATTTCGTCTTATCCATATTAATAATAATGCCATTGTCATGGGCCCACTTGGTCAGATTATCAAAGTCAGTTTGCATAAGCTTTTGAATTGTATCCTGGTCCCGACCACTACACATGATGCATGTGTCATCTGCATACATGTAAGCCTTGCAGTTTTCAATCACGTTTGTCATGCTGTTGACATGTACTACGTAACCCACCGGCCCAAAGACCGAGCCAGTTGGCACTCCATACGTAATGCTGCCTTTTTCACTCTCCGCACCACAGACGGACACCTTTATCGCTCTTTTCTCTAAATAACTGCTGAACCATACATTCACTGGGCCTCGAACCCCACACTCGTCCATTGCTTTTAGCAGGCCAGCATGATCCAGTGTATCAAAGGCCTTTTTAAAATCAATAAAAATTGTCATTACAATATTCTGTTCATTAAGACAGCCATTAACATCATTTGTGAACTTTGACAGAGCTGTGGTTGTACTTCGATTAGCACGGAACCCATGCTGAGTATCCGTTAGAAGTTTATGTTGTTCCAAAAATTCAGTTACTTGTTGAACTATTGATTTTTCTACAATTTTATTAATTACATTCAAAATAGCTATAGGCCTGTAGTTAGTGAACTCAGCATGGGACCCCTGCTTATAGATAGGTCTTATTATAGCCACTTTTAGTTCATCAGGATATATACCCTTTTTGACACTTAAATTAATGAAGTGAGCCAAAATTGGACTAATTTTATCTTTAATATTTTTTAAATCTCTGACCCTAATACCATTCGAACCAGACGCCTTGTTGCTGTTCAATTTGTCTATAATTTTGGAAATTTGATAAGCTGTGACGGGCCTAAACCTGAAGCTAATCGGACTATCTGAGGCATAGGCATTCCTATCTAAAAACTTAATTTGGCAATCATGTTTAATATTTTCTATTTCCCTGGTAAAAGTATGGCAAAAATTATTGCATACGCTTTCCTTAGAATAATTTTTAAGTAAATATTTTTCTATCGTACTATCAACCGATAATTTATTTCTTCCTAACCATGTATTAATATTACTCCATATTTTTCTTATATTACCATTACAATTTATTAGACTATCCTTTCTGTACTTATTTTTTGCCATGTTTAT
Source organism: Udea olivalis (assembly GCA_947369235.1). Classification (NCBI taxonomy): domain Eukaryota; kingdom Metazoa; phylum Arthropoda; class Insecta; order Lepidoptera; family Crambidae; genus Udea; species Udea olivalis. The sequence goes on along the minus strand of OX376341.1, from coordinate 7,992,220 downwards.
GAGTTTATTTGTTTTATTTCTGTGCTTTGTATATTGTAACCTAAGGCTATTACTACCTGGTTGCTCCTTCCAACGTCTGAACAGATCATCTCTTCTTTCTAACATACACTGCAATTTTTTGTCTACCCAAACATTAGAGTTGCGCTTATGAATATCAAGTCGTTGAAAGGTACATTCCTTATAAATGGTTTTAAATGTAATTGCTAGCTTTTCGTACAAAATAATCGGATTATTTATTGCTAAAAACTCCGTCCAATTAATACAATTCAACTTATCTGACACGCCACTGTTGTTTATTGATAACTTCACACTATTTCCCGATAGGTCTTGTTTCAAGTCAGCTGTCAGGCCGATTACGTAATGATCTGCGATCCTTGTTGTGATAGTATACGCACGAACATCACTTGCCCGCGCACTTCGCATGAAGATGTGGTCGATACAAGACGTCGTGCGCCGCCCTGCAGTCACACTCTCACGCGTTAAATCGCGTATGGCACACTGCAATCCGAGCTCGCACAATATGTTTAAATAACTCGTCGCAATCATACCTAAAGGTTCTTCCAAGATGTTTATGTTTATGTCACCTAGGTAAATGATTTCATTGTGTATATTACTCAAACACCTTTTTATTTCTTCAAGAAAAGCAAGTTTGTTTGAGTTGGGTGGTCTATATACTACGACAATGGTGGTTTTATAACCGTTTATAAGCAGATCGCCTGCCACTACTTCGCAGTTCTTTAGGTATAGCATCCGTTGTGTAAACACGAGTTCATTCTTTATGTATAATATTATCCCACCTCCTCGCCTGTCTTCTCTAGTCCAGGTGTACTCACTATATCCATCTATTTTGTACATATATATTTCATCATTTTTTATATTTATCTCTGTTAGGCATAAAATATCCAAATTACGAATACATTCCTTTATCATAACAATTACCTCATTGAAATGTTTTCTTATGGAGCATATGTTCATATGAACAATGTTTAATGATCCATGATGCCTGTTTATGTAGTCATGCCACGCATGTATATCTGTGTATTTTTCATAGTTTATATCTTGGAGTTGCGGTTGTGGGTCAGTATTGGACGCCATGCTAAACGTTAACGACGTTAATTTGATACACAACACGAAATATAACAGGCAAATATAGGCAACTATTCATCAGCAGAGCGAATATTCTTTTCGCTCTGTTCAGTTTCAATAAAGAGGTCAATGTCACTCTCAAAGTTAATTTGATAAATTTTTTTTTCGTCTTCGCTCTTTTTAATCAATATTTTTGAATTCTGAATCCATATAAACTTATAGGTTTCTTTTAGCTTTTGCTTCACAGTCCAGAACAGCTGCCTCATTTGCCGTGTGATGTTTTCATTAATAAATATACGTGAACTATTGTTATTTTTGAAGACAGTGTGGTTGGTAATTATATTTTTTTTACACTTGAGCCAGTCTCTGCGTGACTGGCTGGACCGTAAGGTCACTATAATAGGTCGTGGGCCCTTGCTGTTATCGCCTCCAATTCTCCATGCCTTTTCGATGTCTTCTTTCCTCAAGCTCAGTTCTTCTGCTATTTTTTTCACAGTGTCCAATACATCCTCTTTTTCAATCACTTGTACATTCAGTAGTTCAATATTCATTTGTAATTCCTTCTGTTCCAGCTTCATTAAGCGTTCTTCAAGAGCTTTATTGCATTTTTCCAGGTTAACGTTTCTTTGTAAGATATCTTTGATTCTATTTTCATTTTTCTTACTTTCCTGCCTACATTCTTGCCTAGATTTTTCCAAATCTTCACATTTGGCACTCAAAGAATTTACTGACCTTTGCATCTCCAAATCACTCTTCTTAACTTCTGCGATCTGGCTTTTAATTTCAGACATATCAGATTGCATACTCATAAAGCGAGTGTTTTGTTCCTCCTTCATAAGGGTCAGCATACTTGTCACAGCTGTCATTTGCTCCTGCAGAGCATTGAGACTTTTACTTATTGCATCCGTGTTATTATTATCTTTCACCTCTCGCGTTCGCGGCGAATCACTATCTGAGTCTTCCTCGAGTCTTTTCTTTTTCCTCCGTGAGTGAACCCACTCTTGAATATTTACATTTTTATCGGTTAATCTGTTTATATTGGAGTCCGAACCATACGTCGTTGGGGCTTTCACGGGCGATCTCTGTATATTCATTTCTAATGTAGGCCTATTTTTCGCGCGTATCTCAGTGCCGTCGGGTTTTGCGTCTAGGTATCCAGAATTGGGCGTTACCAAAGTACAATAGCAGTGGGCGGCGCCTGCACAGATAGACAGACACGTTTGATGCGCGTACGTCACTGTCGTAGCTTTTGCACTACACCGGTCCTTTTTTTTCGTATAGCGTGGTCCTTGTTTATTGGTTATTTTCTCGACACTAGAGCGTTAAACGTCCGTCGCTCACGCGACCTCCAAGAGAACTGATGAGAGATCTTGTGCTCAGTTTCATTCACTACCCTATTAATCAGCACTTTTGCATACAATTTGCCGACAACGCTGAGCAGGCTAATTCCACGGTAATTTTTGCAGTCCTGTTGTGACCCTTTCCCTTTGAACAACGGCACGATCACGGCTTTGCACCAGTCTCCCGGGACTCGGCCGGTCCTCCAACACATATTGAAAAGGCGGTACAACTGACTAGCCGCTATGCCTCGCCCTGCCTTCAGCATCTCGACAGACACTCTATCGTACCCTGCAGCCTTACCAGCTCTCATACTTTTCATCGCTATCATAATCTCATCCATACTAATCTGGTTATCCTCTTCATTCACTTCCATTACGACATCAGCTGTTTCTGCCAATGCATCACCTCTTTCAAACAAACTTTCAAAATACTCCTTCCATCTTCTTAAAACACATTCTTCACCTTTCAAACTACTTCCATCCTTGCCTGTGATTTTTGCTAGATCTGATGTTGTGGATGCTCCCCTAGCAGTTCGTACGGACTTCCAGAAAAACTTTATGTTTGACTGGAAGTCTTCAGTAAGCTTCCTGTCAAATTCGTCCTTTTGTTCTTCTTTCTTTTTATTTACTACCTCCTTTACTATACCTTTCAACCTTTTATATTTTGTTTTAGCTTCCATCACATCACCATCCGTTGCCTCGTGTACTCTTTGACTAGCTTTTATTGCTAACCAGTCTACCCATGCTTTCTTCTTTTCATTTACAGCTGTCTGCACACTTTTGTCCATCCATACATTCTTCTTCTTGCTTCCTTTCCTTCTCCTTGTAGTTCCACATATATTTACAGCCACACTTACTAATCCTTCCTTAAAAGTCTCCCATAGCCCCTCAATCTCGCACACCTCTTCTGAATCTTCAAACTTCTTACGCAACTCATTCACATATTCGTCTTCAACATCCCTTTCTTGCAATTTCTCCACTTTCACTCGTTCCAGAATACCTGTACCCACCGGAGCTCTGTGTCGCCACCTATTGAAGAGACCACTTATTCGGGTTAACACCAGGAAGTGGTCTGTGTCGATACCAGCCCCGCGGTATGCTCGGGTGTCCACAATATTCCTTCTCAGTCGTTCGTCCACTATCACAAAGTCAATCATACTTCTCGACACACCCTCTTCCCTTGTATACATGTGAATCTTTTTGTGTTCAAACATTGTATTTGTTACACATAGATTGCACTCCACGCAGATCTCTAACAAACTTTTCCCATTCTCATTCACTCTATCGTCACCATACAAGCCAAGAACCCTTTCATATCCTTCTCGTTTTCTACCTACCCACCCATTGAAGTCACCTAACATAATTACTCGTGCATTCTGCTTGCATTTGCGTAGGGTTTCTCTCATACTCTCCCAAAACTCCTCTACTTCTTTTTAGGCTTTTGAACACCGACTAGCACTCTTATCTGTCGGTGCATATACACCAAGGATAAAAATTCGAGTCAGTCCAACTTTTAGCCGTACCCAGAGAAGTCTCGGGCTGACGCACTCATACTTACTTACACATTCAGTCATTCGCGCGGAGAAAATAAGGCCTACCCCTTGACAACCTCGGTTATTGGCTGGCATGCCAGACCAGTACGCCGTGTAGGGTTCATGGATCGAGATGTCACACCCCTTCCGCTTAGTCTCATTCACACACAGAACATCAATATGCCTTTCACCCATCAACTGACATACCTCATCTATTTTATCACTCATTCCTCCTCTCACATTCAACGTAGCGAAGCGGCTCTCCGTGGGCCGCTTTTCGCTCCCGTGTGGAACGAGACGTGATGGGTTGCGAACCACACCGCCGCCGTCATGAATTGGTTTGTTACGATTCATTGCGTTCCCACGAGTAGCAAGGGAAATAATTTGTCGGTCCCCGCATGCCAGGATAAGGCTAGCCTTGATCTGGGTTCGCCTGGTCCCAGGGCAGTTTGGCCGCTTGTGACTAGGCTTGCCCCTAGCCACGCATCCATCGGTACGGCAGGCCTTGGATTGGCGGAAGGGATAGGATAGTTAGGAAAAGGAAGGGGATTGGTAACTGAGAAAGGACATAAAGACCGGAGTAGGAAGTGGGAAACAAAGGATATTAATGTCTCGAAAGGATTGGGGTGAGACAGTAAAAGCTCGGGAGGCCGGGGTCGCATACCCGTATACCTTGCCATAACTACCGTAAAGGTAGTAAGGATTAGCATCCCTGACCATCGGAAACACTGGATAAAAGAAAAAATATGAATTAGGTTTTTTGTTCTACTTCAAAACACATGTCACAAAAAGTTCCATAGAAAAATCTAAGTATGAAGTGAACGAAAAAAGACGATGCATTAGAAATAGAAATAAAAACATTTATTAATTTTGGGACATCGTGACATATGAGGAAACAAAAAACATGTAGGTGGTGGCATAAAACAACAGAACAAAGCAACAACAAGACAAAACAATACCATCAGACAGCGACGTCCCGATGCCCAAAAAATAAAAGGACCTAACTCAGCATTCAGCCTGGGCTTTGAGGACTCAGGCGCTGATTTTCAGTAGGCCTCAAATGAGTAGACTCACGGACACTTGCGGTGGACACACGTATCTGCCTTATAAATAAGTAAAATAAATATTTGAGATAAGTAAGAGAATGGTGAGTAATTAAATGTATTGTGTAGTGTGAAGAAGTGTGATACAATAATAAATCGATAAGTGATACCGTGCCGGTTGTATAGTGTAATTGCTTTTGTGTTTTGTGACAGCGCAAAGTGAGCGGCGATGACGCAACATGCATGACCCCCGAGTTTGGATCGCAGCGCGAAAAGAAATAACAAACGGCCGGAAGTAGACAGCCTTAAGAGCTGCGCGTTACGAGTCGTGAGGCCTCATGAAGCCCCAACATTTCAAAGTCTGTTGAGGGGAAGTGGAATAAAGCAGCGTATCACGACCGATGGTCCACTAAAAAGAGTTAAATAGTTTTACTTGCTAGGGTACTCGACTACCTAGAGTAAAGAAAAAAAAACAGATCATAAAATCATGTATTTTATGTTTACGTTTGGCTAATAGATTATTACAAATGTTAAAACCTATTCCTAATGAGCACCTTTAGCCTATACACATTTCTCCAAACGTCCTGGCTATTTATATATGGCCGCATGTACCACATCCAATGGTATTTTATTAAATCTGCTTTTAGCGACTCCATATTTCGATGTGGTTAAGAGCAGGCCTTCTCCTCTTAAATATTCCTTAAGCAATTATTCAAAGGATTATTAACGTCTATCCAGGGCTGGGTTGATTGCGCTTTGTGCGCTGTTGCTGAGACTCTTTAACCGTAAAAATTGTCTAATCCGGATAAAGAATTTGCCGATGGCCACCATCTGCGTGTCTGTGCAACCACTTCTTCGCTCTCGTAATTCGTTTGAGACGAAGGGCTGCAGTCAAAAGCTGGCCTGTCCTTCTTATAAGCCCTAAGCTTATGGTCTTCTTTTAAGTTTTTAATTTATTTATCATAAAAAAAATATTTAATAAAAAAATAAATTAATTTTTCAAAACAAATATTATAATTAACTAAATATTTTATTTTATATTTAAACAATGAAATCTTTCTTGCTGATAACATTGGTTCAGATAACAGCTTATCCTCATTTAAAATCAATCAGAGAAGTTTATTAAGTCTTTTCACTTCATTTATCTTATCGATCTCACATTTCAGTTTCACATTACGCAGTAAGATTAAATCTATCAAATTTTATCTAAAATGGGAAATCCTTATTTGCAACATGAAGCATCATAAGTGCTTAAGCTCTACTTCCACGTTGCACACTAAGGCACCCTTTTTGATTCACTGCGATCTTAGCCCTGGAACATTACCTATTTACATAACCTGCCTCAGACGGAGGTCGCTAACGCCATATCGAATGCCAATTGATAATCATTTCAATTGGCATTAGAAATGACGTTAGAGTAGTATCTAAAACGAAGTATTCTGAAACCAGCGGACCCTAATAGCTAGCTTGCAAGCTGTAGTAAGCTCATAAGAAATGCCCCTCAGCGATTTCGCAACACTTATGCTAGCCAACTTGCCCGGCTTACTCGAATGAAAATTAACCCTTACCTTCGGTAGCTAAAGTATAAGATAAGTACTAGCTTAGCTTAACTTTGGGACCGGGGTAATAAAGATAATATGATATTATATACATAAGCGGCAGTATTTGTCAAACAACAGAACGAAAGAAAGGAGGAATAAATAAAATGTATTCGGAGCAATCATTAAAATACAATTTACCATTCTTGCAACCGCAAATAAATGGCAACTCAGCTTTAGCCAAGACAGAAGCCTTTAAGCTGGTTTTCATTGGAATCTTTTAGAGGGACTTGTCCCTTCTAGTGTAATCCATTTCAATTTAAGTACAAACACTGTGAGATTAACTCAGAAGATTTTATGGAGTCATTCAGAGCAGGAAGAGCGGAAGTGAGCCCTTTGCCCAGCAGTGGGATCCCGACGGATAATTAAGATAAGATAAGATTCAGAACTAGAGCTACGAGATAGCTCTGCTCTTTTTTCTATGGAAACACATTACATGCGTTACGGTGGAATCGTACCACCTCTACCTCGAGCCTGACTTTGCTAACTAAATAATAAATAAATAAATAAATAAATATGCGCCAGACAACACACCTCTTGTAATGGTTTCGAAGTAGGGATTAATATCCCTGGGTTACGAGGTACCACACAAGGAAATCAGCCAGGGGCGTCTCCCAGCACACCCAGACCCGACTCAATTACGAAAAGATCGTTTCCTGAATCGAACCCGGGACACTAAGGAAATCGAGGCGAGAAACCGTGCTGCAGCGCACTACGCCAATCGTGTCGTCAAAACTAACCTAACCTCTGAAAATGGTAAATAAGTTGCTGTAGTCAAGTGAGTTGGATATGTCATCATCATCATCATCATTTCAGCGAACGATCGGTCCTGCGCTGTCCGCATCCAGCGGCTTCCCGCGACCTTGACCAGATCGTCGGTCCACCTTGTAGAGGGCCTGCCCACGGAACGTCGTCCGACCGATGGCGACCGCGTACCGGACGACGTTGGATATGTAAATAGTCAAAATTAAAGAAACAGTTATATGACAAAAGTAAAGTGAGCCTCTATTGAATGTCTCATTCGCCGCTGTATTGCACCTGTCTGACCTGCGCGTAGCTTTCGCACTTGGTACCGATGAACTTGTTTTTGCCGCTCATTCTAGCGGTGATGGACTCGGCGTAGAAAGCGTAGGAGTAGATGTGCGAGCAGCTGACGTCTGTGGCGCAGCCGGGCTGGAAGGCGCCGCCGTTGGGGTAGAAGTCAATGTCGCACACTTCGACGATGTCAGAGTCATCGGCGTTTAAACGATTCGGGTAGTGGGTCCAGCCGTGGAGTGATGGGTCTAGAGCTGCAATGAAAGATTGTAAATCTTTAAGTGTAGGAATGTAAATTAATTTTATCTATACTGGCATTCCGCCCGCGGCTTCGCCCGCGTTATGGTTATATGTCATGGCCAAATTACATGATATCTTGATAAATAGTAGCCTATGTGATCTGATGAATAAGCTGAATTACTGTAAAGTTTCATCCAAAATCGTTCAGTAGTTTTTGCGTGAAAGAGTGACAAACATACATACATACATCTTCACAAACTTTCGCATTTATAATATTATTAAGTAAGATGTTATAACAGAATTATCAAGGTCCTGTAGTCAGAGGTTCCTTTTTTGTGCTCTGAAAGAACTTCAGATTTTTGTATTTTGTGTATTGTCTTAACGTGTGCAGAGGTCTACCTCTGGCTATCACAAAGCTGCACGTCTGAAGACAGCTTTTGCTAAGAACTTGCTTTAAGAACGGTTTACACCAATATTTGACAGACCTGCCTGAGCCCCAGGATCAGGAAGATTTTATGTAATTTTTATCTTTAGATTGAAGTCGAGAAAAAAAAAACATCACTGGTAAAGATGAACCTTTGTGGTTAATTTGTATATCCCACACTGAGGAAAGCAATTGCCACATCTGTAAATTTTGGTTTTGGCACCAGCAACCAAAAAATGTAGTCTTCACCAATAATATGGGGCACGTTTACGATTTGTCTTGCGGCGATGCCAGCAATGTGTCCCCCTAGCCCCACGCCGACGATCCTGACGTTGCTGGCGACCTACCCGAATCTGTCGATGAGGATGTTCACGAAGTTGATGATTTGCCCGCACTGCGCTGATAAAGCCAGACCGCCGGAGTACACGGAAGAGCCTGCGCTTCAGTCCACCGCTATCAGGGTCACATCTTCAGCACCTAGGTAAGCTAAAATTCGAGAAATTTTACGGAGCTTGTTCCTTTTGGTTGGAATAATTTTGATCGACGCCTGCCGTACTGGTTAGAAACCTATGCGTGGCCACAGCGGTAATTATTCTACTGTTCAACACCTGCAACTACTTGCCTACTGAAGGTCATTTCAATTCCTACCTACGCATAATAAAATGACTGCTTAGTCGCGCGTGGGTCAGATGACCTTATAGCAGGGTGCCCGGATATTTCACTGTTGAAGGCAGAGACTGAGGCAGTTTCTGCTCAGGGTGAGAGGTCGTTGGCTATAAGCCTCGATATCGCCAACGCCATCAACAGTTTGCCGTTCGGCGCGATAAAGTAGGCACTCTATTACTTCGGAGTGCCTAATTATCTTGGCAGGCTGTTGGAGGACTACCTCAGAGACCGCGACATTGTATACGAGGGCAGCAACGGGGTCCTTGCTCGCTGGTCAATGCAGTGTTGTGTCCCCCAAGGGCCCGTTCTCGGGCCCTTATTGTGGAACCTAGGATACGACTGGGTGCTCCGCGGCGCGCTCCCTTCGGGGTTGCGCGTCATTTGCTACGCGGATGACACCCTAGTCGTATCAAGAGGGAAAAGCTTACTTGAGGCACTTGAGGTGAACACATATTAGCTGCCACAGAATTGTTAAAGATGTCAACTTACAATGCAGAGAGGTTTGATTCGCTTATAAGTAAACAAATCACTTGCAATAATTGTTATCAACAAGTAGTGGAGATGGATACTGAATTGTCACGTGTTGAGGCCACGCCAACTGACTTATCAGAGCCTGCTAAGGTGGATAAATGTAATACTCCACAGGCTGCTCCAAATAATACTTTTATATTTTCTGACAAGCTAGGCCAAGGATTAGGCATATTGTTGTCTAAAAATTCGAATCAACAAGTAATAAATTTATGCCATCCAGGTATGTCCTATTCTGACCTAGTTAGTAACATCTCGAAAGAGAAGCTAGGGGTAAACTCCACTGTGGTTGTCTTTCATGGAGACTGCCGATCATTGACAAAAAAAGGGTTAATTAAAAATATTGAAACAATAATGGGCATTCAATCAAAGAACAAGTGTAAATTTATTTTGTGTGCATTCCCATACTCAAGTACCTCAAGTACTTCAAGTCAGAACAAGGTCATCCAAGACCTTAATTTAACTTTGTATAATCTGACATGTCGTCATAGTGACATTGACTTTTTTGATACAAATCTGTTTGTACCATACTTTAGGTTAACTGAAGATACTATGTATCTTCCCATTAGGACTAAGCAGAAACTAGCTACTTTGTTAGCAAATAACATTAACAATGCCGCTATTGGCAGTATTTTCTATTCTGACATTAGTACTAGTACTAATTTATCTATTTCATGTGATGCTCCTTCAGCGTCTTGTTTAAACTAGGACCTAGGACAACAGCCAAGCCCAAATACTTGAATTTATTCCACCAAAATATTCAAAGCTTGACGGGCAAAGATTTAGAAATAGAACTATTGCTGGAAAACCAAAATATTGATATTTTATGTTTTACTGAACATTGGCTGACTGATGAAAACTATCAGTCTTTTGTCCTTAATAATTTTAGATTATCAAGCGCGTTCTTTAGAAAAACCACTATTCATGGTGGTTCATTAATTTTTACTGCAAATAGTTTGAAATGTAAAGATCGCACTGACATTGTAGGCCTGTCCATAGAGCGTATTGTCGAATTGTCTTGTGTTGAGTTAGAGAGCTTTGTTGTGATAAGTGTATACCGTCCCCCAAAAACTAACTTAGATAGATTTGAGACAGTTATGGAGGAAGCTTTGGGTAGGTTAAGTGCTAAGTCTAAACCCATTATTGTGTGTGGTGATTTCAATATAGATTTGCTAGTAAACTCATCTGAAAGCAATAGGTTATTGTCGCTATTTAAATCCTTTGGTCTGGATTATCAATTCCATGAACCCACGAGGATAACAGCCACAACATCTACTTGTCTGGATAATGTATTTTGCAACTGTGTACCCATTGAAAAGGCAATAGTAACTGAATTAAAGTCTGATCATTGTGGGCAGAAGATAACATTTTTAGATTTAACTAACAATAGCGTTAATTACAGGAAAATAACATGTAGACCGAAGACGGGTAATCGCATTAATAGTTTTAAAACTAATTTAAAGCATAAAGTATCTTCCATTCCTTATAAGCAGGGTGACCCTGATGCAGTCTACAAAAGACTGTTTGATTGTGTTAAAAATGAATTTGATGCTTGTTTTCCGACCAAACAAGTTACTTGCAGAGTTCAATCTAAGTTTTGTGAATGGGCCACGCCTGGAATTTACAGGAGCAGACGTAAGATGTATGAGTTGTACGGCATGAAAAAATACAATTTCGATCCACTTTTTGTTGAGTATGTCAAGAACTACTCCAAAATATTCAGAAAAGCCTGCACTACAGCTAAGGCATTGCACATTCGTGATAAAATATCAAAGTCCACTAACAAAATAAAAACCACTTGGGACGTCATAAATCACGAAACAGGTAAAGCTAAACAGCGCGATACCTCATACACTCTTAATATTAACAATAACATCTTACAATCAGAAGCATCTGTTGCTGAAGCATTTGATAAGTATTTCAGTAATATACCTATAATCACTACAGCTTCATTAAATTCCTCACCAACTAGAGCGGAACATTTGTTGAAAGATAATGTATCTTGTTGCAGTGTTTTCTTTGAATTTAAACATGTTGAGTCACTAGATATAATAAAAGCATTCAGATTAATTAATTCAAAAGATACCGCTGATCTTTGGGGTATATCAGTCAAAATTGTTAGCCACATAATTGACGTGATTGCCCCTTATTTAGCCGTAATATTCAATGATTGTGTGGATGAAGGTGTTTTTCCAAACTTAATGAAACACAGTAGGGTTGTACCACTTTTTAAATCAGGCAACAAACAAGACCCAGGTAACTTTAGGCCTGTTTCAATCCTACCAGCTCTAAGTAAGATCTTTGAAAAAATCATTCAAGAACAACTATTAAGCCATTTTTATGAGAACAATCTCTTACACAGTGAACAATATGGATTCACGAGAGGCCGTTCTACTACTGATGCTGGCATTGCACTTCTAAAACACATCTTTAGGGCTTGGGAGAATTCACAGAACGCTCTTGGCGTCTTCTGTGACTTGTCCAAGGCCTTTGATTGCGTTGATCACGATACACTTGTACGCAAGCTTGATTTTTACGGGGTAAGGGATAATGCTTTAGATTTGGTAATTTCGTACCTTAGTTTAAGAACTCAAAAAGTTGATGTTAACAGTGTACTCTCTACAGGATCACAAGTTAAAATGGGGGTCCCTCAAGGATCCATTCTGGGTCCATTACTATTTCTGATATATATAAATGATTTACCTTTTTACTTAAAAGATATTTGTGATGTTGTATTGTTTGCAGACGATACATCTTTAGTTTTTAAAACTGACAGAAATAAAAACCTTTTTGATGATGTTAATGACGCACTTTCAAAGGTTTTACAATGGTTTACAGTAAATAATCTACAGCTTAATGCAAAAAAGACTAAATGTATTAATTTTAAGTTGCCTAATGTTAAAGATAACCCCATTAGTCTAAAAATTGATGGTAATACTATGAAGCTTGTAGATACAACAGTTTTTCTTGGAATCACACTAGATTCAAAACTGCAATGGAACCCTCATATAACAGCTCTCTCAGGCAGACTTAGTTCGGCTGCTTTTGCAGTGAGAAAAATTAGGTTATTAACAGATGTTGATACTGCTCGTTCAGTTTATTTTAGTTATTTCCATAGTGTAATGTCTTACGGCATTGTACTTTGGGGTCAAGCGGCGGATATACAAACCATCTTTATCCTCCAGAAGCGAGCTATCAGATCCATCTATAAGCTTCGTGCACGGGCTTCACTTAGGGAGATTTTTAAGGAAATTGGTATCCTCACTGTAGCGTCACAATACATTTACAATTGCATTGTTTTGGTCAGAAAAAATATTGGTCTCTATGCTAAACACAGTGACATACATTGCAGAAATACTAGGAATAAGGATAAAATTGCACTTCCACTCTTTAGGTTACAAAAAGTTTTAGGATCCTTTATGGGGCAAGGTATACATTATTACAACAAAATTCCAAAAACCATTTGTGAGTTACCTTTACATAGATTCAAACATCACATCAAAACAGCTTTATTAAAAAAGGGCTATTATACTACAAATGACTACCTTATAGATAAAAATGCCTGGGTATAAGCGCTCTTCTCGATGCGGGATTAAATAGCTCTATTGTAACAGATGTTTTATTGTAAGAGTTAATAGGTACCTAGTTTGTATGTACTGACTAACAATTTTTGTTTTTGAATTGTTTAAATGAATTCTTGTTATTATATTCTTTTATGGTTGGTTTTTTCTCTTTGTTTTATATTCTTTTAGGTATCAAAATGGCACACTGCTTGTACTTTACTAACCCCTGTTGTAAACCCAAAACAAGTTTAAAAGAGTAACTGCTGAGTTTCTCGCCGGGTCTTCTCAGCAAGAAACAACTCCGACGCGGTGGTAGAGTCGCATTATGTCTGTATACTGTTTATTTACATATCCATATTATTATGGTATTTATGTCTATTATTTAGTATATTTTGCTGTAAATTTGACGATTTGAAAGTACTGATACAGTCTATTTGAATAAAGTTATTTGAGTTTGAGTTTTGAGTTTGAGGCTAGGAGGTTGGCGGAGGTCGGCGTCAGCCTCATCATTGGGCGGATTGAGCAGCTGGGTTTACGAGTGGCCCTCAATAAGACCGAGGCCCTCCTTTTCCACGGGCCTCGGTAGGGACCACCACCCGGCGCCGTAGTCAGCCTCAATGGCGCTGAGGTGCGGTTAAAGGCCCAGATGAAGTATCTGGGTCTAATCTTGGATGGGCGATGGCGGTTTGAGAAGCATTTCTCTCTCCTCGCCCCACGCCCTATCCGAGCGGCGGGAGCCCTGGGCCGTCTTCTTCCAAACGAGCGCGGCCCGGATCAAACATGCCGGCGACTCTACGCCGTCATAATACGAAATATGGCGCTCTACGGAGCGCCAATATGGGTGGATGCTCTTACTGCCCACAACAGGACCATATTGCGGGCCCCACAAAGGGTAATGGCAGTAAGAGCAATACGTGGGTATCGCACGATTTCGGCGGGGGCAGCATGCGTTCTCGCAGGCATGCCCCCGTGGGAACTTGAAGCGCAAGTTCTTGCCGTTGTCCATGATTTCAGGGCCGCGGCGAGAGCACGAGACGAGCGGCCCCTGTTCGACGAGGTCGAAGGCCTGAGGCCCAGAGCACAGGATGCGCTCATTCGGAGGTGGGCGGAGGACCTGGCCGACTCGCTCTATGGTCGCGACACCATAGACGCGATACGGCCGGTGCTCAAACAGTGGGTACATCGGGAAAAGCGGCCCCTGACGTACCGGCTGGTGCAGGTACTTTCAGGACATGGTTGTTTTGGAAAGTACCTGCACAAAATCGCCCGGAGGGAGCCCACTCCGAGGTGCCATGAGTGCGGTGCTGATGTGGACACTGCCCAGCACACTTTAGAGGTGTGCTCAGCGTGGGTAGGTCAGCGCCGCTCTCTAGTGGCAGTTGTTGGCCGCGACCTCTCGCTCCCGGCCTTAGTAAAGGCCATGCTCGGGAATGAAGAGGCATGGGTTGCGATGGCCTCCTTCTGCGAGGAGGTGATGACGCAGAAGGAGACCGCGGAGAGGGCCCGAGAGAACGATCCTCGGGCGGACCCTCTCCGACGCAGGCGGCGGGGGGCACGAAGACGGCGGTTTGGTCGCCCTCCTCGTGCTCCCTAAAAGCAGCACCGGGGTGTTGGGCGGGGGGCTTTCACCCCCTTGCACGGTGCTCCCATCTGAGGGTGTCCCAGTATACCGGGACGCCCCTAAGCGTGAGGAGGCCCGGCACGTAGGCTGGGCCGACCGCTAGGGCGACGTGGCAATCCGCAAGGCTCCATGTCGCCCTATTCCAAAGCGGTGAGGGTATACCCGGGTGTGTTTTAGTGGGTATGCCGTCGGCTTCACCGGCGGAGAGTCCCACACTCCCCCACTGCCCGACCCAGGCAGTGGGATAGTGCGTAATGCATTTCACACCCGGAGAACAAAAAAAAAAAAAAAGGGTGCCCGGGTATTTGTTATAAATACGAGTATTAAGTTATTTGGACTGCATTTTTTGAGGTGTTGTGACATACACTAGTGATAAACCTCACTAATTACTTACTAGGTACGATGAAAGCGTTAAAGTTTCCACCGACTCCCTCGCCGTGGTTGTGGATGGTGATGACAGTGCGCCGCTGGATTAAGAAGGATGACAGCTTGATGGACGTGTCCGGCGGCATGTGAGGCTCGCTTTCGAGGGGGCTGTTCCTGAAACGTTGAAATTATATACAATACATAATATGTTCTATACAATTAAATACAATAAATCATAATTCACGACGACCATTTGATTTGTTTAAAAGAATTATCTGTATTTCGTTTAGAAGTAATCAAAAACGATTACCTTAACTTGTATAAATAACTTGTAAAATTATTGTCTTGTGTAACCGTACCTTTAGTAATACTCTAAACATATTTTGTTTACAAACAATTGTATTAACAACATAATTACCTTGTATATAAATGAAAAACGACATCGTTGGGTCCAAGATTGTGGCTGGATACTGCAAGTAAAACTTTTGAAAATAAATATTAACGACTTAAGAATCTAATGTATTTTTTATATTTTGTTCATTCTCAATGATTCGTTAGGAAAATGATATTGTACTATGTAGGTGCAGTATACTCAATTTAGGTTGTGTTTACATTTTTATCACTATTTATTTTATATCAAGGTCAGTGGTTTAATTCGGTCATCGGCTCTGAATCAAGAAAAATGCCGAGTAAAGTTTCAATAGCACCTAGGATATACTACTAGTATTTCAGCGATTATTTAAGCCATATTATTTTAATTACGGTAAGAAAAATTATCAAGGCTCACAATAAATCGTTTCATTTTGATTAAAAAGTATTTTTAGAGTTAGGAGTAAGCACTTCAGTAGCCCTTCTATTAAAAATTTTGCACAAGTTAATTTAGGTTCTTTGCTCTATCATCCATCATTTGTCAGAAAGTTACAATAAATGGATTTTCGGAACGAAATACAAACTCCAAAAAACACGATTTTTTTATTTAAAATACTCACCACTATAGGAATTATTGTAATATTTCTGCAATGTATACCTTAAAAGAATTTGTAATAAATGAGAATTTCTTTTAAATACTTCGACAACTTTCCGTAGTATAGTATATATTTTCACGATGTCTGCTTGAACATGATGTATTTTTGTGGATTAAGATTTTTTTTTGCAATATTTTAACTGTTTAAATTGACATGGGTATTCTAGCTCAATAGAATAACTATTTAAAGTTAGATAAATTATCTGCTTATCTTTTGGCAAAAAAAATAATTGGGAACCTTCGATACCTTTTTTTTATGATTATTTTTGTATGGACTCAAAGGATTATCTGTAAAAAAATAAAATTGATCATAACTTTTTAACTGTTGGAATTGGACATTGATGGGGTTAAAAGGGTCAGAAATGACCCCAGCTTTGCGCTATCTCGATTTCATTCTTACTTCCAGGGAGACCCTGTATTAAAATTTTTGCACAAGTAAATTTAGGTTCTTTGCTATATCATAGCTTATATTTACCTTATCTTTTAGTTTAAACGCCAATAAATTAACAAAAAACATTCTCAGAAGTTATCGGAATCGTTATCATAATCCTTCATATACATAGTAGGTACAGTACTACTGAAGAACAATTTTCAAAACATCTCTAACTGTTTAGAAATGTTTTCAAAATATTTATTTAAGAATGGCGTATAATGGCGTCCTGCACTGCCTTTGTGATTTAACTTTTAGTGAATGTTCGAGGTTCTGTACCCGTACCATAAGTTACGCACGCCGAAGATAGTTGTTAGCGTCTGTAGTGAAGTATTTGTTTTTCGGTACAGCGCGTCTATTGAGGAGAAATTTAACTAAAAATTACATATCTACAAATGGCTGTATTTAACTCTCGCAGTAAATGTGACGTAAACTCATGGTGAACGTATTTTGTACCTCTTTTAGAAAATGTATCACCAATAACAAAATATTATGTTCAGAGATCACAATTTTTCTTTCTTTCTTACAACGAATGGAACATTATGTCTGGTTTAAACTGTCCACATTTAAAAATGTCAGAGATTTGTGTTGTTTTTCTTTTACAAGTAATATTACGTCAATATGGGCTCCATAAAAAGGATTGTCATACATACGAAGTACACATTAAAACTGATTTAATACTGTTGGCTTTCAACTCTTCTGGCTAATCTTCACGTTATTAGGAAAATAAGGCTGTGTAAGATTGTTATTCCTGTTTTCAGGGCCGGATTAACCCATAAGCAAATTAAGCAATTGCAAGGCATCACGGCTCAGGGGGCACCAAAACCAGCAACAAAATAATTTGCTGGCACATGAATGGGAAGATTGGCAAGGCTGTTTGAAAATCCCCACTTTCTAATTGACCAAAGTATATAATATTATACTTATCAGGATGGCCCTGTTTCAGTGGTCCAAACATTTCTTATAGCGATTTCTCCAAATGATGACTTTGGAAGAGATCGCAAAGTTTCCATCAAGTTACTTTGCATGATGTTATTTTTGACTATGCTACCAAACCTACAAAACAGCAGTTTTTGTCCAAAGAATAAACATGTTATGGCAGTTTTTGAAGCTGGGAATAAATCTTCGATACCAGATTTATTTAATCACAGTGATTTTTAAAACATTCTAACTGTTCGAAATTTTACAAAGGTTACAAAAAAGTGAAATAACTGTCTTGGTATTCCTTGAAAATGCAAACAAGTGTGCATTGCGAGTATTATACCAAAGCAGTACAGTACGAGTACATGTCTATGCCGAAATTTAAAAAGTTTAATTGGATAATTTTTGAACAACAGATCAGAGAAAAACAAAATTTCATAAAAAAATAAAACTTCTTACTGCGAAACTAGATTTTCGGAATATATTTATTGTTTAAATGACTTGTGAATCTTGTAATATATGGTTTAAGAGCGGTTACAAACAAGCGTTTTTGTTCGCGCGTATACAGTTCCTTTGGCATACGCGCTTACACGTGCGCTACATTTCACAGTTCAGAAAATCAAACGCGCGTACCTACACGGGCTTATTGGGGCGTGTTCGCTCATACCGGTAGTGGTGAGTCTGTTCCTATATGGATTATGCGAACTTATAAGCGCGCCAACGTTCGTACGAGTTCCGCGTGCAAAATACATGAGCTTCCTAAAACGAGCTTATATGAGTATGTGCGCTAGTCTCTGCGACTGGGCCGGGCCGCTCTGTTGAGTCAAATATGCTAAAAATAACTATTTTCGCGAATGTAATGCCCGAAAAGTCGCATTTCACTAAATAAAGAAGAAAATCTGTGCTTTGTACTGTATGCAGTTAATTGACGAACACTATCTCTTACGTCCTTCATATACACGGTGTCGGGTTTAATGTGGTCCAAACGAAAATTTATAGTTTTCGAGAAAACAGCATTTTTCTAAATTTTTTCTTAGTACCCAAAACGACGCATTTTTTAAATGATTTATCATAAAGTATTATTACTAGAACCTTGTTTTTTTTGTGAATGTGAACAATTAATAGGCCTTTCATCACACCACTACAGTTGTAACTCAGGCTTATCATTTTCTGCAAAAAAAAATAAACAGTGAACTTTTTTTATTTGGATGATTTTTTACTTCTTTCTTTAGGGTGGTGTAACTCCAAAAAAGCACATAACATAAAACTTCAGGACCCATTTCAAAAACTTGCCTACAATGTGGACCCACTACTTGTAAAATTTCAATCAGCTACTGCAAGGGCTTAAGTCCCAAATGACCTTCAATAATTGATAGATTCATTACAGAAAATTAGAGGATAACATGAAATAAAGTAGAAACATATCAACGATTTTACAAAAATACTTTATTATGTATTTTTTACTATTATAAATGTTCAAAGTGACGTCCACCTTCAGCTATGCACATACGACAACGTTTAATAAACTGTCTTCTTAGACGTTGAAAGGAGTCGTCTTTTTGTCTTATTGTCTCTTGTGCTTCTCTTAGTTTAGTGTTTAGTTTAGTCTTCGATAGTATTGTATTCTTTGTAATACACTAACTCTTTGTAGAATCCCCAGATAAAAAAATCGACAGGGTTTAAGTCGGGGGACCTTGGTGGCCAGGCGATGGGTCCACCGCGTCCGATCCATCTGTCTGGGTATGTTTGGTCCAAATGATTTCTAACTACTGTAGCGAAATGGCACGGAGCTCCATCATTTTGGAAAAATACTCGCTGGCGCAACTCCAAATTAACATCGAGCAGAGCATCCAGCATAAGGTCGGGCAGATTCTCCCTCAAAAAACTGAGGTATGTGGCACCATTTAATCTTTCTAGTAGAACAAATGGGCCGACTAGTAGTCGGTTAAAAACTCCAGTCCACAAATTAACAGAAAAATTGTGCTGGAAGCTGTGGCGGCGCACCAGCCTTGGATTTGTTCGCGACCATACGTGAGTGTTATGCATGTTAAAAACACAACTCCTAGTGAATTTTGATTCATCAGTCCACAAAATCGAGTCAAAAAAACCTGGATCATTGCTATCTCTCCTAATAATCTCTTGACAGAAAGCCACACGTCGGTCATAGTCTGTAGGTAGCAAGTCTTGGACTTTTCGTAGGTGGAATGGATGGTAGCTTTCCTTGCGCAAAATTCTGTGAACTCTTTGATGGGGAACACCGAGACGCCGACCGATTGACCGCGTACTAGCTGCAGGTTCCCTAGCAATTTCTTCCAAAACGTTTTCCACCAAATAGGGATCTTCTCTTAAAACACCTTCATTATACGCTGCTCCTGGACGGCGGCCTTCAATGAATGCATTATGCACATGTTTCAGGTTGTGGTCCACCTCGTTGTAACAGCCGCTGTTGAGAGACGTGTGCCGCAAGTCGAGCGTTTCCTCTGGCAATAAATAATAATGCATTTCTGCATATTCTCGTGCCGTGTAAGGCATTATGCTTTGAACGAACCCACAAACACACGACGTATTAAGGGCAAAATCTAGTCCAGTAATCGTGCCAAGTCTTCGTTCCAGAGTCGTCAAAATAAAAGTAAATAAGCAATCGAAAAGTCCGTTAACACGCCAGTAGTTAAAAAGGGATAGTATGAACAATGTACGAACGCGAGAGCAGCCAAGGGAAGACTAACAAAACAGTTTGTAAACTTGAACAAAGGGATCAAAACTGGTATCTGTAATGACGTCTGATGTCTTAAGACAGATTATCTCAAAGTCAACTTTTTTAATGCCATTGGAAATCAATTGAGTTCATGACTGACGAAATTTAATTTAATATTAAAATCCTCCCATTTCAGAATTATTATTTTTTGACATGAAGCTCTTGCCGTAGCTGATTGAATTTACAAGTAGTGGGTCCACATAGTAGGAAAGTTTTTGAAATGGGTCCTGAAGTTTTATGTTATGTGCTTTTTTGGAGTTACACCACCCTAAAGAAAGAAGTAAAAAATCATCCAAATAAAAAAGGTTCACTGTTTTTTTTTTTTGCAGAAAATAATTAGCCTGAGTTACAACTGTAGTGGTGTGATGAAAGGCCTATTAATTGTTCACATTCACAAAAAAAAACAAGGTTCTAGTAATAATACTTTATAATAAATCATTTAAAAAATGCGTCATTTTGGGTACTAAGAAAAAATTTAGAAAAATGCTGTTTTCTCGAAAACTATAAATTTTCGCGGAACATACATGGGGGTCGTTAGAGTAGCCCCTGGACCCCTCTATCGATGGTTTTCGTTTGGACCACATGAAACCCGACACCGTGTATATTCTTTAAGAATAATTACCGTTGTATTACTCAAACACTTCGGTTTTTGAACTTTTCAACTTGTGGATAGAGGGGCCCACAGCCGTGGGTTGCTTAGGGCATGAAGTAATCTTAATCCAGCACTGCCTGTTTTGAGTGTTATTATAGAAAATCTCGAGCGTTATTGAATTACAAATTCAAAATATTGTAAATTTAAGGAGCCTACCTGCAATAGCAGCACTAAGCAAGAGAGCACAGCTCGTAAAACTGAACATTTTGATTGAAATCAAACCACAGAATAGGTCAATAAAGGTGTTTGGTAGCATTTATATGTTTTGTTGGGCTTATGCCCAACATTATCTAGGATAGGCTGAACCGTAGAATTTTATTAGAAAGATCGCGGTAATTATTACGAATATTAATGTTTCCGCTTTTACATTCTGTATCTGATAATAACTGTGAATCTAACCCGATCTGATCACATATTCCTAATGATCATTTTCTTTCATTTCTATCTTGTCGGTCAAATCAATTATTTATTTCCATTCCTTATTTACAATTTAGTTTTACTTAATTTTTAATGATTTTAAAATGTATCCAAGAAGATATTCCCAGAATAGCAAAATGGATACCGTACAAGACCGATCGCTGTTCTATAAAGATATAGTATACTCGTAGCTTAGGTCTACAGTTATGTGCGTAGTAAATAAAATTCAAAATTATAAACATAAGCCATTTATTTTAGACAAATAACAATAATTCAATTCAAATAACAAGATTCTTAATTGTTAGCGAAAGGAGGCGTAGGGTTGGTAACAAACGTGAAGATTCCACCGGAAACACTGGAAAAAAAAAAGAATTAGGTGTTTTGTTCTACTTCAAAATACATGTCACAAAAAGTTCCATAGACATATAAGAATGAAGAAAACAAAAAAAGACGATGCATTAGAGTCGTAAGGCCTCGTGAAGCTCTAACATTTCAAAGTCTGTTGAGGGGAAGTGGAATAAGGCAGCGTATCACGACCGATGGTCCAATAAAAAGAGTTAAACAGTTTTACTTGTCGTGCCGTAAATTCTGTCCCTCATACAAACATGTTCAAAGTAAAAAAAGATAGAAATTATAAAAGCATGTATTTCATACGTTTATTTATATAGATTATTACAAATGTTAAAACTTATTCTTAATGACCACGTTTAGCCTATACACATTTCTCCAAACGTCCTGGCTATTTATCTATGGCCGCATGTACCACATCCAATGGTATTTTACTAAATCGGCTTTTAGCGACTCGATATTTCGATGTGGTTAAGAGCAGGCTTTCTAATCTTAGATTTTCCATAAGCAATTATCCAAAGGATTATTAACGTCTATCCTGGGCTGGGTTGATTTCGCTTTGTGCGCTGTTGCTGAGTCTTGTAGAAATATCCATTGTCTACCGGCAAACACAGTGTTACTTAGTGGTTTAACTACGTTCTCTAAAATATCGCTTTCGTAGTTAAATGCTCGTGTCTTAACCCCTTGTTCACAAAAATTGAGCTTTTTTTTAATGCGCCAGACAACACACCTCTTGTACTGGTCTAGAAGTAGGGATAAATATCCCTGTGTTACGAGGTACCACACAAGGAAATAAGCCAGGGGCGTCTCCCAGCACCCCCAGACCCGAGTCAATTCAGAAAAGATCGTTTCTTGAATTGACCCTACCGGGAATCGAACCCGGGACACTACGGAAATCGAGGCGAGAAACCCTGCTACAGCGCACTACGCCAATCGTGTCGTCACCCACCAGCTTTATCACCCCTTCGTATGACACGCCCCACCAAACAATCATAGATGCTGGGTGGTGGCCTCTTTCGACCTTCAGAATTATCTCTGTAGCTTCTTGGGAGCTATGTGCATGCATAGACCTTGTCGTTTTGACTATTAAATTTCTCTTCAACCGTAAAAATTGTCTCATCCGGAAAAAGAATTTACCAATGGCCACCATCTGCGTGTCTCTGCAACCACTTCTTTGCTCTCGTAGTTCGTTTGGGACGAAGGGCTGCAGTCAAAAGCAGACCTGTCCTTCTTCGATAAGCCCTAAGCCTAATGTCTTCTTTTATAATACGATACATAGACCTAGGGGAAATTTTCATTTCCCTAGCCATGATTTTCTGGCAACGGATCGGATTTCCTCGGAATCCTCTCTGACGGCTTTGATAGCTGCTGGTGTAATTGTTGTTCGGGGTCGACCGGCCCTTGGCCTATCATTCACAGAAGGCAACTCATTGTAACGCCTGATGGTTCGGTTTCCGCGTTGTTTTGAATGGTTTTAACAATTTGAAAATCTCCACTGATGTTTTGTTACATTTGTGTAACGCAATCACTACGATTCGATTCTCTGTGGACTCACTCCATGTTTACACAGCTATGTGTAATATCGAACTAAACAGTATAAAACGTAATTATTTTAATGGTATCAAATAAAAGTACTACCCTACATTTTACTGTTTTATAAGTACCCTCATATAAGTTAGGAGAGAACTTATGTACTTAGAGTTTTCATCACAGAACTTTTTCGAAAGGTACTAAAAATGTAAAGGATACCTATTGACCATGTGCTAAATATTTACCTAGTCTTGGATTGGAGTCCACCGAAGGTGGCGTCTCTCTCGCCGGTGCACGTCATAGTGATGGCTTGGTCATAGGATGCGCATCGAGTGCCCACGAAGTGTGCGCCAGAGTTGACCTCAGCAGTGATAGACTCAGCGTAGAAGGCGTATGAGTAGATGTGAGAGCAGTCGATATCGATGCTGCATCCGGTCTGGTGGGTGCCACCGTTCGGGTAGAAGTCTAAGTCGCCGAGGGGTTCGTCGTAGCCTCGGACGCCGGCCGTCGTATGAATGACTTCGACAACTCCCGCGGCGGCGGGGCTGAGGCGCTCAGGATGATGAGTCCAGCCATGAAGAGAAGGATCGAGTGCTAAAAAAGTACAGTTATTTCTATATGTTTACTGATTATAAGCACATTTTTTCTAGCCCTATATTATTACAAGCTTACATCATTTGTACGCCATTTTTTTCAGATCTTATAAAATTATTTTTAAGGAAACTAATAATTATGAAGCTTGTCATTTCGGCATCAAATTTCTTGGCGAATAAAAAGTTGTGGCAAATGATTAGGTACGACGTCATGTCGCGTCGTTAGTAAAAATGAAAATTAGACAAACGAACATTAAGACGAACTATGGCGCCACCGGAGGCTAGTATGCTTAACGGAGTCAAAATTTCTGATGAGACCATTGACGCAGTTGCCTTTAATGCTACAGAACTGCGTTTATAAGGCGAGATCCTTGACACACTGCAGTGTAACAGATTGTTTACTCACCAATGACGTGGGGAATGATTCCATTAACATGCGTTGCAGCAATGCCGGCAATATGCCCTCCAAGGCCGACGCCAACAATCCGTATGTTAGCGATGGGGTAGCCGAAGGTGGTAACCAGAATGTTCACAAAGTTTGCAATGATCCTGCCGCATTGGGCAGAGTTGGCGAGACCTTCGAGGTACAGAGAGGAACCAGGGCTCCAGTCGATGGCGATCACGTTAACTGGCCCTGTCGAGAGGTGAGCTGAAAAGGAGATGAAGAATATAATTGATTTTTTTTTCCCGTCAAGATGACCTCACTCCACCTGATGGAAAGCGGTCGTGAGGTCCAGATATGAGGTTGACAAGCCCAGTCATTCAAACGAATCACTGAGCTGGCCATCCTCACCTTGAAGGCCTGCAAAAATGCCTTTTCATACCCCGCTTGAAGAACCCGGGACTATACGAGGAAGGAAACACATGTGCTGGAAGAGCGTTCCACGTCTGGATGGTACGACAAAGAAACGAGTCACCAAACCTTTTAGTTCGGGCCAACAAATGTTGAATTGTGTGTGGGTGACGCCGTAGTCCAGCACGCGTGGTACGTATTTACGTAATATGTTGTTCTCTAAGTGTACCCGTAATCCGGTTCAATTTGAATCCTAAGCGGTGTTTTAGTAACCGGATGGCAGCATCAAGAATTAATATTAAATATAGTGTAATGATACTTTTTCACCGCACTGGACCTCACAGCGTAGGGGGTCGTCCCCCGGGTGGCGGATGGGGGAACGGTCGGTAGCACAGCCTAGCTAGCTACCGGCTAAGTCCGATGGGCTCGCTGACCAAAGTAGGATACGGCCCTCCAGTATTTTTGGGGTTGTGCAGCGGGTTAACACCCCTCCCACGTAAAAAAGTTCAAGTTACGAGACGATTAGCCTCGTGGAATGTTAGAAGCATGTATAGACCCGGCGCCATATACCGTTGTCGAAGAACTAGAAGTAAGATGGCCTGGAGATGGGGAATGTCCACTTGATGGAGGTGAAACCCTGTTTTACAGCGGAACCGATGACGGAAAACATATCAACGGGACTGGCTTCATAGTCAATAAGAATGTGCTACCTAGCGTGATCATGTTTAACCCAGTCTCCGATAGAATTAGTGTGCTTCGTGTCAAGAGTAAATTCTACAATATCACCGTAGTAAATGCATACGCTCCCACTGAATTAGCCAAAGAAGACAAGAAAGATGACTTTCATGAAGACTTAGAAAACGTTTACGACAGTATCCCTGAATACGATGCCCACCATTGGAAGTATAGTATACACACATATAGTAAACACGAAAACAGTTTCGGTTCGTCCAAATCCATGGTTGTTCGAAGCACAATGTTTCTTCACAAAGACATCCACAAAGGAACATGGAAATCACCTGATTGAACTACAGTTAATCAAATAGACCACGTCCTCATTGACAACCGATATGAAAACACCATCGAAGATGTACGGACTATCATGCTACAGTGCAAAATTAAAATTGTAAGAAGTAAATCTAGCGCGCAGACAGATCACATCAATGCTGAAATTCTTAAAAATGAACAAATACGCAGAAATTTTTACTTAGAACTAAAAAACAGATTTGAAGGTTTAGAATTGGAAGCTGACATCGATGTAGCATGGAACAGAATTAAAGGAATTGTTACTGAAGTAGGATTAAAGACACTAGGGGAAAAAGAGCGGAGGAAACGAAGAAAATGGGTATCTAAAGAATGCGTGAGGATGATAGAAAAGAGAAGGCAACTTAAACTACAGGCAGAACAAGGAAACAAATGGAAAAAGGACTACGAAGAACAACGTGGCAAAACCAAGAATGCAATAAGAACCGCTAAACGGAATCACATGGAAGCAATAGTCAGAAATATGGAAGATCTAATAAAGGCCGGTGATAGTAGGAAATTTTACCAAGAGGTCAGAAACATCAAAAAAGGATTCCAACCTACCCTTCAATTTCTGGAGGATGACAACGGTCATCTTATAACAGACCCGAAATAAAAAACACACGGCGGAATCGTTTTCAATCCCTTCTGAACTGTCCACTCCCATCTGACAGCATACTAAGATATTCAGAAGGGGAAAATAGCGAGGACCACCACTTATTTCTGAAGAAATAAGAGATGCCATTGTGAGACTGAAGAAACACAAGTCACCCGGGATTGACAACATACCAGGGGAGCTTTGGAAGTATGGGTGGGGGGTGCCTTACAGTCTAAACTTCTTGAATTGGTAGTTAACATCTGGGATAAAGAATATATGCCATCAATGTGGAACCTGGGAGTTATATGCCAGGTACACAAGAAAGGCCCAAGGAAGAAGTGTACGAACTGCCGAGGGATAGCCTTGCTTCCTACTGCAAACACGATCCTGTCTTACGTACTGCTGAGGAGACTGGAACCCTACGCTGAGGCAATCATTGGAGATTCTCAGTGTGGTTTCCGACGCAACCGTAGTACAGTCGATCAGATCTTCTTACTGAAACAACTTATGAAAGAGAAGTGGGAGTATGCGCAGGGCATCCACTCGTTGTTCGTGGACTTCGCCAAGGCCTACGATAGCATAGATCGAAATTCATTGTATAACATCCTAAGGAATTTCAATATCCCATCTAAATTGCTCAAAATAATTAAAATAGCGACAAACAAGAGCAGAGCTGTGGTTAGGGTCGGAGGGGAGGTAACTGGTGAGTTTATCATTGACACCGGCTTAAAGCAAGGGGAGGCTTTGTCGCCTATGTTGTTTAATCTAGCACTCGACTATACTCTAAGAAAAGTGTTTACACTTGACGGAGGAGTGCAACTGAATGGACAACATCGGGTGATAGGACGACTTTGCTCTTCTGGGAGAAAATAAGGAAGAACTAGTAATGGCAGCACAAACGCTAAAGAGTGAAGCAAAGAAAGTTGGACTCGGAATAAAATCACAGCAAAACAGAATACATTCATATGCGTCGCTTTAAAAATATCAGGGAACCCAGGGAAAATTTAACAGTTGGGAGTAATAGTTACAAAGGAGTACAGAAGTTCAAATACCTGGGCTGCACTATCACGGACACTAACACCATGGAAGACGAGATAGATATCAGAGTACAAAGTACCCTCCGTTGTAGTGCAGCCCTACACAAAGTGTGGGTGTCGGGACTTCTCAGCAGGCGCACTAAAATCCGCGTTTATAAAATAGTCATTCGACCTATTCTAATGTATGGCAGGCTTGGACGCTAACTCTCGAAGAATAACAAAAACTGTTAGTAACAGAAAGAAAAGTGCTGCTAAAGATTCTGGGTCCAACACAGATGGAGGATGGAGTGTGGAGAAGGCGAAAGAATTGTGAGATCGAAGAACTGGTGGCAGAGCCCAATATCATCGGCGAGGTTAAAGCTCACAAACTTCGCTGGCTCGGCCATTTAGAGAGAATGGGGGAGGATCGTGCGGTCAAAGGAGCATACTTGGGACGGCCGAGCAGTCGACGCCCGGTCGGCCATCCCAGGTACCGCTGGGTTGACCAGGTCATGAAGGACTTGCGCAAACTCCAGGTGGATGACTGGAAGGAGGTAGCGCTCGACAGACCGAAATGGCGTTTCTTGGTATCGGAGGCCAAGGCCCACTTTGGGTCGCAGCGCCATCTTAGTTAGTTAATGGTACACTTACCAGGCACGACGAAGGCGTTGAAGTTCCCTCCTACAGTCTCTCCATGGTTGTGGATTGTGAAGACTGTCGGGTTATTCATCGAGAATGAGGACACCATAATTGAGTCTACGTTCGGCGCAAGAGGCTGACTCTGCGTAGGGTTTTGACTGAAAATAATATTACCTTAATTACACTACTGGACACTCTTGACAGTATAGCTTTAACTGTTTTCCGTATGAAAACACAAAATATGTAACATGAACTTACCCGGTGAATAAATGGAACACGACATCGCTGTAATCCAATTGGCGGCCGGAAGCTGAAAAAAAGGTTATTATTGTATTAGATTAACGAAAAAATAACAATGTTTATCACATCCACTTACCTACTTTTTTTAAATTTGAGATTTTTTGTAACTACATGGAGCAATAAATGTAATTACTATGACTATGACTATTATTATACTTATATCACAGTGTTAGCAGTGACGTTGTGAATGTTGGCAAAATATATTACGATTGCTTATAAAATTAGGCTCACATTTATTTATATTTGTAGCTTAAGCCGCGCCCAAAAGAAAAGTTAGTGTTCATGCTGATTCAGCGTGAAATAAAACAAACCTTAGAATTCTATGACACAAACACATTGTCATAGTTATATTTAGGGTTAACTGAAAGTTTAACTTTCCTTTTAAAGATACTATAGCCGTTGGTTACTGTGTCAAAGTAATGTAACTTTTATTCAAATGAATTTAATTTTTCAAACTTGACTACCTACTTAAATGTTTTTGTCAATAGCCTCAATTTGTTAAGGAGCCGTCACCAAAATGGTGCATCGTGATTTATTGTAAATTTTGGGGTGTTCTCATTACGTTTTAAGGCCTACTTCATTGATTGGATTTGGAAAAAAAAAAAAATTGATTAAATAGTGATCATAGGTGTACTGACATTAATTTTTAACAGTAATTATGATTTATTCAAATCAATAATCTGTCGTAAACTTGGGCTATAATTCGGGAAAATTTAGAAATTTAAAACTTTTTTACAGATATTGTGATGAATTATGCATATTCTGGTTCATTACGTGTCAACAACACTATAAGTTTGACGTTTAAATCAGTTCTTTCTGCAACTTTAATAAGCTTTAATCAGAGAATTAGCTACTTGAAGTTGACATGATAAGGTTTTGTCGTAAATCAAGGTGGCGAGATTGATCATTTTATTATAAAAAAAAGATTTTATTTACAAAATCTGTATAAATATGTGTCAATACGAAATGTTGAACTACTTATGTTTTGGATGTGTTGAACAGTCAATTTTTTTCCGAAGTTCGTTAGACAGGCGCTTGAAAATTTGCATAAAATACGATATGGCTCTTTACCTTGTGTAACGTATAACTTAAGACGAATATTAAAATGAAAAGGTTAAATAGACTAGTGGTCAGTAGACACAAAATTTAGCGGAACTACCGATGACTCGTGACTTTTTACTACATCCGCTAGCCTGTCTGCAATGTTGCCGCAATATAAAAAGCTTCCGAAATTAATAGTACATTATTGCAAAGGCAGCGAAATAGGCAATTGCAGGTCGAGTATGAGTTTGAAGGCCGAGCCGCAGGCGAGGACTTCAATGATACGAGACAGGCAATTGCCATTTCGGCCGAGGCATATATAGTGCTTTTCTTAAAAAAATGCAAGGAAATAAAAAGGGCCTTTTACATAATAAATTTAATTAATATTATTAACAAAATAACAACTCCGCTTTACCGCCAATTTGTTTTATTTTTATTTTACAATTTGTGCCGAAAGGTAAACGCATCTGTGGCTATACAGCCACGAGAACGCAATGTGTACGATAGATGAAAGAGTTCTAAATTCAAACAGCACACCGTTTCATACAACATTGCCGGCGTGCTCTTCGTTCGAAATTCAAAGAACGCGCCGGGAAGTGATTTTGGGTTTTCAGTCTACGTAAATATGATACTTCGCGTGTTCTTTAATCAAAAGTAATGACAGTATTTCCGAGCATGTTTAAGAAAAGCATATTATTATGTTGGTCCATTTAGTATTTGGATTCAAATCTATTCAATAAGAACCTCGCGTTTTTATGTAGATAAGTTTTGATTCCAAGAAACTTTAAAAGTTGGAATGAAACATGATGGATCAAATTTATTTCAAGCGAATTACATTTTTATAGAAAAAGATTACCTAAACAAAAATCACACAGTCCAGAAAGATAAGAACAAATAAGTATTGCATTTGATTCGGGTTTTTTCAAAATGATGAATTATTTGAAAATAACTTTAATCAGAGAAATCAATCTAAAAGATAACGAGTATGTTCTTAACCGTTCAGTTTCGTTTTTTTTTTCAAATATTCTTTTGCCTATATTCATCAGTGATAACGTAGGGTTCCAATGGTAAAATATTTGTTCAAATCTGTCAAATATTTTCAGAGCCCATTCAATGCAATCAAACAAACATTGAAATCTTTCTTCCTTATTTTGTCTTTCACTTTATTTATCTTATTGATCTCACGTTTCAGTTCCACATTACAAAGTAAGATTAAATCTATCATATTTTATCTAAAATGGGAAATCCTTATTTGCAACTTGAAGCACCATAATTGCTTAAGCTTTTCTCCCACGTTGAACACTAAGGCACCCTTTTTGATTAACTGCGATCGCAGCCCTGGAACATTACCTATATACATAACCTGCCTCAGACGGAGGTCGCTAAAGCCTTATCGAATGCCAAATTGATAATTGTCATTAGATATTTAGACTTTTTTGTTTAACTCTCTAAGGCAATATAATGTAAAATAATATAGTATATTTATTTTGAGTTACTTAGATATGTATATTTTCATGATTGGTATAATATCACATGTATAGTACTCGTATATTATGTTTAGTATATTTAAGTATTAGTATTTAAGTGCTTGTTGTTTGTCTCTTCTCGCTAAAATTGTTATATGTTGCACAGCCCACAATTCTAATGTTTTTGTTATACCTTGCGGTTGACTGATAGAAAATGCCTTAAGGCATTAAGTCCGCCAATTGTATTTAACTTATTGTGCAATAAAGAATGAATAAATAAATAAATTTGGTGTTAAAGTAGTATCTGAAACGCAGCATTCTGAAACCAGCGAACTCTAAAGGCCTGCGCAGACGGCGTACGCGGAGAAAAAAGTACGCTCCGCGAATACCAAAGTTAGCTCCTCGAATACAATATCCCCCGCAGACTCAACGCACACGTGCGATCATTTGTATAAATATTCTGAGATTATGTTGTGCTGTAACTTACATGAAGTTTAAGCAAAGAGAAGACGTTTTAAAAGAGAATACCGGGCCCGCGCACTTTAATCCGCTACGCTCCGCGGGCGTCCGCGGTGTTTCGGCGAAATTTTGTTTGGCGTAGGTACTCTTAATCGGTCGTGTGCGTTGTGCGATACAGTTTGTAAGAGATCTATTTTGACGGAGAAAAAAGAACGCCACAGATAATAAGTCGTCTGCGCAAGCCTTAATAACTAGCTTGCTGTAGTTAAAATGTAACAAGCTTCCCATAAAGTCTTTAAGGTGAATCTAAATGCCCCTCAGCGATCTCACAACTCGCCCGGCTCACTCGAATGAAAATTATTAAATAAATAATAAATAAATAAATTTGCGCCAGACAACACACCTCTTGTAATGGTCTCGAAGTAGGGATTAATATCCCTGTGTTACGAGGTACCACACAAGGAAATAAGCCAGGGGCGTCTCCCAGCACACCCAGACCCGAGTCAACTCAGAAAAGATCGTTTCCTAAATTGACCCGACCGGAACACTACGGAAATCGAGGCGAGAAACCGTGCTACAGCGCACTACGCCACTCGTATCGTTAATCCTTACCTTCGGTAGCTAAAGTAGGAGATTAGTACTAGCTTGACTTTGGAACTGGGGCAATATAGATAATATTATGATATCATATTCAATTATAAGGGTGGCTACACACATAAGCGGCAGTATTTGTCGAACAATAAAGCCTTAATAACTTAATAATAACTTCGGGCTTTATTGAAGCCCGAAGTTATTACTATACAGAGGACAGTAATAATACTGTCCTCTGTACAGTAATAACTTCGGGTCGGCTTTATTCGACCGGCGTTCACATCAACCTTCACATAGGGGCGCCTTATGCTGCAGACATGAGACCTATTTTGCAATGATTTTGTCAAGGTTGATGTGAACGCCGCTGTACTTGTACTTGACCCGAAGTAATTGGTGATTGGGTAGTTCATTCGGGCCGACACCTCATTCAATTGGGCAGTTCTTGTGGAACGGAGAAGCCGACCTGTAGCAACTATACATACGTTCAGCTCCAATACATCGTCTTCGTCCCACATTAATAGATGAACCCAAATTTAAGCGGAAAGGGTTGTGATTCCTGAACATTCAACTACATATAATTTTCGGTTTTACCGCCCGGCTGTGCCGATTAATGCTAGCCCGATTATGTGTTTAGCTACCCTTACAATATTAGGTTGAAATATAGCTTATAGTGAAGTATCGTAATAGATGAATTGAAGAATACACGTTATGTGTCTATACCTAGCGATTGACCATGTCCTACGGGAATGAATGTGTTAGATTATTAGTTCAATATTGTTCTGCCGAAACATACGTAGTTTGTAATTTATTTAATTTGTAAAGTGTTGGCCACCGATGTTTTTTCTTATTTCTTACTTCATGAATAATCAAACTCCGCAATTAGTTATATGCTAGATCTAACTGTACGTTCTTTCATTTCGATTATTTGGTATATTTATTAATTTATACAAATTTGAAAAAAGGTGTATCCAGCGATGTCCTCTTGTCAATTTTAGGAAGGAAAGAAAATTTCTACAGAACAAACCATATATGTACTTTAAATTAATTTAAGTGATGACATTACCAAGATATACGTTCGAAAAGCAGTCTATAATCAGCGATATTTTTCTAAACTTCCTTATAAACTGTAAATAAAAATCTGTATTTTGGAAACTTTCCTGAACTAATTTATATAAAATAATTATGTAATTTGTCCTGTTTTTGCCTTCTTAAAGTAAGTAATAAGAAAAAAAACAGTTTATATTAGGAAGTTTAGAAAAACATCGCTGATTAAACATCGCTGTTTTTCTGAGAAACCGAAATTGAACAAATTACGAACTACATATGTTTCGGTAGAACAATATTGAACTAATTATCTAACACATTCTTTATCCGGTAGGACATGGTTAATCGCTAGTTGAATACTTCTAACTAATTGGTTTTGATGACAGCGTATAGCATTTTATTTATGTACCTACGCTCAATGGCCGAAAGAGCTTTAGTTGTTCTTTGTGAATCCTGCTTACCGTTGTAAGCACACTGTTGTTATTTATTAAATCGGCTTAGTATAAAAATTACTAATATAGTATACAAACTGAAAGTATCACCGACCTGCGAGCGCAGCGCTCAGCAACACGACACACTTCACCAGTCCGAACATTTTAGGATGATTACTGACTAGGAAAAGCTGTTACATTTTAAATAACGTGCTTATTTATACTATCTTTATCTAATTCCTTTTACAACGCTTAAATCCAATTCGCTGATAATTTATAAAACTGACCAATATTTGATATTTAGCCTTGGTGAAACATGAAAAGATAAAAAGGCGAACGGATGCAAAATGGTGGATAAGAGTAAGGAGAGATAAGGATAGGAAAACAGTATGCTTAATACTCGTACCAAGCGTCATCCAACATCCTCTGCCGCGCATTTTTCTTTCTTGCGCGAGTACCATCAACACCAAAAGGCAAATAATAATAGATTTTTTTTTCAGAGTGGTGTTATGATTGGAAACTGCATAATAAAGTATCACCAGTCAAATGACCATAAAAATAAATGGAATAATAAGTAATATATTTGACGACCGACTTGGTGTAATGGTTAAGAAGTTGGCTACTACACCAGAGGTCGCGGGTTCGATCCCCGCACAGTACAAACATTTGTGTGCATGAACATGTCTGTTTGTACTGGTCTGGGTGTCTCCTATGTTTAATAAGTATGTATTTACAAAAAAAAATGTATTTAAGTATGTTTATCCGTTGTCTAGTATCCCATAACACAAGCTTTAATTAGCTTACTTTGGGGCTAGATGGCGCTGTGTGGAATAATGTCCAGGGATATTTATTTATTATTATTTATTATTATATGTTCTTCGTTTTTGAATATGCATTAGTTGTCGTACACTTTATGATTACTGTCCTTCTGTTGTACCTACAAAGGTAACTATTAGGTTTAAATGACTATTCCACGTACGTAACTGTTCAACTTAACCTAGTTTATGCATAATTTCAATAACAAAATATGAGCAATACTCACATCATCAGCGTACCTAATGTGTTAAGGTAACAACGCTGCACTCGCTATGCTTGTATCATTTTATTTCATGAACAACGAAAACAATTGACGAATATGGGTTGAGCAACATTTGGCAACATCGATTCGCACTCTCGTATGCTTCTTTCCTTTCCTATCGGGAAGGGATCCGTCACTTTATCGCATTTATTACAACGTTTTTCATTTACTATAATCTACCAACCGAAGTTTTTTTCAATAAGCAAAAATTCATAAAATTGCGTTGCATTGCGAATTCATTTACTCAAATAATCTTTACCATAAGACTCATTTCTAAGATGTATAGTTTTATCGTAACGTTATCGTAACGTTTTTTTTGAGTAACTTTTTATGAAATGTGCAATTCGATGAATAGTTGTTCGGGTAAGAAATGCAAAAGGTAAAAGTTTTTTCGATGAAACGTTATTTTAGTATGAAACAGTCAGACAGACAGAAAAAATCGTGGAATAGTTTTCTGTGAAGTGAAATTAGATATCATTAAAATCTGTATTCTAATAGAGACCACT
This sequence comes from Udea olivalis, assembly GCA_947369235.1. Lineage (NCBI taxonomy): Eukaryota > Metazoa > Arthropoda > Insecta > Lepidoptera > Crambidae > Udea > Udea olivalis. The sequence continues at coordinate 7,957,523 of OX376341.1, read as the reverse complement.
ATCTATCACCTCCTCGTTTCTGCCGCGTGTGTGTGTGGTAGCACTCCTGCTCTCTTTCTCGCATTAAAATGACGGTTTTGAGCGCCTTATACGTGTTTCGTCCACTATTCGCTCACGACCACTGGTGCCACTTTATCGGTGCGTATGCTCGAATGAACTCGCACTTGACACTCTGAGAGAGAAAAAAACACGATTCGGTGCCGCCAGATGTAGCTCAACCCTTTCTATTCGACCGAAACAACCTTTACACACACAACAACACAAATACATGTTGTATTTGTGTTGTTGCAAACGACTCTTGAAATTAGTAAATGATAACTTTGGCAAATATTGCTTAGAGGGGCTTAATATTGCTTTGGCAAATAATTAATCGGCATTTTTTTCTTTCGATAAAATTTGCTGTAAGTGAATTTTTGATTTTTAGCATTTAACAATTATTTTCACTTTTTTTTACTTAAAGATAGAAACTAGAAAAATTCGACCTGATCCGATCAGGTCGAATTTTTCTAGTTTCTTTAATTATATACATATGTATGCTAGTTATGACTGGCAAATCCGCTGAAGTGTTAAAACTTTTACGTTTATTATCACATTTCAAATTATAAGAATTCGAATGTACTCGTAAATAACAATGTTATCTTTTTATCATTTTATTATCAAATTCGCCGGATGCAAATAGGTATGCAGTGTACCAAAAAGTAGTGAAAAGCGGAAGTACAGTTTTAGAACATCGGTAGGGCTACCCGAATCACTTAGTTGTCAATATATATTTTTAATTAGTGAAAGTTCTGTATTGCAATTATTTTTTTGGTGAATGCGGCGCGAATAGTCAAGCAAGATACATGCTTTTTTTATTGTTAGATGAATATTAGGCTTAGCTGATACAGGGTTGGCTGATCCAGAAGCTGATACAGGGTTGGGTCCAAACCCCCCCCCCCTCCCCCCCGTATTGGTTATCAACGAACAGTTACGACAAATTGCTGTAGGGACACATAGGTACCTAGTACGCCACCACTATATTTAATGCATGCAAAGTACGTGACAGGAAGGCAGACAATATCATTTTAACTTAGAGCATCATTTTAACAACATTTGTGAATGATAATTGTCATGTTGTTCTGAGGCGTCTTATCAATGTTATATTGCCCTCCTAGATAGTTGACGACATTTATTGAAGGCGTTACCGTTGTTAATTACCGACATTCATTGTAATTTATGCGGCAACATATTATTCACTTATAAAACAACACTGTAAGCCATTGAAAGAATCCCAATTGGCATATAAAAGAGTATGTTTATACGAATGTATACAGGGTTACTTTATGAACACTATCCAAATTGAAATATGAGGATCTATAGGGAAAATATGTTATCCATAAGAATACTAACTCTAGTCATAAGTCTTACTAACCCATGGACCTATATTGTCGGAAAAAAAGAAATTTAAATTCAATTAAATTTGAAAATGTCAAAATACGTATTTTTCTGTTTGATAACCTTCAGCCTACTAAAATTTTGAGTTAATATTATAACTACTATTAATAAATAACTACTAAAAGGTTAAAAAAAACACTAGTTTCGTTGACACTGCGTGACGTGGGTGGCGGTGGGCTCGCAGCCTCTCAACCGCGCCCGCGCTTTATTCAGAAGTTGAAATTTAATTTAGACTAAGTAAACACGCCGCACGAAAAAAATCCAATCGAAAAAATTATGTAATGTGAAAGTTAGAAAGACCTACCCTTTTTATAAAAAAAAGCTGTCTTTGATTGATGCCTAATGTCTGTAAAAAGATTGGATGGTTTTCTAAATATAACCCTGTATAATAAACTTAGAGGTTTCATATGGTCCTCTTTGGCTGTAAATGAAAATCTTTGCTTTAGGTGGTTTCGACTTTTCTTTTTGTGTTATGAACCTCCCCATCGTGTTAAGCAATGGACAAAATAAAGCACTGATCAATCTGGCCTATTTTTTATTTTATTTCAATCACTTGCAGTTGCTTGCTTCAATCTCCGACACCATTTCTATAGGAATAAGACGCAGGCTAACAAAATTAAATATCAATGCTATTCGAAGATGCTTCGACGATGTTTATGCGTATCTCAAAAAATACAAAATGATAAATTCTTGAATAACGCAAAAAGTAAATGTCGTGCATCATGGAAACTTATTAATGATCAGGGACACGGTGAACCTAGACATGGACTAATAAATAAATTAAATATAGGTGATAAATGTGTTAAGGACCCAATTGACATTGCAAATGAATTTAATAATTATTTTATAAATCTGACTAATTCTAATAAACATAGTGACATTAAAAATACAAGTAAATCAGTTATAGCAAATACAATGTTTCTAAGACCTTGTGACAAAAATGAGGTTCACAATATAATTCAATCCCTAAATAATACTAAAGCCGAAGGATATGATGAATATAGTACAACGGTTGTTAAATATTGCAGCTTGATTTTAGCCCCAGTTTTAACGTATTTAGTTAACCTCTCTTTTGCCCAGGGACTATTTCCGAATAAATTCAAAACGTCAGTTGTCAGACCCTTACTAAAAAAAGGCAATGAACTTGACATGAGTAATTATAGACCAATCACCCTGATACCTGTTTTGTCAAAGATTTTTGAAAGAGCCATGTACAGGAGAGTTATGTCATTTGTTGTGACCTTTGGAATTATTAAGAAGGAGCAATTTGGTTTCCAAAGTGGTAAATCTACCGTACTAGCCATCTATAACTTGGTTAAGGAGGTGACTGAGAATATTAACAGAAAGAAACTTAGTAGTGTCATCTTTTTTGACATGTCACGGGCTTTTGATTTCGTCTTACACGAAGTCTTAATAGTAAAATTAAATAATCTTGGAATCCGTGGACCGGCTCTAAATTGGGTAAAATCATATCTTCCAGATCGGAGCCAATATGTTGAAGTTACAAATTTTAATGAAAAATCCGTTTTGTCTGCGTACAGATCTGATCCTAGGGTTAACGCGTGCGGGGTACCACAGGGAAGTGTTTTGGGACCTCTGCTGTTCCTGATCTATATTAATGATCTACCAGACATTACTAAAAACAAATGTACGCTGTTTGCTGATGACGTTTCTGTTGTAGTTAATTTCGAGAAAGATCTGGTAACTTATGAAAACGAAGTAAAGAGTGCGGTTGATTCGGTAGTAACGTGGTTGAACAGTAACAATTTAAATGTGAATCTTGGTAAAACTAACTACATACAATTCCAAAGTTATGGTAGTAAAACATTGGAGCTTAACCTTAGCATAAATGAAGAACGGAACACAAGGTTTCTGGGGATAACGATCGACAAGTTCTTGAATTGGAAGTCTCATATTCAATATGTATGTGGCAAACTTAATAAGTTTGTATATGTTCTTGCCAGACTAAGACAGACATGTACCCTATCGACAACTCTAATGGCTTATCATGGTCACGTCTCGTCTATTTTGAGATACGGATTGTTGATTTGGGGTAATTCATGCGATATAAATAAGGTTTTTATTGCCCAGAAGAAATGTATACGTGCAATTTGTGGTTATCCTCCTTTTTTTTCATGCAAACCCCTTTTTAAACAATTAAATGTTTTGCCGTTGCCCTGCATGTACATACTCGAGCTCGTGTGCTTTGTAAAAATGTATCCTCAATATTTTAAAAGCGCACGGGATATATATCCCAGGAATACGCGAAATCCTGACAGATTGGTATTCGATACACAACCTAGAACCACATTGTATAAAAAACAAGCTCATGCAATGTGTATTATGGTATTTAACGCCCTACCTCTGGAGTTTAAATCTCTTACATTGCAGAGATTTAAGAAAAGTGTGACTAATTGGCTTATGGACAAATTATTTTATAGTGTTGAGGAATTAATTAATTGAGATTGATGACATTAGAATATATTTTTTGAATTGAATTATGTAACCAAAAATTGTTAAATTAAAAATTTGCATGCTTTAGACTAAGGAGCTAAATGTGATGGAACTATATGACTGTGTGTAAGACCTTTTGTAACCACTTTTATTGCAAATAAATTCTGATTCTGATTCTGATTCTAGAACAATTGTTTTTGAAATTATACACAGGACCCAGCTATACTCATAGGTAGGTTTTTATTTATTTTGTCCATTTCAAATTATTACACAAAAATAAAAGAGGGAATCTTTTGCTTCCCGATGGCATTGCAACTTACGTAATGCCGTTAAGGCAGACAAGACTAAATCATTTACAAATGTCTTTCAAAGTAATAATTACAGACTTAAGTAAGTTTGGTGCTATTGCGTTTCAGTATCTCATCCACTACCTACAGTTGTGTAAAATAATCAGACCACATAAGCAAAAGGTTTTTAATAGTATAAATTCGAAGATTACAGATATTATTTTAGCAGAAATTTAATTGTGTCGTAACTCTCAGCTAATTTCCTCGCATTCATTAATTGGCTTCATATTTATTGAGGTAGAATTGGATTGGCAGGCTTCCTGAAAATCAAGCAAAACACATGTAAATTATTAATTTATCTCTTAACTATACTAATATTATAAAGAGGAATGATTTGTTTGTTTGTTTGTATTGAATAGGCTCCGATCTACTAGACCGATTTTAAAAATTATTTCACCAATATGAAGCTACATTTTCAGGGAGTGACATAGGCTATATTTAATTATGATTGAACTAAACATTCAGGGAAAACTAATAGTATATGTAAATCAAGTCGGAGAAATGCTGGCGAGATGTGCAGCTTCACCGACGCCGCGCGCCGTGACGTGCAATTACTTTTGACAGAACGTAGTCCGTCGAGGCAGCTAGACATTAATAATTTCCTAATCATGCAGTCTTACTTTGTTTTGTCCATAAGCTCTTATGTAAGGCTCTTCAGAAGGATGAGGCGGTTCCTTATACATTCCCCTCAGCTGAGGTGCGAGGAGCTTCGGGGAAGGCGGTACGTAAGCTTTGCCTCGCACGCGGTTCACGCGAGAGACCGCTGCGCCTACGCACATCGTCATGACTGCCCCGGCAAGCGTGTACCACATGTATGACACGCGGAGCATTGGGTTTACTTCCTCTCTGGAAGAACGTACAATTTCATGATTATTTTTTAATTCTTCTTTATACATGTAAAAGTCAAAGTAAAAGTTAGGTCGACAGATTTTTTTTTATTATTAAAATAGGGGATTTCCTGATGAAAACCATTTCATTTTCAAATTAAAGTGAATTAATTTAATTGAAAATATTTATACCCCTAGAACTTATAATCATAAAATTACAATTAATGAAACATATTAAAATAAAAATACTGAAACCCTTGTAATTGTAAAGGGTAACGTAGGCGTCATTTTTGAAATTTCGTGACCACTCACCAAACCTTATTATTATGAAAGAACCAATCGAGGGAAACAAACTTTATATAAAGCACAAGTAGCTAAAGTATATCGGAGCTAAATTAGATATTTTTTTAACTAACTACTCAATTGAACTTGATCCATCCATACCAAGGAAAAGGTAAAAAAGCGACATTATTTATAACCCTTATATGATTTAAGAAGGCTCGTTTTCAATGGCCAATGGCAATATTAGGCCAGTATTATTCATGCATTGTGGGTAAAAAGACTTTCAGGTGCTTTTCCCATGTGATGTCTCTAAAGTCTACGTTTAGGCACCAATACCACCTATTACAGATTGATTACAATATACATATTGATTATTAGAAAATGTCCTTTTTCATGTCATTGACGTTAAGGTCGTTTTTCGTGATACCTTGTGTTCCTCTTTAAATGTCAAATTCTTAACATTTACTGCTTTAAAGACAACAACGAAGAGACGTATTTTCTAGATGTACTTATGTTAGAAAAATATACTCAACCTAATCCATATAGGTATCTTGAAAGGAAAACCTTTCTCTCCTATTTCTGTATTCTTTTTAACAGCTGTTAGGGGAGATTAGCTCCATAAAGTAATATTTCAGAACTATCATTTTACTGAAACTAAGGCTAAAAATAATACTTTAAGAAATCAAATCTCGGCTCCGATATCACTCAGAAGAATTCTGACAACTCAGATAAATGTTTCTTTCTTAGGGTTCTATAAAACAGTGGTAAAATTATTGCTGGACGCTAATAAATAGAATGACGCCACGGGTCCATACCAAGTTACTCAAACCCCATTACAATAATATTTTGCATGTTTTCATTTCATGTTTTTGCCGATGAATTTAATCCGAGTTTAATTATGAATTGGTGACATTGTATAATAATAGAATACAAATATTAAAAAACTTGTGTGGATACTATATTATGTGTAACTACTCACGTATCTACGGGTAGTGGGGTTGTCTCCTGTATCGTGAAGTTGTACTGACAGCCAATCGTAGTGAGGTCTTTGTGCGCGTGCAAGATCTGCCCGCGGGCGATGGCCATCTGCGCCGTCATGCACCACCACGACATCATGGCGAGACCTGTCATGCCCCCCACTAGTGCACCCTGATCTCGATAAATAAATATCATAACACACCGTTTAAAATTTGGACTAAGGGCTTAGTTCGTGCTGGAACTACTGACAGCTACGTGAGCGTATTAATAAAAATAAAATAAAAAACTGCGACAAATTATACCAAGATCGCCTGACCCCAAACTAAGCAAAGCTTGTACTATGGGTGTCAGAGATTGATAAACATACTTAAGCATTTTTAAATACATACTTTAACAGATAATAACACCCAGACACACAACCAACACAAAAGTTCATCACATAAATTTTTGTCATGGGTGAGGAATTGAGGATCAAACCCACGACCTTCGGCGCTAAAGGTAGGACCTAATTCAGATATTTTCTATAAGTAACCAGTTAATTTAACTATAATTTCATTTATTATTTTGGGCAAAATCATTAGAAATACGTCGAACAGCTTACTCTTCAATTTTGAGGACGCTATACTTACAGTACTGTCAACCCACGGCATCAAAATTCCCATGGTGAACACCCCTAGCTGCGGGCCCATAGTCATGGCTTCTAAAGTCATCGTCAATTGAAGAATTGTTCCCATCTTTTCTACTACAAACACCAATCCTGAAACGAACTCCGGGTAAGAGCCACTTAGTTAATTTAACTAACTGTGCAAGAATTTGTTACATATTAAGGAAATTCAGAGCTCTAAAAACAATAATTAAAGTCCAAAGGAGATCAATTTTTTGGGCCTTTTCTGAAAGTTCCAGCCAACAAAAAAAAGTATTACGTATAGTTAGAACTAACTTAGCAATAGTTATTATGGTACAAAAGTCGTAGGGCCACAAGCCAAGTTATAAGAGTTCAAAAATACGTAATTTTTTATACATTTATTAATTTTTGAAAGTGCTAGGCTAGATGTAATGATCTAAAGTATTTTTACTTTAGTTTTTACTTGTATGTATAAAACTGACTAATTCTTGAACTCGTATAGCTTGGCTTGAGGCAACCCTATGACTATTATGCCGTAATAATTATTACTTCATATGACTAGTTCTAACTAGCCGTGCCATTTTTTTTCGTTGGCCGGCACTTTCAGAAAAGGCTCAAAGATATATGGAGCCGAAATGATCTCCTTTGTATAGAATTTGGACAACAAAATTTGGAAGCCTCATGTCAATGCGTATGATAAGCTCTGACGCACGCTGTTTGGTATGAATGGAACTTTAATATTTATATATATTATTTATTGTAGTAGGTAATTTACGTTACCTGATAAAATATATCAAGTTATAAACACTATTCAACCGGAAGGGCCATAATCCTGGATTATAATAATATTGTCATTCCATACTCGCATCCATGTAAGTCATGTAACCATTTCAAAGGCTTAGAACAAAACTATAAATACAATAAATGGTAAGCTCCAACACAAAAAACAAGTACCTTCCTAATGAGTACCTACTGACGTTTTTCTTCACGTGTGTTGAGCCTTGATTTTGTCATTACAACAAAATCGAATTAATAAAATTACTCTTAGCAAGACACTATTATTGAATATACTATTTACCTACACATAGAGAGCCTAGTAGAATGACGACGCCCCTCATGAGCCAGTTGGCCTGTCTATCTGACAATTCTCTCTTGAAGAATGGTTTGTAAAAATCCTCTAGGACTACCGCTGACATCGAGTTCAAACTGGTTGATAGCGAACTGCAAAAGAAAAAAAGCAAATGCTATCTTTCCATAAGTTACATGTGTTGTTGGGGACCAGCAAAGTCAACCTTCTTTGTACCTTTTTAAATTATTTCATAACAGAATAACATACATTCACGACTTTATCCCAAGCGGGGTAGTCAGAGGCAAGTGACTGTGCCGTCATGGTGAACGAAACACTCAGAAGCCCACTTTCACCAATGATATTAGAACCCAACGTGGTAGGTGGTGAGCCTTCCGCCGTTATCCGGGTTCATTTGGTTTGTTATCGACGTTAACCGTCACCGGAGAGTTAGTCGGATATTTAACAAGAACACAAAGATTTTGGTTCTGGCTAGATTTGAACTTGGGACCACACGATCCACGATCTGAGTTCGGGTGCTGAACCACTAGACCACGACGCTCTAACAGAATGAAAACATAATATTATGTTGAGTCGACGGAAAAACCTTTCACTTAACACGGGCTATTACTACTATTGCTTGAAAATAGGGCTAAATTAAAAATCAATTTAATCAAGGTAAGTGCTTTTTTATGTACAACTCGGGGGCGGCGATGAGCCTGGTGGTCTTTTTTATGTGAACATTTGGATATTACACCATAATTATTTTCGATATTTCTTAAACGCGCCCGCGAGTTAACGTGAACAAGCACTAAATCTATACTAACATTATAAAGAGGCGTTTGTTAGTTTGGATGTTTGAGGTAAGTAATCTCCGAAACTACCGAACCGATTTAGAAAATTCTTTCACAATTTAAAAGCTACATTATTCCTGATTGCCATAGGCATATATTTGATTTGAAATAATTAGTTTTCATGTCATAATAAATTCATGCGGGCGAAGCCGCGGGCGGAAAGCTAGTGGTGAACATTAAAATTAGAGGATGAATACTGAATTGAACCCCTACCTGAGCGCGGCGCTGAAAATACCAGCTACGAATACTCCAGGCAGCCCGGGAATGTCACCTAAGACGTCCATCACCAGCAGTGGGAGGAGTTGATCTTTAGCTTTGGCTAACTGACAAAATTATTCATAATTAGACTTGTTAATAAAACAGAATTATGCTGAAAAGAAACTAAGAACAATAAAGATCCGATAAGCTGAATATGGATTTTTTTTCATATATTTATGGATATATCCTCATTTATCAAAATGAGATCTATATTGGTTAGGGCTACAACGAATTTTTGCAAGTGGGCCTAACGCCCCAATCCAGTAACGACAATCAAAGTTGGGCAACCCTTACATGTATAGCTGTCTCTTTCATTTCTACTGACATGTGACAGGACACATCAATTTGAAAGGTGCTAAACCTTGACTGTTGTAAGGATTCGGCGGTCAGACAAGTGTATCTTGAGATGAAAAATTCTTACCTTCGTTTGCAACGGATCACAGTCATAAAATCGTGCGTATATCAGCAGCCCACAGTATAGGCAGAAACCGTACAGTATAGAAATACCAATGCAGAATAATATTACAGCCCTGCAATCAATATCGATAAGTAAATTAAAATAATACACATACTTACCAAGTCAATTATGGTCATTTACTGTAATTTTATGCTCAAAGAGTGTTCGATTGTGTACATTTTTTTAAAGTTGAAACTTTGACTAGAAAATTTAACACCTTGTACATAGCAGGTAATTAGTATCCATGAGTTTTTAAACCAATGGTAGCCGCTAGCGTCGGCGTTGACCGCATGCCGGTCTTGTATGGGAATTGGATATTGTAAAATGATAATTTTTATATGCAATTGATATTTGTATGCCTTTAATGTATAGCAGATTGATATAATATTATATAATAATTAATTTAATAAGTATCCTAGCCACATTTCATAGTAACGCGAGTAACCTAACCGCTACTCAGAAGTTAACGGCAGTTTAACCACTGCGCGCGACGAAACCGGGCGCTTAGATTTTGTAATGTAAAATGTGAAATTGTGAACTACCCCCTAAGTATTTGTAATTTTTTGTCACACTAATTTTAATGTTAAGCAGGCTCACTAATCGTATATTTAAAACTGATTTCTCATGTAAGTGATTTTTATATCTTAATGAAAAATAAAGCATTTCTAACCGTATACAACGTGTTAATGAAAAAGCGCAAAACCTGAAAGTAGTTTGTTCAGAATCGAAAGTAGGATCGATTCCACTAATAAAAAACAGGGGTCAAATTTCGACCAAAAAAATATTTTAATTACGCCGTGTTTAATCATTACTTAACTCTTATAATGTGGCGGCACGCGAAGCGGCGACGTCGCACTATATCGCGCGTTATTACCATAGACTTTTTAATTTGCAGACAAACACAAGAAAACAAAAGAAGCTAATATCTTCGTGAATAATCCGCGAAAATTAAATTTAATAACTTCCTTAATTCTTTCATAATAAAAATAAGTTGGGGTGTCTTAGGTTTTGCGCTTTTTCATTAACACGTTGTATAGCGCCCCTAGTGATTAGGAATGGTACCAAAATGGCATACAAACATATTACACACGTAGGTACTTGACAAACTCATGGCATACATACTGATGTGCTGTTGCCTGTACATCCTACAACAAAACCTCCTTACCACTTAGCTCCACGTAAGGTTGGGAGCGATAGGTACCGCTGCATCATGATCTGGCTAACAGAATTGGACTGCAGCCAGTACACCAGCCCTCCCAACACAAGATTCCATATCGTATGCCTCGTTATAGGGTTGGGGTCCCAGCTAAAAATTACAAAATTTGTTTAAGTTATCCTTTCTTTCGAAAGTAAATTAAAATAAATGCGAAAGTTTTGTAAGTATGTATGTTTGTTACTCTTTCACGCAAAAACTACTGAACGGATTTTGATGAAACTTTACAGTAATACAGCTTAGACATCAGAATAACAAATAGGCTACAATTTATAAAGATTTTTTGTAATTTGGTCATAATATTATAACAATAACGCGGGCGAAGCCGCAGGCTGAAAGCTTGTAATATAAATGCCAAAGTTTGTGAGGATGTTTGTTTGTATGCGTGTGTGTATGTTTGTTTCTCTTTCACGCAAAAACTACTGAACGGATTTAGATGAAACTTTACAGTAATACAGCTTATAATTCAGAGTAACACATATGCTACAATTTACAAAGATTTTATGTATAGATGTCACAAAAATGAAGTCTACGATGGGGACGCCCCGGGCGGAAAGCTAGTTGCTTAAAAACACGTCCGTGGGCATAATGTGAAATTAAAACAATTCTAAATACCTACCCTATGGCACGTGGTGCACTGTGGCACAGTCTCTCGCCTTGACTTCCGTAGTGTCCCGGGTTCGATTCGCGGTCGAATCAATTCAGGAAACGATATTTTTTTGATTGGCTCAGATCTGGGTGTGCTGGGAGACGCCCCTGGCGTAATTTATTGTTTGGTTCTCGTAACACAGCGATATTTATCCCTACTTAGAGACCTTGAAAAGTGGTGTTTTGTATGGCGCATATTTTTATTTTATATATAAACACACAACATACAATGTTTCGACAACAAGACTTTGTTTGTGACGTAGGTAATAATTTGACAAAACGAATTAGCCAAACATTAGAAACGGAAGGATATGCGCTGACCTAAATTGCCTCGTCATCCACTTTAGAGACGCTACGGCTTAAATTGGCTAACCTTTCGTAGGATCGTAGACCCCGATTATAAATAGATCCTAACTAAAATCATTTTTTTTTATTTAAATAGACATTCACAGTACTTTTGAATCGTCAAATTTAAAGCAAAATATACTTACTAAATACTAGCTTTCCGCCCGCGACTTCGCCCCCGTTATTGTTATGTATAATGGCCAAATTAGATAAAATCTTTGTAAATTGCAGTCTATGTGTTATTCTGATGTATAAGCTGTATTACTGTAAAGTTTCATCTAAATCCGTTTTGTAGTTTTTGCGTGAAAGAGTAACAAACATACACACACACATACATCATCACAAACTTTCGCATTTATAATATTAAGTAGGATTAGTAGGATAAGATATAAATACTAGTATTATTTAATATTATCGATGGATTATATAAATACACAATATACAGACATAATGCAACTCTACCACCGCGTCGGAGTTGTTTCTGTTGTTGATCTAGAAATTCATTCAGTCATGTAAATAGTTGTTTATTCCTACTTGTAACTGAAAACTTACACAGCTCTGCTAAGGTTGGGGTTAATAATCTCCTTGTAAACTGGCCCAAAAAAAACCTATATTATAGTTCTTCACTAGCTGACTTGATAGAAAGTCAAATATTTGCAAAAATATTTATTTCGGATGTAAAAGGTGCTTGCCTTATAAGCTTATCACATTGATAAAACATCGTTGGCATTCATAGTAAAATTCACTAGGCAAGTACGTCAGGTCTTAATGGCCTCTATTTGTTGGAAAAGCTATGCTCGATCCCTACGATCAGGTTGACTTTTTAGTTCCTGTCTTACGAATAATAATTTGATCGTCGTTCAAATTTGGAGAGGCTGAAGGGCATAATTTATTCCTAGGCTAATCACCACATAGGCCAATATATTTTTCATTGGCAATCGTCATTTGCAAGATAAATCAACCGAAATAAATAACTTCGCAGGAAGTGTGAAAATAATATTATAAATCAATAAATATGAATATGCGCCAGACAACACACCACTTGTCATGGTCTCGAAGTAGGGATATATATATATATATATATAGTGTTACGAGGTACCAAGCAAGGTATTGAGCCAGGAGCTTCTCCCAGCACAACCAGACCTGAGCCAATTTAGAAAAGATCATTTTCTGAATTGACCTGACCGGGAATCGAACCCGGGACACTAAATTAGTCAAGGCAAGAAACCGTGCACACTACGCTAGTCGTGTCACTGACGAAATTACCGATTTGTTGAGATTAAATTGAAATTACGAGTATCATTATTAAATTTTGTTTGAAACAAATATGACTTTGTAATGTGTTATCATATCATACTAGCTTTTGCCCACGACTTTGTCCTTTACCCGTTTTTCCTGTTCCCGTAGGAATTAAGGGAAATCCTCTCTTAAACTACACGCGACAAGAAACCTACATGCAAAATTCACCTTTCTATGCCTAGTAGTTTTGGCTGTCACTCAGACACTCACTCAGTCAGGTCTCGAAGTAGGAATTAATATCCCTGTGTTACGAGGTACCACACAAGGAAATAAGCTAGGGGCGTCTCCCAGCACACCCAGACCCGAGTCAATTCAGAAAAGATCGTTTCCAGAATTGACCCGACCAGGAATCGAACCCGGGACACTACGGAAATCGAGGCGAGAAACCGTGCTACAGCACACTACGCCAAGAAATAACAGCAACATTCTTACGCCCTAGTCGCCAAGTGGCGAACTAGGTATTACCTACTGTGAGTACGGTATGTGGAAGATGCGGGTTCAAAATAGTTCTAATCTCGGATTTTTTCTAGTTTTCTATCTTTAGATACTGTTTGTCTTTAATGCTAAAAATTATCACAACGGTGAAGTATAAAAACCAATATCTCATTTCCGAGAAAATGGCTTTTTTATATTAGTTATCAACGTTAGGGTTGTTACGTTCAGTCCATGTTACTCGTCGTTATAAGGAATAGCACTTCGTAATAAACTTTGACTCAGAACATCACATACAGTACTGAGATTATTATAGAAAACACTAGGATGATTATTCAACAAATTAGAATTTCCGCAGCACGTTATTCATGTCCATCTTTATAAAAATAAAGGATCAAGGCGTAGGCAGGAATTTAAATGGATGCAATCATGCTTGAGGTCACAGCAATGTATGTAAACATATTCGATAAATAAAAAAAGATTATCATTGACTTTGAAAGCCTGTGGCCGACCATTCGACAATAAATGTATGACTATGCTGATTTTTTTTTGTTTGAATTGAATATAAAATGATATATACTTCCGCACACTTATGATATGAATAATTATTTTTCTTTTATGGCTCAAGAAGGATATGATGAAACATACTTTGGAAGTTCAATCCGTCCACTGTCCATATTCCTCTGCCATACAACGGCTATGCCGCCTACGTCGAAGGTGCCTTTGATAGCCACAAGTGCCATCGCGCCCACCATAGCCGTTATCTGAATTACGTCTGTCCACACGACTGCTTGGAGACCACCCTAAAATAAATATAAATGTAATCTAAATTATACGTATTAAGTGAACTTATCAAACGAAAATAAGCAAACATTTTGAGATTAAATAATGTGCTTCAGTTTAGATAACCAATATCTTCATGGATTTATGAATAAATAAGTAAGATTTTTCAGTTTTTTTTTATTGCCCGTCAAGATGACCTCACTCCACCTGGAAAGCGGTCGTGAGGTCCAGATATGAGGTTGATAAGCCCAGTCATTCAAACGAATCACTGGGCTGGCCATCCTAACCTTGAAGGCCTGCAGAAATGCCTTTTCACGCCCCGCTTGAAGAACCCGGGACCAAAAGAGGAAGGAAACACATGTGCTGGAAGAGCGTTCCAGCACTGGATGGTACGACAAAGAAACGAGTCACCGAAACTTTTAGTTCGGGCCAACAAATGTTGAATTGTGTGTGGATACATTGTAATGTATGCAACTAAATCTTTACTATACTCCATTCATTATAGCATTAGACAGAAGTAAAAAAGGTTCTTTCTAAGGTACACTTTGTAGTCAAAGTACAATAAACATCATTACTTTTAACATTTATGCCGAATTTATTAAAATCTACTTTTATAGCAGCTGTCACACTTAATTGTTCTCATCTAAAGTAAAGGAACTTCAGAATTTATGAGGCTTTTGCCTAAATAAATTATTTTGTCTTACATCAAACTATATTGTCGATGTTAAAACCTAAAACAGGCAGGGGTTTTCATTTTTACTGTCACTATAACTCTACCAAATTTAAAATGTTACATAATCCCTTCATACGTTGTGGCGGAAAGGGTTTTCAATTTTGCCAGGTTATATTCAGGTATGTTATCGTCATGGCAACATCAAATGCATATTGCCATTCATTTTAGCCCCCCTGCTTCTTATTTCTAATGTTATAATGAATTAAGTATAAATATATCTATCTACGATTATCTAAAGGCAAGTCACAGTAAGGCGATTTAGGATACAATTTTATTTAAATACACCGGCTAGAGCATGGAGGATCAAGATGTCCTTTCATATCATCTACAGAATAATCATTTATTGAGAAATATGTAGAAGGAGGGTATCACTTATGTTGAAGTTGGTACCTGACGGTCGTGGTGATAAACTTATTTAACATAACTGGCTTTTCTCCGCGAATCCGTCAGCGTAGATCAGTTTTTTTTTATACCGTATGTAAGGTTTTCATTTTTGTGACAATATAGCTAAGCTCCAATCTATTTTCATATTAAAATTGATGAAAAATGAATGCAACAATAAGGCGTGAAAAGGCAAAAAAATACTTTCGCATTTATAAAAAGCTTAAGTATTATTGATTTATCATTGAATACTTACAGCACTAGTATAAAAAATGCAAACTAAGCACACAATGGGTGTTATTATATGAATATCGACGCCAGTCACTGAAATAAAAAACATAATTAAATCCAAAAGGAAAGTCTTTTCACAAATCCAGAATTATATTCTGACTATACCTTGGTTGAAAGCCAAAGCAGGTACATAGATTACAATTGGTATCCATCCTATCTGAAAAATATTAAAGATATTAAATGTATATTTTCATTCAACAATTAGTACCTTAATTGTAATTTTAATCCGAATTCTAGGAAAGATTGGTAATGTTTCGATATTAACCTTAAACCCATTTAGCGCACTAGATAAGATCACCAGTTAGATAAGGCACATAGAGTCACCAGTTAGATTCCCACACGAGAACATACGAGTCAGGAATCAGTCTTGTTGGTATACTTTCATTGTTTCCGGTTTCCATACTCAAACTCAAATAACTTTATTCAAATAGACTTTCACAGTAAGTACTTTTAAATCTTAAACTCACTTGTCCTAATGCCTACCACACCAGATGAAGTTTACAGAATTATCTCTGGTCTGCGTAACAGTTGTGCTACTGGCTACGATCAGATCTCTTCCTACATACTCAAAAGGTATGCGGACATCCTAAGTGAACCGTTGGCTCACGTTTGTAACCTGGCCATTTCTAGCGGCATCTTTCCGGATAGATTCAAAATAGCCCTCATCAAGCCCATCCATAAGGCGGGTGATAAAGATAAAGTCGACAACTACAGACCTATCTCTATCCTACAATCAATGTCTAAAATACTAGAGCGCCTCATTAATCGCCGACTGGTCGACTTCCTCGAAAAAAACAATCTCCTAGCCTCTTCTCAGTATGGGTTCCGTAGGGGGAGATCTACCAATGATGCAGTGCACCATCTGTTGTTAAATATTGTTGATTCTCTTGACCGGAAACGAAAGTGCTTGACCATTTTCATAGACCTTTCGAAAGCCTTCGATACTGTCTCCACCCCTCACCTTCTATCCAAACTACAAAATCTTGGGATCAGGGGCCTGCCCTTGAAACTGTTTGAGAGCTACCTCAGTCGCAGGAGACAAAGGGTCAAAAATCTTGATAGGGTCAGCGATGAGTGCACTGTGAACTATGGAGTCCCACAGGGTAGTATATTGGGGCCAACCTTGTTCCTGGCCTACATTAACGACCTCTGCAAATTGGAACTAAATGGTGGCAAAATCTTCGCCTTTGCAGATGACACTGCCCTATTCTTTGAGGGACAATCTTGGGAGGAGGTCTTCATGTCTGCCCAGGCGGGCTTCCAGTTGGTAGGTGGGTGGCTTCAACGAAACGTACTGACACTGAACATCCATAAAACAAAATACCTTACGTTTGCTCTTAAAGCATGCCATACACCCCCGCCTCATTGTGTCATCAAGGCACATAGTAACGACTGTGTGGATCTTCCTGACTGTGAGTGTGCTATACTATCCTCAACCGATAACATTAAGTACCTGGGAGTAACCATTGATAGGACGTTGAGCTTCAGACTACATGTACACAGTCTTGTAACCAGGCTAAGGAAACTGATATATGTTTTCAGAACCCTCAGACATGTAGCTGATCACAGTACCATCAAAATGGTCCTTGATGCCCTCTGTCAGTCTATCGTCCGGTACTGTATCTTGTCGTGGGGAGGCGCAGCAAAATCATTCCTCATTGAGGCTGAAAGAGCTCACCGAGCCATCCTTAAGGTTGGTGCTGGTCTTCCCTTCTGTTTTCCCACTGACAGGGTCTACAAATACTGGGACCTACTTACTGTTAGACAGACATTTATTCTGCACTCGATCCTTAAGCAACACTCCGCGACAGGTTACGACCCAGAAACGGTGAACAAAAAAAGAAGGAAGGATAGGGTGTGCCACACCAAATCATTTAATACGGCTCTCTCTCAAAGAAGTCATGTCTTTCTTGGGCCTTTTGTTTATAATAAGCTCAACAAAACTCTAGGGTTATACCCTTTGACCAAATACCAGTGTAAAAAGAAAGTTGTCACATACCTAAAATCCCTAAACTACCAGGAAACCGAAAATCTACTCATAGTCCACTCATAATATTACTCATCTAACTAAATTCCACTCACACACTCTCGCACTACATACATACACCAATTGCTACACCTAGAAACCACAAATCACACACACTCTTACTGACACCAACACACACAACACTTCTCACACACCCTTATGACACCAACAATACACAAGTCATTTCATATACTCTTACTGACACCAACACACGCACAGAATATCTCACATACCTTTTAACTTTTAATCTATTTATATTTAAGGATGTTGAAGTCACATCGACTCGACTGTGGGGGGGCACTGGTGACCTGTAACACAGGTTCTATGAACCTACAACAGGCACCAGTCTCTCACAATGTAGCGGAGATTGACATCAAAAATAGCTGTACCTAGCTTAAGTAAATGTTAAACATTGTGAAAGAAAAATAAATGATTATATTATTATTATTATTATTATTATTATTATTACTTTTAAATCGTCAAATTTAAAGCAAGATATACTACATAATAGACAAAAATACTATTATAATATAGATATATAAATACACAGTATACAGACATATCATGAGGAAACTTACTTGGGACCATTGTAATCTAAATATTATAATATAGAATACATAAATGGATTAAGTATGTTATAAAAAAGTATTGTCATGATATGGTGATAAACTGTTTTGAACTAGTTGGCTGGTTATGAGGTCAAATAATAAATTATTTATTTGACAACAAATGTACAAGATGCAATTAAGGAGAGATTTACTCACCAATGTAAATGTGAATAGTATAGATCCGAATAGTCTCACCCTGTTGTCGAACCTCATAGATAAGTACTGGAAGAGATAAAACCCGTTAAGTGGACATACATTTTGACCTTAATACAGGCTACGAAGTAATTCAACGTCAGGAAACTAAGGAAGGAAACCGCTTATATCGTTACCATTGAAGCATAGAATCATTACCAAATTCATTATTCTAAGGCACGAGTCACAGCTCAAGGAAGTTCAAGACGCCACGACTGTGAAAACTAATAATTTAAAAATAATATTTTCAAGTTTTTAACCCTTACAAGCAGAAGGAAAATAATTACCACCTGAATTTGGACCTTAATACCTGGGCAATGGGCATACAGGCGAAAACCAATATTTTTTTGCAATGCAGTGCCTTAAATGGGTGAATATTTCTGTTTGCAACCGGTGAGCTCTGGCTGCTTCACTCACAGCAGCACAAGACTGTGCAGCTGTGAGCAAATTAACTGTGTTTTTTTAGCTCTTCATAGATCAGACCGTATCAAAACCTTAGCTTTAAACGTCGCGGCGCTGTTATGTCGTCAGCTGGTGGTTTTTTAGAAACTATCACAATGTGATTGTATGTTTTGTTTGTAAATAAACGAAGAAAAACTGACATTGAAATACCATCCGTTTAGTTTAGCTGACTACACAAAGCCTTTTGAGACGCTGTAATCTTAGCGTGTCTTTGTTACTAATTACTAACAGTTTACTAAACATGATGACAATTCCAGCATTGGTTTAATTACATTGTGCAATAAGTACCCTCACTTTAAGCCCAGATTCCTTTGAACATTCCTCTAAGTATTTCTTCTACTGTAGGATTTAACCACGTCTAGTTTACAAATTCTCTTACATTGTAAAATATTTATAAACCTTTTTACGTTGTGATGGGTGGCTCTATACATGATCATTTCTCAATGTGGATCTAAGAAAGACATGGCCAGTTCCTAAAGTCATAACTCCCTTACAGAACCTCATTTGAAAATAGGCTGCTATTTACATTGGTAAGACACAAAAGCCAGTTTAAACAATTTTGGTTTAAAAATACTATAATTTCAAGAATTCAGGAAAATATATTATATTTATCACATGCCATCCTTTATAAAGACAATGATAATGATATGAATAAGTATTTGATTTAATGGATTATTACGTCAACAGAAAATTAGATACCTAACCAAAACAAAACGTTACCTCATAATTGGATGTAATCTTGAGGTCGTGAAAAACTGGTAAATATACTTGAGTCATCACGATGGACATGAGGAATATCCCACCCATTATGTAGGCGTACTGGGTTCCGTACATGTAAACCTCCGTAGGGGACCCCAACAGAGTTATTCCAGACACAAAACTGGAAAAAGTGAAATAAAAACCCTACCTTTAAAAAACGAAATAACAGTCCTCTAAAATAGGTAATACGGTAATAAACGATTACGGGTAAAAGCGCGAATAAATGTGGTCCATTTAACAGTTCCTCTAATAAAATACGTTGTACCTTTGATATTTTTATTGATAGATCACCCGTGAAGGATATTGAAATGGACTAACCCCTAGGCCGAAGCCACACTTGACGGAATCTCCGTCGCGGGAGCACCGCGACGGAACGCCAATACATGTTATTGCATATAAATTACAAATAGCAGGCACTATATGCGGAAGATCGGTCTGCAAGCAATGTATAGTAACGAATTTACCGCAACGGAAGTTCGGCGTCATAATTCCCGTCAAGTGTAGCTATAATAAGCCCTTAAAGTCCAATGTAATCCGAAATATTGTCTATAATGTAAAATATTTATTTGATATTTATGACGACCGACTTGGTGTAATGGTTAAGAAGTTGGCTACTACACCAGAGGTCGCGGGTTCGATCCCCGCACAGTACAAACATTTGTGTGCATGAACATGTCTGTTTGTACTGGTCTGGGTGTCTCCTATGTATAATAAGTATGTATTTACAAAAGAAAATGTATTTAAGTATGTTTATCCGTTGTCTAGTATCCCATAACACAAGCTTTATTTAGCTTACTTTGGGGCTAGATGGCGCTGTGTGGAATAATGTCCAGGGATATTTATTTATTTATTTATATAATTAGGAATTGCTCACGATATTTATAAAAATTACAAGTTTTTACCACTTACAAAGGCCTCTGAAGCATTATTAAAAACGGTTCTGTAACACTTTGTTCAAGGGTTTTGCAACTTACCTAGCCACAAGCGACATAGCCACAGGCACGACCTTCATATTCCTACCACCTAGAAGGTAATCATTCTGAGTAGTTTGTTTCTTCATAAAACCCCAATAAACTCCCACCACGGCGCTGATGGCCAACATGAACACAAACACCACATAATCCACCCAGCCGAACCTCTGCATCTGATGCACCATTTCGTTAACACCCCCGTTCTCCCCCATGTTGCTGTTAGAGCACTGGCACTGATATCATAACGTTATGAGACGCCTTGGAGGCACCCAATGTTCGAATGGCGCATGGCCACGATGGAGCTCAATCTGTACAATGAAGCAATTACGATAACTCGCAATTTAAAAGAGGATGTAGCGAGATCCCCCTCAATGGCAACTACGAATCGGGAACTGGCTAATACTTGAGTGCTTGGACGTGGGTCGAGGCTAACAAAGATCAGCATACATTTTCTGGATATTCGTAGATGAATTATAAATTCTTTCCTCATTTTATCCGATGCGGACGTCTCTTACGACATATTTGATGGTTTGAACTAAAAAAATATAATTTACTTACACTTATATCTGTCGAAAACCTAACATGGCTCTTGCTTAATATGTTATAGTAGATTGTTACACAAGGTGAGAAAGTTACCTTTTCAATGCATGAAATGGTTTGGCGCGCGAGCGTAGCGAGAGCGCTAATAGTTCGAGGGCATTGAAAAGGTCTTTCTTCCGAGGTAAACACTTTGCTTTTCATTACGAATATAAGGAAAGTAAATAAAAATCAAATACATAAGTTCAACCAACAAAATTTTATTAAAATATTTACAACAAACTTGATGATATTTCTATGTAACGTTTATATTAAAATCAGAGTAATTGTTAAACGAGAGAGAGAGGTTACTTCCTGGGATGTTGATAGTTGATATTTTTTGTGAAACTTCAGCATCTTGAGTAAATGTTGGTGATAGAACAATCTCTTCATCCGGGGAATCTTTTGAAGTACTTGGTAGGTAATTTATTGTTTCAGTCAACTGATTTGAAATGTTTGCCTTGTTATTGACTGATTCCTCGATGTAGCCTCCAGCTACTGTACTAGATTTCCATCCACCATGTCTTTTTATCGTAGTCATATTGGCGCCTGAATCAGCTAATAGAGTCGCTGAAGTCCTGCGGAAGCAGTGACCCGAGAATAAATTTGGATTTGGTAAATCAAGATACGTGGCTATCTGCTTCGGGATACTGGATAATTTGTTTTTGCCAATTACTGGCCTCAAACATTTTCCTTTTTGGTAATTGAGGAAAAAACGAAAAAATCAGATCAAATTTTTCCCATAGCAAGTGGTCGAAGTCTTTGGTATTTTTCTATTATTTGTACGAACTCTTTCTTTACTACGAAAGATCGGTCGACTTTTGTTTTAGTACCTCTTAACTTGACTACCATCATTTCACCTTGTTTCTCTATGTCATGTTCCATCAAATTTACCAGTTCAATGGTTCTGCAAGCGCCACTTATGGCCATTACCAACACGACCTGAAAAGTAAATTCAAATCTTTAATGGGGTTTTTATTGTAGGTAGGTTACCTGTAGGTATATAATTTTAAACACATTTTTATGGATGCGATGTTATTTAAAAGAAATCGTTACATTTATTGCTAAATAAATGTCGTCTGGCGCTTGATTTAAAAAGGTTTGTACCTCTTGTGCAGTGAAAACTTTGGATTTTTTCGCTATGTATCCACCCGACTGCCTTTTTAGGAAAGATGATAGTTTGGCGAAATTTTTTAAATGCATATCGTGTTTTGTATTTAAAGTCGTCTTTAACATTGAATATACGCTCCACAGAGTTGAAGATTTATATTTTTTGGATAATTGATTGAAATATGTTAATAACACGTTTTCTGAAAAAGACTTACCTTTTTTTTCAGTGCGCCATTTCTTAAAATCTTCATAAGCTCTTGATGTATTTTTCTCTTGATTTCGGCGGTAAAAGGTTTTCCACAACTGTTTAAGCTTCTTTTCTAATGAAATCAGGAGTCAAATTCATATCTAAGTCTGATGAACTCATTTTGCAGAAAATAAACTTCTCACTCGATTTACGAAACAACTGAATGAAGTTCTAATAGTTGCAATCCCGCCTTTTTTTTGTCTGTGGAATTCAACCATTTTTTTTAATAGCATACTGATGATGGAATTCCCCCGCCTTA
Source organism: Udea olivalis (assembly GCA_947369235.1). NCBI lineage: Eukaryota > Metazoa > Arthropoda > Insecta > Lepidoptera > Crambidae > Udea > Udea olivalis. The sequence continues at coordinate 7,934,606 of OX376341.1, read as the reverse complement.
TTTTATTTAAAGAAAAAATATATTTTTTTCATTTCTGTCGTAAATGCTTAGCTCAAATTTATTCAATTAAATACTAATTAAGTGAAACATTAATGAGTATATTTCTGCTTCGATTGTTTAAATATTCATTTGAAATCAAGATGAAGAAATTTCAAATACAGCTGTGGCTGAATAGAATACATCGACTTGCCGCAAAAGGAATGTCAAAATAGAAGGTGACATTTGACAGTTATTTACTTTCAACCCTAGGGCTGAAAAAAACTTTACAGCCCTAGGGCTGAAAGTGAAGCTTTCAACCCTATGCTCAGGCAACTTCAAGCGTCCTTTCCGTGTATGAGTAATGAAAAATGTGACAAATAAATATTAAAATACCTTTAATTAGCTACATAAGTAGTTGAACACATTGATAATACTTGGCAGTACTGAAAAGAGTTAAGCTGCTTATGTTGCTGACCGTTCATAATACAATAATATACCTTATATTGTATCAGTTGTATGTATTTTGTTGTTTTAAGCACATTTTTCTAATTTTTGCATACTCATTGTTCTTACAATATTTATTGATAGGGAACATTTTCAGTTTGGTTGGCATTACGAAAAGCTAGTAGGTAAGTAAGTTAATTAACTCGCTGTTAGTGCTGAACGCATCAGTTAATCATATCAGTTTGTTTTTTATTTTCATAACTTTGCATATACCTAGGCCAGCCATAATAAGTTCTGTTACAAATAAAAATGCATTTTTTATGAAGTAATGTAATATTACTAAAACTTATGCAAATTTATTATAGTCTCAGCAAAAAATATAAAATATTCTATTCGAAATGGCCATATTTGGCTTTCAAACCACGAATTTAAGTATTTACGCACTGTTTCCATGGGAAATTTCGCCACTGCTTGCTTCAGAGATTCAAACAAACAAACAAACAAAAAATATCTTTATTTAAATAGACCTAGAAGTACTTATAAATTCTCATTACAAGAAAAAAATATATACTTAATAATAGACTCAAATACTATAATAATATGAATACATAAACACACTGTTTACAAACATAATGTGACTCTACCACCGCATCGGAAGTTGATCTCATACTGAGAAGACGCGGCGAGAAACTCAGTACTCTTTTAAACTTGGTTCGGTTTTACAAATTTATTTATTAAGAGACTATTTTTTTTCACTTCTTGTAATGGTTGTTCTACTAACACAACTATGGATTCAGTTATCCGAAATAAAAAGTTTTTTTTTTTAATGGTCTCGAAGTAGGGATTATTATATCCCTGTGCTACGAGGTACCACACAAGGAAATAAGCCTAGGGCGTCAAATCGGAAAAGATCGTTGCCTGAATTGACCCGACCGGTAATCGAACCCAGGACACTACGGAAATCGAGGCGAGAAATCGTGCTACAGCGCACTACGCCAATCGTGTCGTCAATGTCGCCGTGTCGTTTAGAGCAGGCCATGTCCTCTAAAACTGACCAAAATTTGTAGTCCAAAGGGTTGAGGTCTGGGCTAGAGGGCCAGTCTTCAGCTCTTATAAGGTCCGGAACGTTGGTTGCAAGCCAGGCTTGGGTAGTTCGAGTCTCGTGACCAGGTGCAGGCAGAGTCCTGCAGGAAAGTTCACGGTACACTTAAAAAAGTGTATTGCTGAGAGGTTTCACAACACGATCCAAGACTGTCTCTCTTGATACACTTCGGCTGAGGTTTTCACTTCTTTTTTACAAAAATGTTGCTTTGTGACTCCTTGATAAGACGAGCCCCACGAAACCATCACTGGCGCAAGGTGATGACCACGTTGTACCTTTCCGACCACTTGAGCAACTTCTTTAGAACTATCATATGAGCGTACCAACACTTTATCATTTTGCTTTCTGTGCCTTTCACTTGCGTATCGCGACTGAAGGCGTTCATCCACTCTCTTTAATGGTGAAGATTGATTTAGGGCATGTCCTGTATATCCACGATAAGCACCGAGTTACAGTACGTCTACCACGAGTTGCCACTTCAACTTTACATTATCGTTCGCTTAAAAAAAGTATTGGGATTTGATATGACATGTCATGACAATGTCAAATCCCAATACATTTTTTTACGCGAACGATAATACTACTAGTACTGGACGGCTTGCTTGATCGCTTTTTGAGCAAACACTTTAAATTAAATGACGCACAGTTTCGGTTTAGGTCTTAACTGTCGACAGATACTGCAATACTATGCATGAAGCATACTGTCCGGTACTATACCGATAGGAAACCCCCTGTTTATGCGTGTTTCCTAGATCTATCGAAGGCCTTCGACATGGTGTCCTACGAGCTGTTGTGGAATAAAATGAGGAGGGCGAGTCTCCCTGGTGAGGTAACTGATATTTTTGACTATTGGTACAAGAATCAAATAAATGTTGTCCGATGAGGGTGTGAGATATCTGACGAGTACAGGCTTAGATGTGGACTGAGATAGGGGGGCCTGACCTCGCCTCGACTGTTTAATCTCTATATGAATGGACTTATCGAGGAACTCAGCGGTGCCGGGATTGGCTGTTGCATTGACGGTAAATTTGTTAATAACTTGAGTTATACCGACGACATGGTATTGCTGGCTCCCTCGATAAGTGCCATTAATAAACTGCTAAAAATTTGTGAGGAATATGCTAGCGCACATGGGTTCAGATATAACGCGAAGTAAAGAGAACTACTGATGTTCAAGTCTAGGGGTCATAAGATCACATCATTACCTAAAGTCTTCTTGGATGGTGTTGCCCTCAATCAAGTACCGCGGTTTTAAATATCTGGGTCACTGGGTGACAGAGGACCTTTCTGATAATGAGGATATTGAGAGGGAGCGGAGGGCTTTGGCGGTAAGATGCAATATGCTGGTTTGCACGTTGTACAGAACCCGTTAAGGTGATACTTTTTAAAGCTTTTACGTGCAAAATGTGGGTCAATTTCACGCAGAAGACCATCAACGCCTTGCGCGTGCAATATAACAACGCGTTCAGATTGCTGTTGGGGTTGCCAAGATACTGCAGTGCATCAGGCATGTTTGCAGAGGCTCATACTGATGGCTTTCGCGCCATCCTTCGCAAAAGAGCTGCCTCGATGCTAAGCCGTGTTCGAGGAAGCTCCAATAGCATTCTACGTGTTGTGGCTGGTCTGATAGATTGTCCTTTTGTGACGAGGTGAATTCGGTTGCATGTCGATTATATGTTAATTTATGCTATGTTTTTTATCCTTTTTACGTATGTTTGTTGTGTTTTCTTTCTTTTGTAGTAGTGATTAAAGAGACTCAGGCTATTCCTAAAAGTAGTGTCAAGTGGAAGCCTGGTAGTAGAACATCACTAGGGCTACCCGAATTACCCGTATGTATGCTCTGCGATTTTGGGTAGTTTTCGAGTTATGTTTTTTATGAAATATTTAAAATTACTGGGTTTAGTATTTATTTGTAAATAGAAAAATAACACTGAAAAAGGTTTTAATCCAAATCTTTTTTACGGCACTATGCAAATAAAGTAGCAAATAAAATAAAAAATAAATATTAGGGGGCAGTTCAACTCAAGGCATGGAAATCCAAAGTTACCTTTCTCAAAATTAATCTATCAGTATTATCTATCAAGCTGTGCTTAGTTTAAGTTGAGATGGTATTTTTGGTAATTTCGAAGCATCAAAAAGGCAAAGCTTGTCGGTTCCATTTGTGATAAATTCGTATATAATATACTAAAATATATTTGTATACGTAATAAACTTAAATATAAATATATAAAATATAAAGCATTTGGCAAGCATGGTGATTAAACCAATACCCATCAATCGTAGCGATGACTTGATTTCAATGATGGAGGCCTTTGCCCAGCAGTGGGACAGTATATAGGCGAATTACTGCACTTTACTTTTTTATGCGGATGTAATAAAAGTCCCAAAGTCCCAAAGTCTCTAGCCCTGACTCGCTCAATCAGTTTCGCCCAATTTCAATTTTACCTTTTTTGTCCAAAGTCTTAGAAGCTGCTGCTCACAAACAATTATCCTCTTTTATTTACGCTAATAACCTCCTTAGTCCCTACCAGTCTGGTTTTCGCCCCAGTCACAGCACCACCACTGCTCTCATAAAGGTCACTGATGACATCAGAGCCGGCATGGAGGAGTCGTGCCTAACGGTACTTGTTCTTATTGATTTCTCTAACGCCTTTAATACCGTTAATCACGACATTCTCCTTGCTGTGCTCTCTTACCTTCGAATTTCCGCTTCAGCGCTTGATTGGTTTTCTTCGTATCTCCGTGATCGCCACCAAGCTGTTCGAGTGGGACAATCTCTCTCAGATTGGTCAGGTTTGGATACTGGTGTCCCTCAGGGTGGCATATTGTCACCATGCTATTCTCAATTTTTATAAAAGTTCTGGCTGGCGAACTTGGATGCCCCCACCATTTTTACGCAGATGATCTACAGATCTACAAGCAGGGAAAGACTGTTGAGATTAACAGCGCTATTGGACAAGTTAACTGCGATCTGGAGTGCGTTGTTGAGTGGTCTGCCAAATTTGGAGTCAAGGTTAATCCTATCAAATGCCAAGCCATAATCATCGGTGGCTCACGACAACTGGCGAAGCTTGATATGAGTGCAGTTTCACCTATTGTAATGGACGGTATCGTTGTTCCTTACTCCCCTTGTGTGAAAAATCTTGGCATTCATATGGACTGCTCTTTCAGCTGGACCAAGCATATTAGTGAAGTGAGCAGGAAAGTAACTGGGACTCTTCGCGCTCTCTATCGCCTGAAGAACTTTCTGCCGTCATCTACAAAGACACTGCTAGTGCAAGCCTTATCTTGCCGTTGATTGATTATGGTGATGTCTGTCTCAGTAACGTTTCACAGGAGCTTTTCAACAAAATGGATCGACTTCTAAATAACTGTATACGTTTCATTTTCGGACTGCGCAAAAATGACCACGTCTCCATTTTCCGCTCTAAACTTAACTGGATGCCTATCCGGCAGCGTAGGCCCATTCGAATTTTAAATGTTCTCTTTTCTATTCTTTTTGATCCTAATTCTCCATCTTATTTAAAAAGTAAATCTCAGTTAGGGGACAAAATATAGAGCGTGTTAATGAATCTAGGAATTTAGGTCTTATAATGGACGAAGAACTACGTTTTGAAAAGCACGTAGGTAATACAATAGGTAGTTGCTTTTACCGGCTGAAGGTACTATATCAAATCAGAGACTACATTGATACAGATAATCGCATAAAAGTCTGTGATTCGTTAGTACTTTCTAAATTCAACTACATAGATGTTGTCTATGGTCCCCGTCTCCTATCTAGGACTCAACAAGCGATACAGCGAGTGCAGAATGCTTGCGCTAGATACTGCTTTGCCATACCTCCCAAAACCCATGTTACGCCATACTTAAGTAATGCTAATGTACTAAAAATGAATTCACGTAGGTCATTGCATTTTGCTGCGTTATTGTTCAGGATAATAAAAGACAACTGCCCCGCTTATCTCGCTAGCAAACGAATGTGGTCACGTGACGTGCAGACTAGGACTCGGCGGTCCGCCCACTCGCTCATTCTGCCGCCGCATCGCACTGTTGCCTTCCTGGGAAGCTTCAGATTTGCTGCCTCCAAGTGTTGGAATGATATCCCGCCACCGTTGCGTCGTCTGGAAACAGTAGGTACTTTTAAAAAGAATTTCAAGATAGCTTTATTGGAAGCGCAAAGACAATTACAAGCATGTCAATACAGTTAACATTACCACTTGGGTCCAGACGAGCCAGCTAAGTGGAGAGGTAAAATTCAACACAGAGAAGAAACTCCAAACATCCTGTTCGACCATCTTATCATCAGCATAAGCCTAGAAAATGTAGATCGTCCACCTTGTTTTTCTAGAAGTAAATAAACGCGTCAGTAAACAGGGATATAGTAGGTAGATAGAATGCATAGCAATTTGATAGTAATTTTTGTATTTAACTGTATCTTGCCTTGGGTGTTCACATGTTTTCGCGCCGTTTTGTCATGATAAGTTAAACACACATACACACATCAAAAGTGTCTAGGGATCAACATATATTTTTGCAATAACTTTTCTCCTGATTGATATTAATTAAAATTTTCTTCAAGGATTCATCAATTAAAGTGTTTTCGTTTGTCTACAGTAACGATAAACCAAGTTACCTTTGCATTAATAAAGAAATTTGCCATTTTCCTAATAAAGGGATTTTTGACATTTGAACCACTAACATTAAAGTTCGAAAAAAAGACTGAAATAACAGTTTTCTTTAAAATTTTATTGGGTAACTTAAACAATTAATAATCCGTGTTTCTACCGCGAACACTAACAACACAAGAACATCGGTTTGGCATACTCAAAATGAGTTCATCCAAATCACGCTGTGGAATGGCCGCCCATGTTCGTTGCAACCACAAAAAAAGGTCTTCTTGCGACTGGATACCCTCCATATTCGGCAGAGCTCTTCTCTGTAGCATATCCCATGCATGCTCAATCGGGTTCAAGTCTGGCGACTGAGCAGGCCAGGGCAGGACATTGATGTTAGCTGCGGCGAGAGTCTGTCTTACAACTCTTGCGGTGTGCGGTCGTGCATTATCATGCATTAACTGAAATAAGGGACCGATTTGCACTTGTAGAGGAACGATGACGTCTGATACAATCGTCTCAGCATAAATTTGAGCGTTGAGGTTGCCTCTGATCCAAATCAACTCAGTTCTTCCGCCGATCCAAATACCGGCCCATACCATGATGGTTCCACCACTATAAGGATGGACTTCCTGGCAGGATTTTAATTGCTGTTGGCGTCCAGGGGTTCTCCAGTGTCGTATACGTCTTGTATCCGGTCTCATACCAAAACGAGACTCATCAGAAAAGCACACGAAACGCCATTGTTCTTCTGCCCAATTTCTGTGTTCAAGAGCCCATTGATATCGAATCCTACAATTGTGCATTGCTATAGGTGGTACCCTTAGCGGTCTTCGGGAATGAAGGTTCACTTCATGCAAGCGTTTTCTGACTGTTTGGTCGCTAATTAAGTTCCCTGAAGAGTGATGAAGCCTCACGGCTAACATCATGGCGGTTATTGTTGGAGCTCTTCGAGTTGTGATTTGAATGTATCGGTCTTGTCTCCGTGTGGTGCAGCGATACCGTCTTCCATGGCGCTCAGCCACGGTACCAGTGCTTTGGTAACGTGTCCAAAGTCGACTGATAACACTCTGACTTGTATTCAGAGCTAAAGCCACAGTACGTTGCCGGGAACCAGCTTCTATCATTCCCACGGCTCTGAGCATTTCTTCCCTGCTTAAATGACGTCGCCGCTCCATAATAACGTTGGTTTTAATCAGTAGTAGGGAAACAGTAGCACTAATAATGTCTTCAATGCGTTGTATGTTTTTATAGGGAAAATATTGACAGCTGATTTTCATCTTTTACTCGAATTTGATTGACAGTTCCTGTTTCAAATTATGAAATGCACCAAAAAGGATCCATATAAATTTATAAAATCATAAATTTATTACAAAGCCACATCTCAATCTCAAGAAATCCGCATAAAAATTCTTGATCCCTAGACACTTTTGATGTGGTAGTTACACTACATACACATTGGGATTAAAACTTCATTGCTTGCTTTTGGGTCTCCTTCGTTTCATCAAAAAAAAATTCACCAAATGATCACTTCCCAAACAATTTTTCGCAAAATTTCATTTCCCAAATTATCATTTAGCAAATAAATTTTTCGCAAATTATTGTAAACCAAACCTAATGTTTGCCAAATGAACGTTTGACCAATAGCTCGTTTACCAAATAATATTTTTACCAATTTTCATTTGATCAAATGTTTCAGTTGCCAAAATATATTTTACGCAAAATGTTATTTGCCAAATTTAAAGTATCGTAATTTTTTAGTTTAGCATGCATTTTGTTTGCCTCTTCTCCGGCGCTGCGGGAAGTGCAGCCCTTTCGCCCTTGCGTATTAAATCGCACTCACCCACGCTCGCTTGCGCAGCTTCGGCTTGCTGGTCGCCTCCGGCGACCAGCCTCAGCCGCTTCGGCTCGCCCGGGTGCCTGAGATTCACTACAGCGGGCGAGGGCTGCTCTCCCTCCGCGCCTCCGGCTCTTGATATACACTCTAGTGTAGGGCAGACTAGTATCACGGCGAAGGACCACGGCCAGTTCGGTTTAACATACTATTTTTACTTTTTTATCAAATTTAGCTGACATTGAAATTATACTATCAGGTGAACCTCCACAGCAAAAAAAAAAAAAAATTCAGATAAAGACGACAGAATTAATCGAATTCTGCAACACAAGTCCGAATACTCAGAAATTCAATTGTTAATGTCTATTGCTAAAAACTTAAAATTGTAAGTTAATATTTTGTTTTGATTAAATGATTTACAACATTAAAATGAAAGTGCATTTTTATTATATAATTCCCAAAAACATTTTCTCTGTATATTTTTTGTCATAACAAATCATTTGACTAAATGTCTATTGTCTGAAGATTGTTTGCCGTAATAAATCATTTGGTAAAAGACCAATTGTCCAAATGACATTATCCATACTGATAATCTGCCAAGTAAAAATATGTCCAAATGAAAATTTGCGTACTAAAATCATTCGAAATGTTGCATTGTCATATTAAAAGGTTGCTAAAATTTGTTTGGGTAATGAAATTTTGGCAAATTTCTTTTGGCAAAACGGCAGGATCCCCTTGCTTTTTGTTCCGATAAAATATTTGTTTTATTTAATTATTTAAACGTACCCGCAATTGTCCGTGAGCCCACTCGCTGGACCCGCTGAAAATCAGCGTCTGGGCCTATCAGGCACAGACGGGTCCCCTATGTAGTTTCGAATGCCGCTGTTGCGACACACGCTGTTGCGAATTTTTTTCCACTGCCTCATAGGTTCGAAAGTTATGGACTCGAATGATGTAGTCGCGAAATACGCTGATTCGAAAAACATGTTCACTGCCTCATGCGCTCGAAGGCTTGTACTTCGATTTATTACTTTATTAGTCATAATGTATGTAAACAAATATTCATCTAGTAATTAAAAAAACAACATGTTCGGAGTCAATCAACATTTATTAGTATTAAAAAATTATAAAGATGAAAAAAAAAGTACCTAAATTGTACATATTTAATCATTTTATTTGTGTATCGCACACTTAGACCATAAGCTTGAATTTTTCTCCATATATTTTGACCTAAGTGAAACAAACAACCACTTTGAATTGTGTTTGCAAATTCAATTCGAATTGCGTTTATTATCGCTTGTTCAAAATCCGACATGATTTGCCCTGGATTCAACTCAATGCCAAATTCAACAGAATATTATTTCAGTTGAGAAAAAAACGCAATATATGATTCTTCTGTCTAACTGTCTAGAAATCCGTACACTAATGGAACTATACGTCTACAGTCACCAGTGCCTACTATACAGTGAATAGAAAGAAGCTGAGTGAATATTGCAGGGCAAGTTTTAAAGGTACCATCGACAAACCACATTTCTGATTCACTTAACCTCCTAAGATTCGATTCGGTGGCAAATAACAACAGGCGTTTGTTATTCCCATATTCATGATTACGAGCCAAACATTTTACTCCATTTATTTCCTTCAGCTCATCAGGTATGTTTATCTCACTAACACATGTGGGTTCTTTAGGCATATTTTGTTTTCTTGCTCTTTGTATGATTTGCCGCAGAGCATTCTTGTTAGGTATCGAAGTTGTGCTACTTGAAGGCAATGAAGATACGTTTTCGCGGATTATTTTACCTGGTGTGTCATTGCTCGGAACAGCTGCTTGTTTCATATTGTTTCTTAATTTCAATTCATCAACGCGATCTGAAAATTACCACAAAAATGTAAACTTTTAAAAAATTATTCGTTGCGATTACATACCTATATATATGTAGGGTTATACAAAAAATAAAATCTACGTACCTGGTTCAGGAGCATGATTATGACTTGACATTTCCTTGATTATAAAATGTTCTTCACCAACTATTCGGCTACTAACAGTACTCCTGCAGTTTTCGGTATGTTTATTCACGCAACACCAATAATGCACGTCTTTTAAAGATTTATTGTGAGACATAATATATCCATCTATTATTAGATTAGTTTTTCCATATCGGGAAGTCACAGGACGAAAAAATCTATTAACGCTCATTTTTTCAATGCTATCGTCACCACACCTTACGTTGGAATAAGATATTGCAAAAAAAAGACTATATTCGTGGGTACAACTAAAACATCATCATATTTAGAAAATATGATGCTTTGTGGCCACCTACCCTCACATATTGAAATTATTGCTTTGGCTTTATATTGAAGTCGACGTAAATGAAAATGAACCTAATATGTTTATTTGCGTTTATTGTATGCATAATATTATCTGGGCGGGAACGGAAAGCGAAACTGCGGAATTATAATACGTATAAATCTATTTCGCGAGACTCGCGAGTAGATAAGTGTGTATGATGTACCGATGCAAATACTTATTTACGTACCGATTCCAAAAAACGTTTTTAAATAGATCCTAATAGTATGGAAATCGCAAAATAATTTTTACATTTAATATATTTTTTATACATTTCGATTACGAATTGCTAGTAGTAAGAAATGTTAATTGACTCCGAATATGTTGTTTTTTTAATTACTAGATGAATATTTGTTTACATACATTATGACTAATAAAGTAATAAATCGAAGTACAAGCATTCGAGCGCATGAGGCAGTGAACATGTTTTCCGAATCAGCGTCTTCCGCGACTACATCATTCGAGTCCATAAGCTTTCGAACCTATGAGGCAGTGGAAAAAAGTTCGCAACAGCGTGACGTCGCAACAGCGGCATTCGAAACTACGTAGGGGACCCGGCACAGACACTGGCTGAGCGCGGTCCAATTTACTTTTTTGGACATCGTGAGACCGCTGCCTGTTGGTATTTTTAATCATGTCTTTTTTATTAGTTCATGTTTTTTTTTGTTCCTTTATAATTGTTGCTTTGTGAAAAATAAAAGGTTTTGTTTTAAGATGAAATTCGCATTCATTGAATTTCTTCCAAAGAAGTAAATCTTCACGAACTTCTAACTTGATTAAAACTCCATAAATTTCCATAAATCTTTGTCAAACGCATCTCCGGTGTTCATTTCATCATGCCACGTAGACACTTGACCAGGAACGAAATGTTAAGAGCAGTGCAATGGGCATGATTCAAGCTGGCGCTACCCAAATTGCGGTTTCTGAAGCCATGAGGACCAGTCAGAGCGTTATAGCCACGCTTTGCAAGTGTTGGAACGGCACCGAGGACCTCAACGCATTACAACACATGTACAGGACTGATTCATAGTGAATGCTGCACGAAGTCAACCAAATGTAACGGCGATGAAATTGGTTCAAAGGCTACAGAGAGAGTATGGTTTGCTGGTAAGCGGTCAAACTTTGAGAAGACGACTGCATAAAGTCAACCTTCGTGCTCGTAGGCCACTTCGGGTACCAGCGCTAAGGAGAGGCAATCGAGGAAGAAGATTACAATAGGCTATTGCACACGAAAACTGGAACCATTCTCAATGATCACTTGTGCTTTCCACTGATGAGTCTAGGTTTGGATTTCATCCTGATTCGCGAAGAGTACGCGTTTGGAGAGAACCTGGACGTTGGAATCGACTGCAGCACCCACAACAAGTTCATGCATATCAAGGTGGCACGATTATGGTTTGGGCAGGAATTCGTCTCGGCGGTAGAACGGACCTCGTTTGGGGATACAAGGCAATATGACTGCTCTAAAATACCGAGATGAGGTGCTAGAGCCTGTAATCTTGCCCCACAGACAGCAAATGGGACAAAATTTCCAGCTAATGCACGACAATGCCCGTCCACATACGGCGCGTACCGTTACAAGTTGGTTACAACAGCATTATATCCAAGCTTTAGACTGGCCTGCACAATCCCCTGACTTAAATCCTATTGAGCATGCCTGGGACATGCTTCAGAAAAGAGCTCTTAGGAATTTCCCTGAAGATATTGTGCATGAAAACCAGCTTTTCTTGCATCTTAGCGGGACTTGGGACAGTATTCCACAACAGGATATTGACACCCTTGTTTTGAGTATGCAGAACCGCTCTGCAGATGTGTCAAGAGAGTCTTAGGTGGATCCACGGATTATCAATTTGAAGTTTTCAACAATTTTTATAAAAAAATAGTTGTATTGTTTAGGTTTTGATGTTTCAAAAATAAAGATAGGATTGAAATTTTGTCTGAGTTTTTCCTCTTCTTCTAAGTTTTTTTTAAACAAATCTTTATTTAAAAGTTTATTTATCAGATTAGATAGGCTATTAAACAAGGTTTATTTTAATGTGTAGGTGTCTTAACAAAAAGTTAATAGAATTTTAGTTATTTAGGTTTATGTGTGACCTAGACCTTGTTGATGTGTGTACTTAAATTCATTACCTTAAGTTCTGGTTGGGGATAATTTTATTGATTTTTAGGAAGAGAAGCAGCAGTATCAGCGAGAGATTTAGAAACAATTTAGACGCTTCTGCATAAGACAAGCAATTTTGGGCCATTGAAGTTTTAATATTTATTTGTCTTAAAAATTCTGGGCAAGTTTTATTTGTTGCGAAATGAAATCCTGTACATAAACAACATGTAGCTTGTTCCTGATTTACTTGGCAAGAATTACCGGAGTGATCCTGACCTCATTTAAAACAACGGGGTTTTGATCGACAAAGTGTTTTGGTATGACCAAATCTACCACAAGTAGGTATAGCATTGAATGGTTGGGAATATGTATAGCTCTACTGGCAGGATATGCGTGGAAGTAATACCTGAACATCAAACGTAATAACGACTGTCTGAGATGGCTTCCAAACAGGTGAGCCATCAATAAACGTTTTATAATTAAACCGCCTGACTTTTATTATTTTCCGCATCCAGATGGAACAGAAATATTTTCAATGATCTGCTCAGGAGACCAATCTGCAGGAATGCCACGAACAGTACCCTGTCTTGTTGCTGTAAATGTAGGTATAAATGCTTTTAATTTATTCGATTCTAAACTTTTATGCTGGAGAAAGGAATTAGCATCTTCGAAGTTCGAAAAAGATAGTGCTATTTTATTACGCTGTATACGCTTCATACTCCCGTTCACAATGTTGCGAATTTTAGTCTAGTTCATAATATTGCCAAACTCGGTGAGTGTGGTACCAGAATTCGGTGAAAGTTTGTCTTTTTTGAACATGCACGACGAATGGAGCAGTATCCGATTCATTATAATTTATACGACCAATTGGAGTGCATTTAGGCGCTGTCTTAGCTGACTCGGTTTGATTTACTACTGGAGCTGGATCCTGTGAAGGCGGTTGGGGGCGAGACGATTGAGAATCACTTTCAATATGAGTTTCATTACAGTAATCATCAGGAGTCAGGGCCCCGTGATCATTCCTTCGTCGTTTTTTGTTGCATTTTTTACAAATTCTTTTACGCCGTTTCTTACAGACTTGCCAAGACGATGACTTGGAAGACGATGAAACGTCAGTCTCCATTGCCTGCTCATTTCTATTATTATCTACAACTACCTCAGCCTCAGCTTCTATAGTTACAAAGTTTTCAGCCGGGGGGACAAATACCCCCGGATCAGGATCAGGAGGATCGTTCATCGACGATCAAATGAAATGTACAAGAAAACTTACCTAGGACCGGAAGTACAAACAAACTACATGAAATATATACACAACAATGAATGAATAAGAAAATTATACTCTTCTGATCACTTTATAGCTAGTTTTACACAATAAATTAAAATTCTCGAAAAAGACGCGCCCGCCAAGTCGAACGTTTCCCGCCCTTTTTTTTCCCTGGATTCATTGAAATATTTTAGTTTTTTCATGTTTTCGCGGGTAAAGACAACGGTTTCAACATTTTTAAATTTCCATGTTTGCGCCCCTGTCCATAGACAATTAACTGAGGCCTACACCTCCATGAAGCGGGGTGAATAGAGACAAAGAGTAAAGGCAGAATTGAAAAGATTTCAGATAAAAAATCCTACGTCGCCGCAATAATTTTCCAAAACATGCAAAAAGCCACTTCATTTAGCGAATAATAATCTCATTTTACCCTTAATTAAGTAACATCACTTTACCAATCCGATAATCTGTGGAAGAATGCATTAAAAAAAAACACATTCAAAACAATCGTCTGTCATGTGTCAGTTGTCAGTCACTTACATTAAACCGCGATACAATTTGATTTGGAGCGTCTTCTTTAGCCTTTTTTAGGAAATATCTCATGATCGAATGGTATTTCTAACTGCTAATTAAAATGGCTGGTTTATTGCTAAGCCCTACTGAAAAAGTGTTTATCTTACACGGAGTTCAGGTAAAACAACTTCTAACCTAACTTTCCGACATTGCTAAATACAAATAAATATTTTTTATTTATCCAAATAAATCGAAGTAACACTAGTTTTGACACTGCATTGCAGCTTTGAAATATCTAAATAAATAAATGCTTTTGTCCTCTTAATACTTCGCAAGTAATATTTAATAATGAAAAACTGAATATTTATTCATTGACAATTTTAGGATGATTACCGTTCGGATGGCCGATCAAACATCGATTATAGGCCCATGGAACTCGAAACAGATGTGGTCAGCCATGCCAGTGGCTCCGCAAGGCTCAGGCTTGCTAACACAGACATACTAGTTGGTGTTAAAACAGAGATAGATGTACCAAAACCAGACAAGCCAGACTCGGGGAAACTTGAATTCTTTGTAGATTGGTATGTTATCTTGATACCATTGGGTATGCGAATGGCGAGGGTGGGACATACAAATGTCTACTAGGTGTGGCATTCTATTTAGACCCACAGAGTGGCAATTTTCTGTAGCCAACTTTGTTTGCTTTAAATTTTAAACTGCTAAGACTATTTTTGGTAAATTTATTAAGTATTTGATATTTAATAAACAGGAAAAACTTCACTTACTTGAAAAAATATGCTCACAAAGCAAAATAGAGATTTTACAGATTGAGGTTGTTCATGTAATAACAGTTTCTGTTTCTTTCTTGCAATATAATTTTTATATGAAACTTAATTGATCAACAATGTTATGTTTACCTTCTAACACATTGCACTGCAAATGTATAATCTTATATGTCACAGTTCAGCAAATGCCACTCCTGAATTTGAAGGCAGAGGAGGTGAACAGTTGGCCAATAACATATCAAGTATGATGCAAAAGGCATACCACTCCTCACATGCATTCAACTTGAAACAGCTCTGTATATTTGAAGGAAAGCAGTGTTGGAAATTGTACATAGATATTCTGGTAAGAACAAAATGTATTTAGCCCTAATAGACATATTATTAGTCATTTTAATACTTTTAACACTTTTGCTAAAGAAACTTAATTTATACCTATAGTGCCTTTTTTTGTATAGGTAATTATTGAAACAGACATTTTCTAATCTTCATTCACAAAGAGATTATTGCTTGAGATAGCCTCTAAGACTGACTGTATTACTCATAAACGAATAATTTAGAATTGCTAATTAAACAATCCAACATGATATAAGTTTCTTTATTTAAAAAAAAAATATCGTTATTTCTTGTGAGTTTTTAAAGTACAATTTTTATACAACTTTGGGATAGAAAAATAAAATAAGCCATTTGCATCTGTTCCAGATATTAGAATGCGGAGGCAACTTATGTGATGCGGTATCACTAGCAGTGAAAGCGGCCCTGTTTAATACCAGAATACCTTTTGTCAAAGCTGCTCTTATGGATGGTGGCAATGTTGATTTACAACTTTCCGATGATCCTTATGACAGCAAACTATTAGATGTTGGACCAGCACCTTTATTGGTTAGTAAATAAATAAATATGCGCCAGGCAACACACCTCTTGTAATGGTCTCGAAGTAGGGATTATTAAATCCCTGTGTTACGAGGTACCACACAAGGAAATAAGCTAGGGGCGTCTCCCAGCACACCCAGACCCGAGTCAATTCAAAAAAGATTGTTTCCTGAATTGACCCGACCGGGAATCGAACCCGGGACACTACGGAAGTCGAGGCGAGAAACCGTGCTACAGCACACTACGCCAATCGTGTCGTCGTGTGTGTTAGTACAATTATATTTAGAAGGGTATATTTAGGGTGTATTTATTGTTTGTTTGCCCTTTGTTTTGCTCTGTGAGCAAGCACCTTTAATGCTTTCCCTGTCCCTAATGGTTTTTATATTGTTGTTTCATGGACAAATAATATGTTCAAATGTTCTGCCTTGAAGGCTTTTTTCTAGGTGCTGAATTTTGTAGTAGTTCATGCCATCTGTATTCACGACGACAGAATATGTGTACAGACTATAATCACGTTAATTTAGAATGTTATTATTTCTGCACCTCATAAAGTCATTTCGTAAATGTAAAAATACTTCTTTCTGTCTTATTATTATCGTCGAAACTTGGGTTGCTGTATCTAAAAATCTGAATTGCCGTATTGAAAGAAAAAGGTAATTTTGCCGTATTATTAAAAACAATACCTACTTAACTGACCTGTTGGCGCAATAATAATAATAATAAAATCCCTGGACATTATTCCACACAGCGCCATCTAGCCCCAAAGTAAGCTAATTAAAGCTTGTGTTATGGGATACTAGACAACGGATAAACATACTTAAATACATTTTCTTTTGTAAATACATACTTATTATACATAGGAGACACCCAGACCAGTACAAACAGACATGTTCATGCACACAAATGTTTGTACTGTGCGGGGATCGAACCCGCGACCCCTGGTGTAGTAGCCAACTTCTTAACCATTACACCAAGTCGGTCGTCAAACGACCGGCGCAATGGCAGCGATCCTGCCTTTAGCACCGGAGGTTGTGGGTTCGATCACCACCCATGACAAATATTTGTGTGATGAACATTCATATTTGTTGTGTCTGATCTATTTTAGTATGTATTTAGAAATATTTAAGTATGTTTATCAGTCTCTGACGCCCATATTACAAGCTCTGCTTAGTTAGGGGTCAGGTCATGATAAAATTATCAAGTTCTTACATGTTTTACCGCTCTAGCGATGGTATTTTGAGAAAGAAATAACATGAAAGATTTAGTTTAATCAAATTCTGTATTAACAAACACTCTTTGGGGAATCCACGGTAACAATGAGTTCATTGATTATAGATACAAAATACATTATGGCAAAGTAATCGTTTTTTTAAAATGGGGGGCATGTCTGACTCAGTGCAAATTGTTTCGTTGGTAGTTGTTATGTTTTTCATTGAGTTTTATGGCAAGTTGAATTGCCGTATTATGTGATACGGTAGTCAAAACTCTGCCGTATACCGAGAGAGAGAGACCTTTAAATGCTCTCTTAGCTTAGTTAGCCTTTTTCTATCACAAAATATATTTCTGTTAATGTATGACAATAATATTTCAGATAACACTTTGCAAAATAGGCGAAAAGTGTGTAGTGGATCCTTCAGCAGAAGAAGAGAGTTGTAGTGTGATATCACTTGTAGTCGGTGTCTCGGGTAACAAATGGTGTTACACCCCAGAAGAGCATGGCCGCGCCTTGCCAGCCATAGAAGGGAAGTGCACAACAATCAGTATGAACGGACCTGGAAGTATGGCACCTAAGACATTAAAGCAAGCAATTGTCCAGGGCATGTTGGTATTCTCATTTATTATTACTCATATTGCGTACACGGGTTTATTTCGGCGTGTTCGCTCGAACCGGTAGTGGTGTCTGTATCAACATGGATTATACAAGCATTTAAGCGCGTCAACACTCACGAGTGTGTAGCAAAAGGCGCTCATGCACGCGCCTACATGCTCTTCCAAAAACGCGCTTATTCGCGTATAAAACGCTGGTCGTAAACCGCTCTTAGTGATAAGGGTGATAACAAGTTTAATTTTAACTTTTACCTTGGACCAAAATTATAAATAGAAAGTATCCTAATTGAGTGTTTATCGTTCAACGAGGCATAATTTAGCAATAGGTACATTATGTAAAGTATTCTCCCATAATGAACAAAATGGTTTGGAGTTTTACCATCTAGTGAGGCTACCGTAAGCTAAGGCGATGATGGTGTGAAGATAATATATACCTATTATGATGAAGAAATTGAATTTACCTTCTCCTTGCTAATAGCTGGATAAAGCCACAAATTTCCACTTCTATCCAGCACGTTCCTTGGTAGTAATAAGGCTAAAACTTCTAGAATATCTTCTTTCCATAATAAGTGCTAAGTATAACAACATACAAATAATATGTTTTATTCATGTTTTCAACCTAAATATGAGGGGTACTTCTATATACCTACTATTGTCATTATTGTTCTTTTTTCTTTTCAGAAATGCAGCTAAATGCCTTGATGAAGCCTTGGGCCACGCCCTCTTGAGAGAAAGACTAGAAACGAACGGATTAAAGAAACATTCCTACGGATTTCTCAAATAAATGTTCAAACATCTACTGCTATTACTTATTAATAAAACACAATTTTCCCATTATACCTTTATTTAATTATTCAAGTTACTACAGATACTATAATAATATTTAAAATAATCACGTATTGTACTACTGCTAAGTATCATTCAGTCATTTCCAAATATCACATACAATTTACTGTAACCATTCAAGCTGGATACAAATACTTACAAATGGAAAGTTACACATAGAATATTCAATCTCCTTGAATAAACATAATGCTAAAGAACTGGACAGTTCTGAATAACATACTTAATTATAATATGAAAGGAAAACAAACAAAAAATATTTAATAAAACTAAGGCAATCACGTAAAACAATATTTTTATAGAGAGTTATGTTATGGTATTCAATTGAAAAATGCACAAATGATACGTTATCAGAACTTAAATATACAGATAGGTATATTTAGGCCTAGATTATATTGTATTGTCATTAGTCGTATGTATTAAGAAGGTACTATTTAAATTGTAGCAGATAATGATATTTTTGAACGAAAATAATTGAAATATAAAGGCTTAGATGCCAGATCAGAATTCTGAGCATGTGATAAATCTATTTCTTTGCTTATAATCCATGACGAAATAAATCAACTACGCATACAATTATTAAATAATGCAAATTAATATAAGGCAGCATTATTTCAGCTGTAAATAATGACCTTTTACCACCGATAAAATAAAAGGACAGCTTACAAAATATTTAAAACTGCTCTAAGAATAAGTACGGGCATCAATTCGTAGTCCATATTTCGGCTAGTTATCGAATCGCCTAATTTTCAGGTGTCATTTAAATTATACTTCAAGTCTTGTGCTGTATGAATCATTTCACATCATCAGGCTATTACTCAAATGCCCCATACACTGAAACTATTCTTAATTTGAATGTCATTTTGTACCGTGCTATGTTACCTACAACTATTTTCCCTCTACCTATAACATGTATATTTTATTTTAACTATGCTTTAGTGAAGCAAGTGTCAGCAGTTCGAAGCGAGATAATTGTTTTTTTAGGGTTTAGGAGGAGTGAGCAGGTCCAGAACAGCTGCGATGTTCCCGTCCTTGCTCTCCAGGAGTTTGGTGAGCCAGCCGCCCTCGTTGGTGAAGCCCATCATCAGCATTTGTTCGACCGCGGCGTCGATGTGGGCCACTGAGGAATGAAACAATAAATGAGTACCTACACTATTCCTATCGGATAGTCGCAATGGATTTTAATAATGGACAAAACAGTAAAAAACTAATAACCGCAGTCTAAAAAACTGGAAAAAAACGAATTTCGGACCTTCATCATCCCAAGCGGAAATCAAACCCGCGTCTTCAACAAGTGTGCGTGGGATTCCCGCTCGAGGTCATCGAGGTTCGAAATTCTATTTTTTCTAGTTTTCTCTTAGATAAATAAATATTAAATAAATATCTGGGACAATTCACACCAAGATCATCTGACCCCAAACTAAGCAGAGCTTGTAATATGGGCGTCAGAGACTGATAAACATACTTAAATATTTCTAAATACATACTTAAATAGATAATAACACCCAGACACACAACAAATATAAATGTTCGTCACACAAATATTTGTCATGGGTGGGGATCGAACCCACGACCTCCGGCGCTAAAGGCAGGATTGCTGCCATTGCGCCAACAGGCCAGTCAATTACAACAAGCATTGTAAAATGCTAAAATAATCAAAGTAATAACTATACTGGGTGTTTTTTTTTTTAAGAAAACCTTAATATCAAAGTAGCATATTTTCATTTACTGTTACTACATAACTTACTGAGTGAGTATGCCATATATCATTTTCCTAAACATATAAATAGGTATGCGTCAGTATCATGGTCCCGAAATCAGGATAAGCATCCTTGTGTTGCGGACACCAAGCAAGGATTTAGAGGCGCGCACACCCAGACTCGAGCCAATTTAGTATACCTACCTAGTTAGTTTTCTGAATTGAACTAACCGATCAAGCCCGGACACCACGCACCACGACAGCTCGAATAAATCAAACTTCATTCCGAATTTCAGTCTATGCTCAACATAGCTTATTTAACCCTTTCTTTCGGGCTTTAAATGATTATTTTATTTTGAACAATTTAATGGTTCGTGTCTATCATAACATAATATAATGTCATTAATCATACCGCAGGAACTTCCATTCAGTATAAATATAAACAAAGGAATTGTGTTAGTCATATCTGTTATCGACAAATGACTCACTGTGATAAACTAATCAATATTCAGAGAACTAGATTACATCCCTGCTCCGATTTGGTGCCTATTTCGAATTGATTCCACTTTCCAACATCAACTTATATTCTCGATTCAACTATCGTGACTGACGTCAAAATAAGCGTCCGAAAGGTAACCCGCTTGCTTTACATACTACGGATCGCCTCGTATTTTCTATTATTTAGACGACACGGTTGGCGTAGTGCGCTGTAGCACGATTTCCGTAGTGTCCCGGGTTCGATTCCCGGTCGGGTCAATTTAGAAAACGATCTTTTCTGAATTGACTCGGGTCTGGATGTGCTGGGAGACGCCGCTGGCTTATTTCCTTGTGTGGTACCTCGTAACATATTAATCCCTACTTCGAGACCATTACAAGAGGTGTGTTGTATGGCGCATAAAAAAAATATATATATTAGCCTATTTGGTCAAAATATTGCCATTTAATTACATTTTAATGGGAGAATCAAGTCCCTGGAGTGATTCTGTAAAATAGCTCAAGTGACCTAACACATTTTTACGGTATTTACTTACACACAATGTCTATCAATTCAAACTCAAAATCGCATTTATCAGTGTCAAAAGGAGTCACTTCGCCTAAAATCTAATTTTACAGGATGAAAAATATGCTCACAGCAGATTCACTGGGCGAAGCTCGAAGTGAGTTATTCAGGATAACCTCAGTCTGATCTAAACTATTGGTGTACAAAAACTCCGCGTGGATAACAACTAATATTACAATACTTACATGGGTGGCGGGGTCTCGGCTGAGGCTGATACTGCGGCTGAGGCTGTGGCTGAGGCTGAGCCTGCGGTTGTGGTTGGGGCTGAACCGGAGCAGGAGTGGGCTGCATCGGCTGAGGCAGCTGGCGCTCCGGTACTTTGGGATTCATTGCTAATAGTAGAATGGTCATACATCAGTATATGGAGACAAATGACTCATATCAAGCAAGCAATACGACCTTCTTTGCCTGTACAAGTTACTGCAATCATGTATTGATTCACCATGCCTTCTCGCAGCCATTATATTAATACTCTGTACAGATTTCGCAACCCAAGAACCTTTCCGATTCAGGTTTTTAAAAATAACAAAATACATCCTTCTAAAACCCTCTATCAAGAATGTGTCGACTGTACGATGATCTGTCATCTAAACATGATATAGACATATTTGGGTCGAGATTGGTTTCTTTCAAAAGTAAACTTCAGTCCATCCTCTTTAGACCATAGAAATTAGTAGCACACATTTTTCTTTTTATATACTCTTTTAAATGTATAATATTGAATAACCCATAAGTAAGTCCTTATGACTTTAAGTCTGCAATATTGCATGGCATGCCGTGTACACATGTTTAAGAATTGTACTCTAGTTTTAAGCTTAGATAAGATAAGACATTCACCATGTACTGAGGCAATTTGTTTTGTGTACCAAATAAATAAATAAATAAATTTAAAAATGTGCATGAAGTTCTTAATCCTTTGGGATTCAGCGCCGAAGCTTGGAATTTATTAGTTAGTTAACTAGTTTTCCGTCCGCGTATCGTTTTATGGCCTAATTACATTAAATCCTTATAAATTGTAGCTTTGTAGCCCATGTGTTTTTCTGATGTATAAGCTGTATTACTGTTAAGTTTCATCCAAATCCGTTCAGTAATTTTTGCGTGGAAGAGTAACTAACATCATACATACATCATCACAAACATTCGCATTTATATTAGTACAAGAGGCGTTAGGCACGATTCCCCCATGTCGGCTCTGATGTCATCGGTGACATTAAATTAGATAAAATCCTAATAAATTGTAGCCTATGTGTTATTCTGATGTATAAGCTATATTATTGTAAAGTTTCATCTGAATCCGTTCAGTAGTTTTTGCGTGAAAGAGTAACAAACATACACACACACACATCCATACATCCTCACAAACTTTCGCATTTACAATATTAGAATGATAGTAGGATTAAGTAGGAAAGTCGGATTAGTAAGATGGAGTCGAACTATATTATGTATAAGAATCTATTGGAAAGAAATGTTACCTAGTTAGATGAATGTTTTTTCCATTTTAAATTTGTTTGCAGTTCTGCTACAAGATATGGGTAATAACCATAATTAATAACATTGCGTGCAGTGTAAATATTTATTTAACGACTGTCGAGACCAGTTACAAAAGAACATCTATTGTTTGTCATTCATTCACTACCAGTAACTGCCAGTAAACTATATTTAAAATTACTTCAAACAGGTTTTGCAGTAACACGTTTCTTAATATAGGTATTTTTTTGGTGATTCATGAAAGATACAGACACTTGTATCTTCAGATACCCGTAATCTATTTTGATGTTGAAATGAACTAGTTCATACCAAATGAAAACAATCAATTTTTGACTGAATTGTATTATTTCTTGTTGACATGTGATTTTTTTTTTTTTTAATTTAATTGTTCATTTATCGTATTTATCTTAGTTTTTGACATTCTCTTTATTTTATTAATTGTAATTTGTATAATAATTTTGACAATCATAATGCAAATTCTTATATGTGACATCGAATGTAATATATATTGTAATTTTGTATTATGAGAAAAATAAAACTAAACTAAACTAAACTAAACAACCTATTATTTTAATTTTGTATGAACATTGTGATACTTAAATTATAGTGATAATAAATTTCAATGGAATTTACCTGCAGTAGCCACATTTAGGGGTGGGTAGATATTCTGCCCTGCGTTGATTGTCACTCGCTCCTTAAACTCTTGGGGCAAATTGAAACCAATTGGAGCAGTGGGTTCAGTCGGGGCAGTCGGCTTGTCACAGCTGTCCAAGAGGTCTGCAAAGAAATTTTAGTTAGAATTCAAACTATTATAAAAGTTATAAAAGAACAGCTAAGCTAACAATTTAATAGGTTATGTTATGATAAGATGAGCCACAAGTTCACAACTATTCTGAATGTGAATACACTTCTGTGACGTCACGCATTTAGCATGTCAAATGAGTTTGCAATTAAATAATACTCAAAATACAAGTCACCCACAAAGGCTGTCCTGGTGTTATTTTTGATAATTGGAAATTTACACTTTAAGGTGTCAACCCCCTATAGCTTTAATGGTTCGGCTCCAATAAGTTTATTTATTTTCTACCTACCTCTTTCCTTATTGATCATGGTCCAGCCATCAATTTTGTCAGGAGATGCATCTCTTGCAGCATCAGTGCTTGTAGAAGCAGCAGGCTCAGGTTTATTGGTAACGTTGTTAGTCTCCTGAGCTTTTGGGGCAGCGTCACGCATCTCCACATCATTGGCATTTGGGGCCGCTGGGGCCGGATTAGGGGTCGGTGGTGGGGTAGGGTTAGGGATGCCGCTTGTAGCCTGTTGTACGTATGAGGCCAGAGTTCCGTTGAAGTACATTTCAATGAGTTTCTGAATGTTTTGCCCTCCTGGGATGAATGGGCACTCGATGTTCGGGTTAGAAGTTGAAGGTGCAGCTTGTGGTGGCGCTTGAGTGTTCTCAGTGTTCATTTTAGGTTGTTCTTCGGGTTTCTTCTCTTCTGGTTTTTTAGTGTTGTCGATATCGCCGGCTAAGTTGGCGAATTCGTTCATGTAGGTGGTGAAGGTGTCGATCCAGCTGGAACGCGGGCGTCTGCAGTGGTCGCCGCGTTCGCGCTTGTCATGGTGGCCGTTGCCGTAACGTCTTTCGGCGCTTTTGTCGCGGCGGTGGCGCTTGTGAACGTCCTCGGACGAAGTGGCGACCGTCCGCAGAAGGTGGCGAGACCGCTTGATGGCAGACTTGAGGATGTGGCGCTGTGAATAACGGCGTAGTTACACGAGCGAACTAACGATACTTTACGCAATTTGGTAGGAAAGTGAAGAACAGTTGTCTTACTAATCCGGCACTATTAAAAACTAGGGGGTGACGGATTATTGGATTGTATAAAGAAAAAAACGAAGAAATAATATGAAGCATAAAAAGAAAACATAGTGGAGGTGCCGGATAATTGGACGTACCGGCCTCTACTTGTAAATATTTCAGATAATATGACAGTTTTAATTAACCATTTAAAATATTTTCACCAGATATTACTCTGGAGGAGAACAAGGGACAGGAATATTTATCTTATCAGGTACAACGGGTATCCTAACAACATCGACCGTTATACTCACAGTCACGACAGGTGTCGGCAGACGCAACATCAGATGCTCAGGATGGAGCCCTGCGCCCTCGCACTTCGGGCAGAGATCGAAGTCGTAGCAAGTGGTGCACTTGTAACGGAAACCCGTCACAGGGGCGTTGCAGCCGTCGCACGTAACATTGTAGTGGGTCGCATCCATTGGTCCAGCTGTAAAAATTACTGTTGCTGTAGAGTGTAGACCAACTTAGCAATCTTATGAACATTTTTTAATGTTATTAAGATTTATTGCAGGACCCCATCAATTTAAGGACTCCATATTTTAGAGTGTGAGTGACATTTCAAAATTCGATTTCTTAAACGTTACGCAACTACTCCATAGAGGGCCATGTAGAGCAAGGGATGACTTGTTAAGAAACAGAAGATTTTGTACTAAATTGTATGTTATTGTAAAAAGTTAATAAATAAAAGCTCTCTAGAAACAGTAGTCTTCACATTATCTTATTTGGATGATTAACACAATTACGCTTAAGTTACAATGAGGCTTAAATTATCCAATATTTATTTCAACGCTGGCATTATTTATAGAACATTGATCATATCTATTTAAGGTTACAATGACATTAACAATAATACTCCACAGGGAATTGCTGGCTGTTTAATATTGTGACATTACAACAAAACTTGAATAACAATTAAAAAAAACACAAGTACAACAAATACTTTAATTGAGCATGTTTGCTTCACAGGCCTTGGAATACTAATTTCTATTACAAAAAAAGGAGGTACAACAGTAAGTAGTTAGGCACTTGTCTTATTTGTAGCTGCCATTTAAGCAATAAATAAATAAATAGAGGTTTAACAAATTATTCATCATCATAAATCATAAAATATTATAAATGCGAAAGTTTGTAAGGATGTATGTATGAATGTGGCTGTGTGTATGTTTTTTACTCTTTCACGCGTCAGAATAACACATAGGCTACAATTAATAAAGATTTTAAGTCTACGTGTCAGAGATAAGAAGTTCACGCAGGCGAAGCCACGGGCGGAAAGCTAGTTATTCATAAAACTATCCCTCAGAAGGCGCTGAATCATGCATGACCGTTTTACATGCCTTCATTTGATGTAACTTAAAATTTAACTAACTTTCTAATCTTTAACTAACTTTTTCATAATGTTTTACTTACAATTAGAAATATCAGCAACAGGTGCAATGAACACTTCACACAAATCCTCCTTTTCTTCACCTCCCACAACGTTAACATTCAGCTTTATCATGGTCCCATGTAGAGCTGCAAGTGCAGTCAACAGTTCCTCATCCGATGAAATGGTAATGTCATCTCCATCTTCATCTGTCATACAAAAAATATAAGTAGGTATAAGATATTACAAAAGCTTTATCAAATAATTTCTGCTTTTAATATTCAACAAAATGTGTTTGTTACAAATTTTAGCTGAGTCAAATGCATGAATCTTATTTCATTACATTGATAGTAATCTTGAATGTGACCTACATAAAAGAAAATTGTTTAAGAAATGTAATCATACAAAAACTTCAGTCACAGCTAAAATTCACAACCATTATTTTAGTTGCATCATCTTATGGTTTGTACCTTTCCATGTCACTGTGAACTGCCTTCCCTTGAGACCAGGATATACATCCTGCAGCTTAGCACTCAAGTAGTGGTAGTTGGTGACCACAGTCTTCTCTACTCCAAATCTCCTCACCTCTGGCTTAGAATCTTCAATCCAGAACATATATACTTTAAATGGTACTTGGTCTTCCATTGCTGTTAAAAAACTGTTCGTTAGATATCTGTTGATGGTGGATTGCTAAGTGGTTGCTTTCTTGCTGTTTAATGAATGGTGTTTGCTTGGATATGTGCAATGTAAAGGCTGAGGCAACTTCCTGTGTAATGAATATACAAAAAAACACGTTTGGCTTAGTATTAAAACGCAGTTAATATTTCCCTTACAAATATTATATTAAAAAATAATCTCAGCTAAATAAGTGATTGTATAACAAAACAATACAATTTACAAATAGAAAATTAAATAGCTGGCTAGTTAAAATTCAAAGACGCCATTCCGATTTTCTAGTATGCTAAAATGTATTTCAAACACAGCAAGGCAGTAATTGTTCATTAATATTCGATAACATTTTAATTTAACTGATGCTAATAAACGCTACGTAAATTATTTTCCTACGCAATTAGCTACGACCATTTTGTTTACTTACCGGTGACTCTATTTCACTTCTTTATAAAATCACAAAAACACGCCCGAACTGTTTTGCTTCCAACTCCGAATGTTGACAAACTACGCGTCGTCTCAGTATATATAAACTTGAAATTATGAATCATCGTTCAGAGAACATTGGAGAAAAAGTGTTATTGTGGTTGTGCAACAATCTGTCAAAATAAAAAGTCATTGCGTGCGCCAAAAATGTTCCATTTCACACAAATCAAGGAAATTCTACAATAATAACTTTCTTAAAATACATAACTTACGTAAGTGCGTTGATGGACAGCTTTATTACTTTTGATTAACGACTCAAATTTAAGATTGTTTCACTGGTGGGTGATGTGGTGAAGCTAACACACATTTATATTTTGCGAAACTGGAGCCAAGCGCATAATGCATGAAAAGAAGCGTTTTCTTTTTTTTAAAGCATTGGCTTCTTGTAATTTATGGTAATAAAAGTGATCCTTTTTCAATTTTTCGAATAATATTCATTCACTCCACCTAAAGCGGTATAGACGGAGAGCTAGCGACCAAATCGGTCATGTGGCTTCAGCTGTATTGAAACTCCGTAAGCTACTTCCCTGAACAACCTTTTCCTATATCCTTCGTGCTGGCAGGCCGCGGGAGGTGGGTGCGGGTGTAGTGGGGTGAGGAAAAAAAGAAAAAAAATGTCGGCTCAGCGACTTAATTTTTTTTCTCAAACAGTTGCTCTGTACTCCCTGTGCACCCAAAAAAAAATTTAAATCGATCGGGTGGTGGGAAGGGGTTGCCAGCGTTAATTAAAAGTACCAAAATAATAATGATTTACGTGTGGGCTCAGCTGTATTGGCTTTTTTTCTGACGCGAGATTAATCCATATGTAAGCCCCAAAAAAAATAGCCATGCAAAAATATCGATGGGAAGGTATCGAAAAAAATTGTTGAAATTTTCGGATCTTTCAGTGCAGTGCGGATTGATTTATTGATACATCCAATCAGCTGCTTATGGTGGCAGTAATATTCTTTAGTATTTACATTCTCATTCCGTTATTTTAGAATGTTTTAAACGAAAGTCACGTTCAACGGTCAAAATGTGCTCGCATCCGCACGAGCCAGCACGAAGATTATAGGAAAAGGTTGTTCAGGGAAGTAGCTAACGGAGTTTTAATACAGCTGAAGCCACATGACCGATTTGGTCGCTAGCTCTTATACTAGTAAGCTGCCGGGAAGGGCAAGCCTTCACTTTTTTTTTTTAATATTTCCCGTCAGGATGACCTCACTCCACCTGATGACAAGCCCAGTCATTCAAACGAATCACTGGGCTGGCCCACCTCACCTTGAAGGCCTGCAGAAATGCCTTTTCACGCCCCGCTTGAAGAACCCGGGACTATACGAGGAAGGAAACACATGTGCTGGAAGAGCGTTCCACGTCTGGATGGTACGACAAAGAAACGAGTCACCGAACCTTTTAGTTCGGGCCAACAAATGTTGAATTGTGTGTGGGTGACGCCGTAGTCCAGCACGCGTGGTACGGGAGTGGAAGGGTGAGGGTGGGATAAGCTGGAATAACTCGTCAGAGCATTCCCCATTGTAGAAGTGATAGAGAACACTTAGCCTGGCAATGTCTCTACGCAATTGGAGAGGCTCAAGGGTCAAAGTTGCCTCTGGGTTTCCAATAATACGGATAGCACGCCGCTGCAACCTGTCAAGAGCTTCGAGTAGGTACTTAGCGGAACCGTCCCAGAGATGAGAGCAGTATTCCACACACGAGCGAACTTGTGTCTAATGGGCGTAAATTAATGTACGTAAGTATTATTAAAAATAACTTTGTAGAAAAATATTTTTCACCTAGGGGAATTCAAAATCTGTTTTCTGGAAACACCATTAATACCATGCTGTAGAATCACCTAGCTAAAAATCACTTTATTGGTTGATGGATAGATCATCAACCAATCACGTGAAAGGACGTTTATTTATACGACCCAATAGGTTTCAACTGTGAGATGTCAATTTGATTACCGTTAAAAGTTAAGAACCGTCGAGACGGTTCTTAATGAACTGTTTCTATTGTTCTGGTTTTTGCATTTTGTGCCATTTTTCCCATTTTTTTCTTAGGGATTTCTTACGAACACCCGGGTGTACCGCTGACACTCAAGGGGTTAATGTACTCTTTGCGTACGTTAGCTTTCTGAAGTCAATAATTTGACCCCAGATTGCCAACGCATTTCAATGAAAATATCATAGATCCTTTGCCTTTAAAAATGTTAAATATTTAAATAAGTTATAAAATTCAAATACCTCGAAATGGTTTTCGATATAGGACATGTTTGTTTTTTTCCCATATCCAATGAGGGTGACAAAAGGGTAAATATGTTACTCTAAAATATAAATAACATCAAAGTATAGACGACGTAGGTTACCTTAGTTTTTATTTCATCGAAATCGATGCAGTATTACCGAAGTTATCGCTGCGAGAAGTTTAGACCAGCCCCCCGATTCAGAACGAAGTTATCGACTGATTCGGTAAGTTTGTTTTAATTATAGTAAATGAACCGCTTAACGGTAGCAATAAAAAAAAATGTTAAAGCCAAAGGCCTTAAATTTTCATAAAATACATTATATAAAAACTAGCCATTCTAAAAAAAAATATTAAAATTAAAAGAAAATAACCGAATCGGTCGATAACTTTGTTCTGAATCGGGGGGCAGTTTTTTAATCTTCGAGATATCGCTCGCTTCGTGTGCGACGTCACAAGTCCAGTGGTACCGTCCGCGCTGCCCGCCGCGCCCTATTGAAACTCGCGTAAAACTACTTGCACGCACTTTGTGATTTGTGATTCTTTTAACGAAATAGGTAAATTTATATATTTTTAACATTAGGTAGCTATCCTTTTTCAGTGATATTGTAAAAAATCAAATAATCCTATAAGATAAACGCCATGGGAGAAGGATTTCAGTTAAGGCTAGAAGCTTGATGTTGGCTTAATATTTTATAAAAAAACTAGCGACCCGCCTTGACTCCGCACGGGTGCAATGCTGATACTATACCTATACTACAGAATGTCTTTTTAAACATATGTTACGGGCCACTTGGTTAACTGGGCCGTATTAATACAGAAAGGTCCTAATGAATAATGACCATGTGCAATTCAATTCTCAATTAGATAATTTTTATTGGGCGGTCCTTATAAATAATGACAGACTACTCGTGGGCAGTTTAATAATAAGGTAGGGAAATCATTTGTTGGTCAATGTGTAAAATATTTTAATAAGATTCCGCAAACTCTTGTTGAACTGCCTCTTCACCAGTTTAAGTCACAAATTAAAGCTAAGTTAATGAAGCGAGGTTATTATAGTGTTGAGGATTTCTTAAATGATAAGCATTTGTGGTCATCTTAGGTATAACCTGCGCCTCTGCACACTTTTATGTTATGACTTTACTGTGTTAATTCAATTTCTGTGTATAAAAACAAGATTGAAAAAACAAAATTGAGTAACCATTGAGTTTCTTGCCGGAGTCTTCTCGATCGGAAACAACCTCCGAACCGGTGGTAGAGTCACATTATGTTTAATTATGATATTAACTATCATAGTATTATTTGATGTATGTTTATTTTTATTCAGTATATTTTTGGTACAATTTTTTTTTGTATATGACTTGTCATAAGTACTTTTTATAAGTCTTTAAGAATAAAGATATTTTTTACTTTTTACTTTTACTTTACTTTAATAAATTAAAGACTTAGCTTGATTTTATCTTTCTACAGGACATATCAATTATTTCACTGTCAGAATTTTGGGTGGGGAAAAATAAAATATAACATAACATACCATCACGACTTTATCCCAAACGGGGTTGTCAGAGGCAAGTGACTGTGTCGTCATGGTGAACGAAACACTCAGAAGACCACTTTTCACTAATGGTATTAGAACTGAACGTGGTAGGTGGTGAGCCTTCTGCCGTTATCCGGGTTGATTTGGTTTGTTATCGATGTTTTCGGTCACCGAAGAGTTAGTCGGATATTTAACAATGAACACAAAGATTTTGGTTCTGGCCAGATTTGAACTCGGGAGAGAGATGTGAGTTCGGTTGCTGAACCACTTGGCCACGAGGCTCTCAGTTGTTATTAAGTCATCTATAAACACTGCAATACCTATTTACGCATACTATAAAACAAAACAACATACAACAACATCATAGTATAAAACAAGGTTGCTTCCAGTCTGTCTGTCCCCATGTATGATTAGACCTTTATATTTTCGAAGATATAACAGATTTATAATGCAGGGGGATAGCGGTTGCGGCGGTACCGGCGCGCCTCTCGACTCGTGACGTCATAGCACGATCGAGGGCCGTGCGTGTTTTTAAATATTTTTAAATGAAATGGCGCACTTTAATCCCAATTTTCTCAGCCGTTTTTGAAGATAGAAAAAACAACAGTTTCTTTCGTAATTTTTTTATCAATACAATGACATTTATAGAAAAAAAACGTTTGTCAGCTTCTTTAACATCCTGTGAGCTGATATTGTTGTGAAATCGTTTTTGCAAGGTATATATTTTTTTTTTAGCTAAACAACACACCCCTTGTAGTCTCGAAGTAGGGATTAATATCCCTGTGTCACGAGTTACCGCACAAGGAAATAAGCTAGGGGCGTCTCCCAGCACACCCAGACCCGAGTCAATTCAGAAAAGATCGTTTCCTAAATTGACCCACCGGGGATCGAACCCAGGACACTACGGAAATCGGGGCGAAAAACCATGCTACAGCACACTACGCCGATCGTGTCGTCATTACAGGAGTTAAGGAGCTTTACTAAGGAGCTATAAATTAAGGAACTTTATCCCTAAATACACTATAAAAAAAATTAAAAAAATAAACCTTGATTCCCTGCCCTTAATAAAATATACTGATTTAGAACTACACAACTTTACACCACCCTCTACTTACTACCACTGGAACACTAGACGCCAGGAGGGCTTCCACCCCCATGTGGTTGCCTTTCCAGCAATCCCCACCTAACGGTTTGCTTAGCACCTAACTTTGCTGGGCACTTTCTGTCTGCACCGCTTAACACATTCACTGCCACCACGATTTTCTTGAAGTTCATCGAGATGCCGCCATATAAAACTGCGGACACGCTAGGCGTGTTCGCGGCATTGCGTTTGGAAAAAAAGTGAACACTCCGCGCGTATTCTTGGCGCTGGTTGTAAGTAAAATTCTTTAAACGGCTATTTTTCGGTTTAAACTATGTTTACCGGTTAGTATTTCTTGCACTGTGCGAGAATAAAGGTGTCTAAAATAGTGTCGTGACTTTTGCTACTTGGAATTATGGCGGAAAATTGATATTATGGTAAGTAAATGTATTATAATGTAATAATTGGTTCTCAAACTTGTTTTACCAAAACCCCCATGCATCAATGAATAAAGTTTGCGGTTACTGTGAATTGTAACATTGGAACTGTTTATTGTGCAAGTACATCCGTTTTATTATTATATTGAGTGACAATGCTTTTTAAACGTGTTAGTCTATGAATGAATGAATTCATTTAAATTATTAAACCGATAAGCTTTGAACTGCGGAAATTCCCACACTTCTCAGTTAGCCCGACAAAAACAAATAATTGTTATTCAGTCAGTAACGGCATGCATCTCTTATCGTGCGAAAACCCATATATCTATTTATGTATCGTGTGTGTTATTGCAACAATGACCCATGTCGAGTATGTGTTAGTGGTGAAATTTACGTGGGGCGCAAGCAAAGCCTTTACCGCAGCAGGTAGCAGGAGTAGTATTGGTACTGATATGTTCGAATTTCTTGAAAGAAACTCGTGTGCTAGCACAAATGAGGCGACGTTTCAACGTCAACCTTATTTTAATAGGACAATATTAGGACAGCACGACGGAGCTCCCTCTTAAGATCAGTAATTGATTATTATAATATTAAGTTAAGTTTGCGTCAAACTTCTAGTCCACTCTGAAGTAGATTCGCGTATTAGCAATACCTATTTTTTATAGGAAAAAATGGGAATGTGGGACTCAAGACAACTTCAGAGCGGACTAAAAGTTTGACGAGAACTATAGGGTGTGATACCTAAGTGGAATGTGAGCGGAGGCTTGATACCGTGTCTTGCTAGATCTCCTGACTTAATTTTTACTTCCGATGTGTGGGGAGGTGAAAAGACTCTTGTACGTTGAGGAGGCACAAAGCTATGATGGACTCAGATGATAATTTCTACTTTCGAGCAAATAAAAATATCTACCTTATAAGAGCAAATTAAAATATCTACCTTACACTTGTTTATTCAACGAATAGTTTAAAGAAGCGCGCGCGTTTGTGTTTTGAGATATGTGATTTTTCAGTTTATCACTACGAATACTACGATCGTTTCGATGAATGGCTTCGCGTACACAAATAATGTGATGACGTGAGCATTGCCAAGTATTGAGCTTTTAAATGGATATTTTAATTCACGCCATATGAGACCAATAAAAATAAAAGAAATCGTTAAAGTTGCATCTCGAAATATTTATTTTGAGATTTAGTGCGTCCATTCCAGGTCACCCTGTATTTAAACGCGACAAATTGATAACTTTCTACTTTCTGAAATCAGTTTAAAATCACACATCGCAAGCTTATAACTTCAAAATTAGCGAAGCGTTCAATCGAATGAAAAAGTTTGGGAACCTAAGGGCAGCTTTAGGAAGTGAACACGGCGAGCGTGTTCTCGGCACCACATAACACCTATTTTTCGTCAAAAATTATAACTAGTTTTTTTAGGTGGCCGCTTTAATATGCCATAGCCTGTACCTTAAAAATGATGTACAAAAAATTTGAACAGAAAATATGGCTTAGTTTGAGAAAAAGTACCAAAACATTGAAAACACGCCACACGCGTGTTCTTGGCATAGAGACTTAGCTTAGCCTGAATACGCCAGGCGTGTCGGTGGCATTGAATGAGGGAATGAAATACTTTTGGAAGATTGAAATTCATGAGTGTCTAAAAGAAGTAACTTTAGTTACATTAATTTCCACCAATTTGAAATTTGTGGGCTGGTATTACTGAAACGGAATAGATTGCCCGGGAATTCCCCCGCTATTACATGACATGTGAAAAAGTTTAGCGCTTCCTAGCGATTTTTTTAAATACATTTTTAATCATTACTTGCGAAATTTTCAGTTGATTAAGCGCTTTTCAAATGTAAAGAACGGCAACTCTGATTTCAAATGCTTACCCCTCTTTCCCCTTTGGCACTTCCCACTTATCATTTTTTTCATTTTTGAACATGAAAATGAAAACAGGGTAATCCAAGATATCATACTAATGTGCCCAGGGCCCTAACTAGGGGTTACCTACATGTTTTCCAGCGAATAGCTATGGGTTCTTTGTATGAATACATTCAAAGCCTTACGGTTAGGCGTTCTGAGGTCACTTTCATTACTGAGTGGATAATAAAAAGCCTGACTGGGTAATTAGATGGGTATTTGATTAGAAAAACAATTGTTTATTAACTTAATGTATATATTACAAATCTAGTCTAATATTATGAATGATATACATTAAGACAAATTCTTAGTTAGTAAACTATAAATTAAATTATGTTTGCATCTTTTCTTTTCATTTAGTCTTGATGTGGCTTCTCAATGCCTTTTTTTGCTAAATTGGGATATAGATCTTCATCAGCAAACTTTGGCGGTCCTCCCAGTTGTGTGGTTTCTGGTATACTCAACTCTTCATTGAGTTTCTTGGCAAGGAAGTATATTTCTGCTAATGCTATAACTAAAGCACACATCACTCCCAGTAGCAACCGGACCCCAAAATCAAGATTGCCTACCATCCACTCAATACCTCTGAAGCCAAATAGGAATCCAGCAAAGATTGATATTATAAATTGCCCAATTGCAATCAACTGTCGGTTCATTTGTTTCACTGTAAAGAAATGTTTATATTTAGAAATAGGTTGTATACCAATAACTCTAGTTACTACTAGTTCTAGTTGAATGTTTTTTTATTGCTCAAAAGCAGTATCCCAGTACTTACCTACCATATTGAGAACATAATAAGAAATTAAGAATGGTGGTGTGTGTACATGAAGGCTGATAACTTTTTGTCAGTCTCAAAAAACTAGATATCTAGTTAATACTTACACTGATATGAAATACTATCTTCTGGAAACCTCATTCTTACATTGTCTACACCTTTAGTCATTTTCCTGTACTCCCGAGCCTCTTGCTGAGCTCTCAATTTGACGCATCTGGCTTCCAAGTCTGGATTTCTTTTCAAAACCTGGTTTGGTGGGACTTCTACTTGAGAGCCTTCTAATAATTCATGCAAATATGGAATATTTAAGTCTTTTCTCCTTCTTTCCTTCAGGTATACGTAGAGCCATTCAATATCATGAATAGCTAAACAGGGAATATCAGTGTTAGTTTGAAAATCATCATCATTTGTTTCCACATCTTCTTTTTTGGCATCTTCAACATTGTCTTTACTGGTTGATTTTTTCTCTGCATTTGGATGTGTATTTTCTTTATTTTCAGTTGTATCTTCACTACCAATTTCATTAAAAATATTTTGAAACCTCTTTAAGCTTTCAATGTCCTCGTCAGTCATGTTTATTTTGGCTGGTTTGGTTTGGTCAACATTAGACTTTTTGTAACTATCACCTTTCACAAGCTTCTTAATGTTTTCTGGGGCATTATCACTCAGTGATTCGCCTTCTAGAAAACTGAATAACTTCTTTGATGGGTATATCCTAAGGCTGGTGTCAACGAGAGATCCTTTTAAGTCCATGTTTGTGTTTTGAGTTTAACCAGATTAGTTATTGGCAATATTTAATTTGTGATTCAAATCAGCATATAAATCTCTTAACTCTTCTTCTTTTTCTTCAAAAGCGTTGTCAATTCTTGTGCACTTGAAGTTCATGTCATCAATAAATTGATCCCATTCTTTTTTCCTTCTTTGCTGATTTTCAGCTCTTTTCTGTTCAGAAATCTGTAAATTGGCAATAATGTTTAAAATAATGAAACCATCATCATGAGTATAGTGCATGATACATGATGACTCAATGAATAGAAATATTCCAAAAGTTGCAAGTCATAAATGATTAGTGATTATATTTTTCATCACTCTTGCTCAGAAAGTAATATAAGGTAGAAATTCTTTATATAATAGTATCTTTACATTTATAGACAATTAGAGAATTACAAAATAACTTAAAGCATAACTTGGTAATGGTTTAGTTTTATACTTAATACAAGTTGAGACATACTTGCACAAACAAAATAATCACAGATTCAATTAATTTCATTTATTATAGATTACTGAATCTGGTGCAGCATAACAAGAGCTCAGTTAAACTTTATGGGTCCAAATCATCCAATCTCTTATTGATTTTCAAGGGCCTTTGCACTACAAACTACTTACAGTGGTAGTAGGTACATACTTACAGTGTGGATTTCTAAATAGTCCTTTTCAATGTCATCACACAGATGTAAAGCTTGCTCTAGTTTTTCACTCAGAATGGGCAAGGTTTCAGCACTTTTCTTTATTTTATCAACTTGGCTGTCCTTTATATCTGTCACTTCCTCAAGTATAGAGAATAGGTTTTCCACTTCTAGATCACCACGCTTTTCCTGTAAAGTAAATAAGAGCTGTAATAAGTGTTACAGAAAGAAAAAGAGAGGAAAATAGTGAAAAGATTTTGTATAAACTGCTGGAGAAACCCAGTCCAATTTAGTAAAGAAAAGAAAGGTTATGTGTTATTTGAAGGATGATAAATAAATTAAAACTTGAAACAAACGTTACAGATACAGCTTAGGTCAAAAGTCAGAACTAGAGTAAGTAGGTTACTTACCTCAAACTCTTTTAGCATGAACTTTATTTCTCCATTTAGAAATGGTCGGTGGTCAAATAGCCTAGCCCAAACTTCACCTACTTCTGTAATAAAAAACAATTTAAGTATTCCTGCAATAACACTGCTCTAGTGCAAGCAAACTACAGGAGAAAGTTTCTAAAATCACAGGGATGTGAGGGATGATTGACAATGGTATAGGTACAGTGAAAACATCACAAACCATACTTTTAACACCCGCATGACTATCTTGCACAATTTATTGACAAATAATTAATATGAGAACAACAGTTATTAATAATTTACATGGGATAGATAAATAGTTTTATTTTCGCGTATTCAACAAAAGTAAAATAACACCAACCTCGTGACAGCTCCGTCATTTCATCGATTGGTATACTTACATTCATTCATTCATTCAGTTAGGTTTCCGGTTATTAATGTTGCCAATAAATAATGTTGTCTCCCATGAAACCAGATTTTTACAGGGGTGCTACAAGGTCGGCAAGTTCGGCAACAAACCTCAGACAGAGATCACTTTGGTCGGGTCGTAACGTGTTGACGGCGGCTGGCAACCAAATTTTTTTGTCCTTTCAATGACCCTGGTTGACTGTGCTGCGCTATCGACCAAAGGCGAATAGAGAGGGCGTTGGGCCGGGGACCAACAGTTTTGACGCTATTTGACGACCGCTGGTATAGACGCGTTTACATTAACCTTTTACCTTATGCTGCTGACATAAGAACCATTTTGCAATGGTTTTGTAAAGGTTGTGAACCTTCACAAAATTGGCGTAAGATGGCGGTACATGAACGCGAATTTGTTTCGAAATTCATTGATTTTTATTGGTACCTGCCCTAGATTAAATCAAATAGCGGTAGATACGGCATGTCCTTCAAATTGACATCTGAAAACGGGGGACCATAGCGTGCGTCAGAGTCCTGTCACTCGTAGTCAAATTAGGCGATGGGGGCCTGATTAAGGCGGTCCACGCGCAAGCGGCGAGTCACATAACTTCCATTTTGATTTAACCAAAGGTACCTACCCTGTTTTCGGGAATGGAGTTCTGATACATACAAAGATATTCGAAGCAAAAAACTTAGCGTGGAAGATAGAAAGAGCATAAAATCTTTCTTTTGTAATCTGGGCCATTCAATTAGTCGCCGACAAGCCTCTCGTTGCCAACCGTGTTGTCAAACCGGTTCGAGGGTCAGCCCGACCAAGATGACCCCTGTCGGACGCGTGTTGGCAACCATGTAGCACCCGTGTTAACCTGTAATTGACAAACAGTTTTAGTAAAAATTACCCCTTGCAAAGTTTTTTAAATTTTTTAGAAGATTCTACCGGTGGGTTGTTATTGGCAGATATATCGGTTTACCCTTTTTCAAAGTATAATGACTTTACGCTACTACTACGCTCGCCGCCGATACCACTGTTTGCCAACTCACTTTACTCACTATTGTTGTTCTCGATACACTACACTGTCCACGAAACTTCAGTTCATTGTATTTTAAATGAAATAGAAATAGAAAACATTCATAAAATTTTTGGAAATCGTTACATTTGAGGAAAATAAATACGTAGGTGGTAGGCATAAAACAACAGAACAAAATAACAACAAACAAAAAGACAAAACAATTCCATCAGACAGCGACGTCCCGATGCCCAAAAAATAAAAGGACCTCACTCAGCATTCAGCCTGGGCTTTAAGGGCCCAGGCGCCAATTTTCAGTGGGCCCCAAATGAGTAGACTCATGGACACTCGCGATGGACACACGTATGTGCCTTATATATAAGTATAATACATATTTAAAATATTATTTTTTACGGTTTTTGCCCATTTTAATCTCTGGATGTCTACATTTGACAATTGAAACCCGACTGAATTTTTTATATTTAATAATTTTCAATTGGGTATGGGAACAAAAATCAAACATGTCCTAAATCGAAAACCAGTTCGAGGTATTTGTATTTTATACCTTATTTCAAGATTTTACATTTTCAAAAGCAGAGGATCGAGGAAATTTTTCATTAAATACGTTGGCAAACTGGGGTCAAATGAATGACCCCAGTTTGCCAACGTCCGCAAAGAGTATATTATGGTTCTTATTGGACTCTTGACGGTAATCAAATTGACATCTCACAATTAAAACCTATTGGGTGGTATAAACGTCCTTTCACGTGATTGGTTTATAATCTATCCATCAACCAATCAAATGACGCGATCTGTATCATACGTATGACTTTTAGCTAGGTGATTCCACTGCATGGTATT
Organism: Udea olivalis; assembly: GCA_947369235.1. NCBI lineage: Eukaryota > Metazoa > Arthropoda > Insecta > Lepidoptera > Crambidae > Udea > Udea olivalis. The sequence continues at coordinate 7,895,414 of OX376341.1, read as the reverse complement.
TAAAATTCCCCCATTGAATGGGGTTTACAGATAGCAGATTTAAAATTCCCCCTGGTGAAATATATTTTTCCACAAAGTTTTTTATAATAATACGTACATTAATTTACGCCCATTGCCAAGACTGGTAGGTTGGACTTAAAATAGCTATTCGCTATGATCCCAATCCTTTCAGGTAGGGCTTGGTTTCAGAACTTGGCAAAATGAATTGTATCTAAAGTCTACTTCTCACAATCTCGTGAGATTGTACATAATGAACGGCGAGTTCTGTTTCAGACGTAAGTGCAGTTAATCAGTAATTTTCTCCTCATAATTTATTTAGCATGAATCTGGGAAAATGTGAATTTGTGACGTCAGGAGTTTGCAATGTTTAAAATTTAATAAAAAAATAACTACCGGCTAGATCAACGAAATATTCAAATTACTTACTTAAAATAGTAAAAGGTATTTAAAAAAAAGAAAAAAAATATATAAAAAAATTGTTCCCTACTCAATTGCTTCCCTAACCAATCTTGCTTGAGGTGTAGTGCCGTTCCGTCGAAATTATCTGAGGGTTGTGTTAAAGGTTTCAAATGTGCAAAAGCAGTGAACTACAACGAAGTGGCGTTTCGTGGAGAGATACTGTTAGCCTGTCGTGAACAAGTGTGAGTGAATAGTAAATTAGCAAAAACAGTGGTACGGGTGGCGAGCGTAATAAGAGACTTCGAAAGAGGTGAGACCGATATGTCTGGCAAAAACAACTCACCCGCAAGATCTTCAGTTACTCCGTGATCATGGCACTTGCAAGCATGCAACAGTGCCGAAATATCGGAAACTCGAAAACAAAATCGTAGTAAAAATCTCGTTACTAATAACTATTCTAATCAGAGGCACCTGTGACCCTTAAGCCAAACCAATTACGTAAAATATTGCTAATGGTAACAGGGGTTGTACTTTTTATCGCTTTTACAATGGTGAATGGGAATGCTCGAGCAAGTGGTTCCTAATAATTCCATCCTTAACGAGCACCGTTGGCCCTCGGCTCTATGTAAGTAAAAATTAGCTTTTTTCAACTGACTTTAATTGTTAGGTTTACATAAAAAAATACTGACTGTTCGACTATTTTTGTATGGTGACTAAACCTATGGTGTTAAAATAAAAGTTATTGAAAAAAAAATCTATTAGATAGTTTGAATATTATTATATTATTAATAATATTATTATAATTATTTTTACCCTTTGAGTAAGCGAATATTCGTTCACGATTATTTCTGCATGAAGGACTCAGCGAGTCCACACTTTGACAACAATAATAAAAACCAAAGGGGTATTTCAACGGGTTCCCGAATGTCGTGACAGTGAATGTGTCGAAGTCGAACTATTTCTGCATCGAATGACTACATACCGAATGTCTTAACATCGAAAGGTGGTGGCATAGATTTGAAACAAAACAAAATACTCTTCCCTAGTACATACCTACTACAACAACCGCTAGTAAGTGGCAACTGCGACTACTGCGAGCGAACGCGCGGAGCCGAGGCATAGAGTGACGTCATACTGTGGTCACGTGACTTTGCGGCACATGATATTTAGAGTAATTTTAAATGTTTGTAAAATCAAAACCACTAGGTTTTTTTTAATGAAACAAAAACTAGTGTATTTTTATACATATAAGCTGTACTGTGACGAACTTTCAAGCGATTTTGCACACCTAGTAATCTCTCATTATCTCAATAACTTTACCCTTACCCTAGTGTCTTTTATTACATCTAGCAATATTTTTCACGTATTAGTTCATTTCAATATCCGGTTGTTTTCCATTTGTTGGATCTTTTCTTTCTCCATCGTTCATCGTGCTGTTTCGCTTTACACCATTCATTCCATTCAATCAATTTTAGTAATTCATTCATCGTCGTGGTGATAGGTCTGTCTGTAATTTGTATTCGAATCGCTGTAAGGGCTCAGTACGTTTTGAAATCGAATGTGAAATTACAGTAGATGTGATATTGTTTTTATTTTCGCACAGGTGTTTTGTACGCGAGGATGTGTTCGATTTCGATCGTCTCGTTCATTTACTGTATTGTGTGATACAATTTTTAACGAATGTGCTGGGATTTTTGATTGTGTGCAGATTTGTGTGTGCAGTGATCATGCCGGGTTTAATCGGTATCGGCGAATTCATTGAGGAAACTCGTGAAGACTATAGTTCGCCGACTACATCTACGTTTGTCTCGCGTATGCCACAATGCCGGCAAACTATCAACGCTTTGGAAGAGGTGTGTATGAAATTATTGGTAAACTGAATTTGTTTTTCCGTAATCAGTGTCGGACTGCAAATAAATCTGTTGATGTTTGCGTTAAGTGTTAAATTACCGACTGCGTTCGTGCTCATCTACGTCATGTTTTAATCGCCGTATTAGTTATTCTCGATTAATTAATGTTATACGCCGCTAAAACCTCGCAAAACAGTTTTTTTTAAATACTGCTGTCTGCTACCCAGGCCACTCTTTCCCTCTTGGCACTAGGGACCGCGATACTAAGGGCTCCTAAAATCCCTTTTTTTAAATTTTAGAACTTATTATCAAGGTAAACTAGGAATAGATGGGCCCCATCATCTTAATGTTCCTAGGGCCCCAGTAAGGTGGTAAGGTTTTGGGGCAACCCATTCTTATGCCCAAATAGCTAAATGGTGTACAATCACAAAAAAAACCTCGAATGCTCTAAACACTTAGCTCTTGCTTGTGACTTTGTGGCCGTCATTTGGGGCCAGTCTTTTCTATCTTCGTTCTAGGTATTTAAGCATACCGCTAATAACCCCTAATAGGTTCATCGTCTTCTTGATGTAGGTGTCCTAGATGTGGAAAATTTCTAAAACAAATAAAAATTAGTAGTATTTCAATTTAAAAACTTATAGGTACAATACGGGCAGCCTTAATGCTTGGTAGTGATTTCCTCCAGATAATCCGGACCAGGTAGAGGGTTTTGAGGTGAGGCTAGTGGCTGCTTCTTTCTTTCTCTCTTTATAATACTGTGCTTACTATTTTTCTTTTTTTGTGGGCCTATCTTTGTCATTTATAGGGAACATTTTGCTTTGTTTTGAAATAAATTTATGTGAAGCTTAGGGTCTTATTTTAAAGAAATTAATACAGATCTGTTGAAAATTATGACTAGGAAAAATTTTTTTTTTTACTTAATTAAATTTACATGATGTTGTTTTTGACCATGTTACAAAAGTTACTTAACAACCGTTTTTTGGGTTATAGAGTGTCGCACAGGGGGTGCAGGACATAGCCGAATTTTCAAAGGCATTTCATATGAGCAGGGATGTAGAAAAGTTTTGATCGATTTCATAAGGAAAAAAGATATAGGCCATAGACATAGTAAACATTTTACAAGTTCCAGCTTCATACAAATTGTGTTCGAAAATGTTTTTTTATTTTTTTTCTAAAAAAAATCTCTTTTTCTTACGTACTCGTATGTTTTTGGACATTTTGTGAAAAACAATTGAGTGGCTTTTTAAGTGCACCCACTTTGCGACACCCTTACCATTTTTGGAAAGAAAATAAACACGTAACTAGATAAATGAACCTCAAAAAAGTAGTATAATATTCTCCAGTGCTTTTTTCAACATTCAACTCTGTTTAAAATTATACATAAAGTTACAAAAAAAAGTGAAATGAGTCAATATTGCTTGAGAACACAGAAAAATGTGCATTATTATAATACAATAGCTACGACACGGTAATGATAGATAATATTACCGTGGCTACGAGTACATGGCTACCCTACTTTTATTATTTATTTAATTTCAGTGAATAATTTCCACATAAGAATGTTTTTTCATGAACAAATTAGACAAAATGCATAATTCCAATAAATACAGAACTAATGTGGTTTTAAAATGACTTTTAATTACAAAAATAAACAATTAACAAACCAACAAATAATAAACATAGATTGTGCTACCAAACACACAAAACCAGCAAAAGATTAAAAAATTGTATATAATATATATTTCCCGAGCATATAAACGATGCTGTCTACTGATGTCGGAAAAACAGGGGTTGTGTCTCAGACTGTGAACCTGAGATCCGACGAAAAATTGGAAGGGCCAAAGCGGCAATCACCAATTACCTATCAAAAAGTCTGTAAGAATAGCAATGTCTCATCTTGGTCCTAAGATTAAGATGTCGACACGTTGGTTTTTCCGATTTTCTTATACGTATGTGAGTTCGACGGCAAAGGCAGCAGACAGAAGGAGCATTGATGATTTTGAGATGAGGTGCTGGCGTAGGTTGTTGGGCATACCGTGGACTGCACATAGAACAACCATCCTCCGTCCTCAAACGTCCTTGTTTGCATAGAACCCTCCAGTACTTTCGACACATTGCGCGGCGCGAACCGTGGTTGCCAAGCTGGCGAGTAAACGACCGCGAGGGCGAAGACCAAAAAGATGGATAGACCAGGTCGCTAAGACGCTGGATGTCACCATCCCCGTAAACGCAGCGCTCCATCAGGCACAAAATCGAAGCCGTTGGAGAGCACATATTCACGAATCCTTCGCGAGAGTCGCGATCCTCAATAGTAAGGGACCGACTGGGAGGATGTCAATTAATGATATGCTGATGACAGCATATGATGGTTACACAGGCCGAGCTAATACCCCTTGGATCACTGGAGGAAAGTCTAACCAAGCTTCTGTTTGCAATTGAGAGTACCTTAGCTTGGGTCTGCGATTGGGTTCGGGCCTATTTACCTACTCCGAATCCACACCACCAAGATACCAGTTTTAGCGTTATACCGTAAAAAATAATAAACGCGGCCCCCAAAACTCAGTGCGCTCGACAGTAGTTGACAGAAATATTTCAGTTCTAGACAAAACTGCTGGTTCATAAAGTGTAAGCGTTTTCGCGTTTGGGTAGGAGTGCGTGGATGCAACTCAGTCCAGAAACGTGCGACCAGGATACGAAATCCAACTAAAAGGGTCGTAGAACCGATAAGTATGAGGAGACACTTCGCGTGTTCTACCGCTAAGACAACAGGTCTAGGTCTAGTTCTGTAGGATTATTTGTCATGTGTTATGTCCACTTCTGCTTTCTATTCGCTTGACATCGACAAGGAGTTTCTCCTCACACTATGTCTGGATCCACCATGGTCTCGTGCAGTTTGGGTTCAGGGATGTTTTTTTTTCAGGACCTTTTTCCTAATGAGGCATAGCATGAATGTCTCCCAGAGGGTTTGAAAAGTGTGTGGTCCTAAATTCGGTCAGTGCGAAGGTTATCGATTAGCGTAGGTATTTTGCTTGGAGCTTTTATTTAAAGGTAAATTGTACCTAACTGAAATAAAGTCAACCCTCTTACTCTTAGCAGTCATAGTCATGGCTAATTTAGTTTTATGTCGTGTCATACTTGACAGGAGCATGTGGGCGCGCGCCGACCTTGTGCCTTACGAACTCACGCCCCTTTTCCGTCTGATATTCGTTCACCGATTAATGTAGCATGCATGACACGATGTTCCATAGATTAGTTCCGTATAAAAAATACTAGTTAAAATTAACCTCACCGCTGCGTGCTACAGTCCGTACTGTTTATTGTGAAGTTTTAATTCTGCGTGCTGCCGGATTTTGCTGCGCATCATCAATTTACCCCTCTTCAGACATAAAAAGAAATACTTCAACGGTACAGCACAGTATGAGTTGGCCAAAATACTTGATGTTTTTATTTGAATTGGAAGGTGAGGTTTTTCTTTCGATTTATAAAAGTCTTTTATAATTTCCCATTTGTATGGTATAACTTCAGATGGTTTTCAATACATTTTTTGATCATTATTGTTCAAAAATGACCCAGACACGATACCATGAAAAGAACAAGCGAAAATGTTTCCCACATTAATGTTTTTCTTAGTTGTCAATCGAACCCACACGTCCCGCGGCAAAGTATTGGTGAGTGGTTGTTTACATGGCTGACTATTTTTGAATAAATATAATTTATTTACAAATAAACTAATAATAACATGTTGAACAAGAAAATAAATGGGGTACCTATACGTCCACACAAAGAGCGAGTAGGTGACGTAGGTGCTAAATATAATTAGCTGTGAAGCCGTAGGCTTTAAAAGGCTCCATTCGAAATCAAACATCGCTTGTAAAGTCGAGTATGATTCACTAGTCATTAACACACATACAACACAACCAGTTAAGTTATGGCTACCTGTTTATTGAAATATTCAAGTCGAATAAAACGTACAATTTAGATCACTTGTAAAAACAAATTTTCATTAACATAATCAATACAATACCCAATTCTGACATCCAGGTAACCATATGACAATGACGACAACAACAGTTCAAAATGCATGCATTCTCAACTTTACAGTTTCTCATAACTCTGATGATAAAAGTTCGTTAATTTCCATTGAAATCATTAAACTTCTGTAACCCGGCGACCTGTACGAATGCCCGCTCGTATCGCACTTCTATCCTACCTTCCGTAGTTTGTTTTGCTGTTAGCGGACGTTCCGGTGTAACGGTTATCAACTCTCGCAGGAAACTGGAAACCATGCGGTGGCCTACATCGGCCGCTGCATCGTATTATAGCGTATGTGACACTGGCGGATTTGCATGTAGGACAATTTACTTTCTAAAGGCTTTTTCTATTCACTGTGGCACGTCAATTTTATGGTCGTATCTTCGAACCTCAAAGTATTTGAAGGTTTTGCTACACTTTCGTCTCTCGTACTCATTACATACCTAAGTCTTAGTGCAAATATTTTGACTTTCCCATGATCTTTGATGGGTCCGGTACGTTGCTATAATTCGAATAGTAGATGGAACACGTTAGATTGAAAGTTCATTATATCGAACGTTCAGTTGTACTATAGTTTGGCGCCCAGACAGTAATCCAATTTTGACTTATTTGCTAATTTGTCTATTAGTATAATTATCTAGCCGGAAGGGAAAATGAAACTTATGTGCTACGTTATTATTACCTAAATCGCAGACTATTTGTAATGCGTTGATCGAGGTCCGATAAATACTGGAAATGGACCGTGAAATACATTCATTACTTAGATTTTTTGTGGCAAAAACTACATACATATTCAACAGATAATTAGCGATACCTACTGAAAAATAAAATGTACTCACGCATATTACTTAACTATGCGGAATATCTTTATCTACGTTCAAAACAGGACAGCCACTAATGTGTATGTATTTACAAGTGTTGTTCGTTCAGAATATCATTGTTGTTACTTTTTTTTAACGTATGAATACCTGACATCAAACTAAAAGAGTTTGTAAACGGGTATGTCAGATTGATATACGTATGAACAATACATACTGAGCAATGAAACAAATAGGAGTTACACCAAGACTCAGCAGAAACACACATTGTCGTTTCATTAATGTTTGCCCTGGCCGGGACTCGAGCGACGAGCGAGCACACGAAACCGGCATAGACGGCCGGATCCCAACCGAGCAAGAAAGAAAATGTATCCTTCAAAAGAAATCGGTCAACAAAACAGCTGTCGCTCTTGCATAAAGATAACCAGCCTAGGAAGATTTGTCTTGAGTTAACTTCACACTTACGTCATGCGATAAATGCATCTCACACGGACGTGACGTCACGATAAGCCGGTTGCACGAACTAGGCAGTGCAGACGAGACGTGGCTAAAGTGAGTTATCTACGCTTAGACACCGCGATGTCCATAGAATTTTTAATAAGTTTCCGAACGTATTTAAGTCATGCATATGCTAACTAAACTGCCTGAGTTCAGTCTAAATGTCTTGGATAATACATTATTTTACCGACTTACATAACTAATTGTAAAAAAAAATAATGAAGCTGGTAAACTGTTTTCTAAAATGTATCTGAAATAACTTATACACACACATATTAAAATCTCGATTACTGAAGTCCACCAACTTTTAATAAATAAGTATTTATTCAAAAAATATATGTATGTATGTACGTACTTTCCTTCAAAAGCCTGTGACTATACCACTAGGCTTTTGAACGCTATATCTGAAACAGGAATATGTTAGCTATAAGGTATTTTATTAATATGCATGCAGATCATGTTCTCTGTAAAGAGATTCATTCACGATTTATGTACTATTATTGTATTATTTTATTATTAAGATGTATAATTTTTGTGAATTTTGACATCTAGCACTTATTTTCAAAAGTTCTTCTTTGTAAAAGTGCGGAGTACTTACCTATACTGTGGTAAAAGCTTAAGTAAATAAATTATTTTTTACCTATACTACTTTACTTTACATTATTCGGACATTCGGGAAAAACATAACTGCAAGTATTTTTTTTTTAGCATTTAGCAATGCACTATTTTCTACACAAGATAGAGACTAGAAAAACCTGACCTGCTTGAGTCCCTCCTAGGATCAGGTCGAATTTTACTAGTTTCTATCTTTGTGTAAAAAAACATACTGTCCTTTATCAGGGAACAACATACATAACTGTCAATTACTGTTTACCAAAAAAGGAAAACCAAATTTTCTTGCTATAAGACCAGCCCATTTGCTAAGTAGGTAGTAGTGCCCAAAGAAGAACAAATAAAAATACTGCTAAGCTTTCAGAACCAATAATGATATCTAACAATTTTTTGGTTAAAGCCGAACTTTTGTTAGCTAGTTAGCAAACGAAACTATCCGGCCATTAGATTTGGCACCGCGCCACAGAGGACCGGGAACAAATTGAATAAACGAATAGATAGTAGTTTGTCACTGTCAGTGGAGCCGGCTCCGATTCCAAGAGGAAACCGACTATGGAAAAATATGTCAGAAGTTATAGGTGGCGTCCACATCGTCCTGGAAAGATGATTATTTTGAATTGAATTTTAATATAAAAATAAACTAGTTAATGCACGGTATATAGTGTACATTACCTCTGTGAATTACAAGCTCATTTCTACACCATTCAAGGACAATAATCATAAGAAATAGCGTGTAGGAAATTGCACATGATGAAATTATTATAAATAATAGTTTTTTTTTAAATTTTACAACGCCTAAAAATGTTCAGCCAGTTGACTTGCAAAATGACATAATCAACGAAGGCACATCTACGCGACTACGTATTGGGGTCACATCCTACGCAACGGTCATGTTTTTAGATGCCCCAGGGATATGACGCTGTATCAGCTCAAGTATAAGTGGCTAAAGTTTTTAAGCTTTATTGGGAATTCAGATTAAATGATTGAGTAAATAAATAACTCTCTTTTAAATATCTGTAAGAACCTGCCTTATCCATCGCAGTAAAATTATCTTCGCAACTTCTACATAGAAGGACATCACAGCACTTCAATATATTGGTTTAGGATAATTATGATTGCTATTCAAATAGTTACTCAAAAGGCACTAGCATTTATCACTGTAGTTAAAATGTGTGTAATCGATTAGTTGAACCACTGGTAATATTAATTGGTATTAGTTTCGAGTTATCACCGAGTGCCGATGGTCGCGGGCCAGGTCAACAACCGGTGACTCAGAGGCAGCGCTGCAGCGGCCTAAAGGTCGGTGCACAAGCAATGTTTGGGGTCGCGTTACGCGTTGGGCCTTGGATACAATGGGGCATAATACCTGCACGGCTGCACCACTCATATACAACACGACTTGACGTGCTTGATGCTATTGTTTTTTAAGGAAAGGGGTTAGTTATCTGTTTGTTATGCGATCCCTTAGTTATTTTTCTAATTAAGTGGTAAGGGGTAACATTTCTTGATGTCTTACTGATTTTTGAGAAATCCTAATGTGAAAGTTATGGTGTGTAGTTCAGAGACTGGTACATCATACTGTACAAACAATCAGACATTTCGTATTTCTAATAATATTATATGTTGAATTCATATCGGAATTCGGACTGCTGTCCCGATCCTTAGCCAGTATAATTGTACAGACAGACAGGGAATGTGATAAAGCCTCCCGTTCCGTAGTAAAATGTGAGTCATAGCGTCGTGGAAACCATCTTTTATCACTGTTCATCAATCTTCCTCAGCTGCACTGCTATAACTGTTCCGTCCTTGATTCATTTATCGAACTCTTTGACGCGTTTTGGAATAACTTCAATTAACATTCATTTCACTTAAATTGAATGAAAATTAACTGGCTCATCTTTAAATTAATTGATATTTTGTTATGGATGTGAATTAAGAGATAATACTTTTTTTTGTTATAAACATTAAGTAAAAGTATCAGCGCGTCAAAAAATTGAGCGCTCAGAGAACTGGGCCCGCTCAAAACTGACCCCGTGGGGCCAGTTAACCAATGCCATTTTATACCATTTTCGAATTGGTCAACTGGCCCCACTGCTGAAATCTGTTGTCACCAAGAAAATTGAACAAATCACCGTTAAGAAGCTTATTAGTATGAAGACATGCTCTGCATATTCTTTATTAAAACTACCAGGAAAGCAGAAATTAACTGGAGCTAGGTGCTAAAGCAACCTACTACTTAGCTCACTTATGGTGAAGTAAACCACATATTTAAATTTCACCATCAATTCTATTTGAAAAAAAGTACCAGTAGTAGGTATTACAGGCACAGTAATATAATGTTTAACTATGAGTACTTAGCTCCAGGTAATTTCTGCTTTCCTGGTAGTTTTATTTAAGAATATACAGAGCATGTCTTCCCCTTCATACTAATAAGCTCCATAATGGTGATTTGTTAAATTTTTCTGTTGACTGTACAGATCTCAGCTTTGGGGCCAGTTGACTAATTCAAAAATTTTATGAAATGGGATTGGTTAACTGTCCCGGCGGGGTCAGATTCGAGCGGGCCCAGTTCCCTGAGCCCTCACCTCAATGAGTCTAAGATATCATTTTTGGCATTTTAAACCTTTGCTGGGATGCATAGTTTTATAAATTAATAATAACACCCAGTTATTTCAATATCAAAGAGATCGTCTTCGATATTTTGTTAAATCGTATCACTTTATGACAATATTAGTTACGCCTGTATTGTTTTAGTAGACAAAGATAGTTACTGCACCTATTAAATTGTAAACTCAGCAGCACGCGAGGTCGTCCTCGCCTTAATTCACCGTAACTGAAGGAAGCTGAACGAATGAAAAATTGTTCCCATATTATTTGCTTTTTTATTGAATAGCTCATATAACACAACAACATTATCAGAAAATCAATTTTGTGTGAATTTATTAATTGTATATGCATGGCATGGCATTACTATGCATCTCACGTAACTGTAACTAAATAAAATATGTTTTTAATACTCTTACCACCAAAACAACGTTTAGTCAAATCGATCGCGAGCGTGTGTTCTTTAGATAAAGCGAAAGTACCTACCTACTTGCCATGTGTGTATGTATAATTATGTTCGTTTGGTAATGTACTTTCTCTTTTAATTAACTGTGTGGACGGTGGGCGCGTCTTGATTGCCATCAAATATACGCTTAACGTATTTGAATGCTCATTACGTACAGTCAAACAAATAAATGAATGAACACTACCGGTTTAGGGTGGACTCTCGTAATATTAATTCAAGTCTTCTTGACTCTTCTTAAACGTTTTTTCCATACCCAGAATAACCCCGAATTTGAAATGAACCCGAAACTCATTGTGCGTTCGTTACTACCATTTAATGGGTCGATGTAGGCACGAGTTAGTTAATTATCTACAACATTTGGTTGTAGAGTTTAATGACACCTTCTAAATAATCTTTCATTACAATCGCAATTCTCTCCATATCAGGAAAGGCTGTAGTTTTTTTGATGTTTCGTGGTAAGTAACATACTAGAAATGTTATCTCACATTCATTCACGCTAACACTTTACCTATTTGTTTGATTGGCCTGTTGGCGCAATGGCAGCGATACTACCTTTAGCGCCGGAGGTCGTGGGTTCGATGACAAATATTTGTGTGACGAACATTTGTATTTGTTGTGTGTCTGGGTGTTATTATCTATTTAAGTATGTATTTAGAAATATTTAAGTATGTTTATCAGTCTCTGACGCCCATAATACAAGCTCTGCTTAGTTTGGGGTCAGATGATCTTGGTGTGAATTGTCCCAGATATTTATTTATTTTATTTATTTGCTCTGAATTTCATTGCAAATAATTTGATTTATACAAATCTTGTGAATATGTGAAATAACTAGGCTGTAAAGTTTAACCTAGTTAATTAATTAATTTATTATTAGGCGCAGTAAAAAAACACAAACTAGTACATACATCGATTTTAAGAACAGGTGTATTTGGAGTAGAGTAATTTAGTGTCATATTTGCCGTAATATTGTATACCGTAACTTGTGTCTCACAGTGCCTTTCCAGTTGAAGGTATCGACCTGTGCGATATGTGAGCATATCGAGCTCACATATCGTTTAAATCAAGAAAAAACATCCAAACGTTTTAGTTTGTATTCGGTACTAACATCAGCTGTTTGTTTTGCTGGAGTTTTCCCTGAAAAAAGAACTTTTTAATCAGCTATGTCAAAGCACTTCACATTTTATTTTTAGCGAAATTTCTAAATGTGTAGAAGTTAGAACGAACGTCAATTAACGTTTTTTAACAAAACTATTCACTTTAATAAATAATCTAAAGGCTATCTCAATCATACCGTAGAATGTCTACGCCAATACTACAACGAACGTTCACAAACGGAAAATGTTATTTTGTAATTCAGGTGCAAATAAATTGATTATCATCGATGACAAAATACTTAGTAGGTAACTTTAAGTTTAAAGGTGGGTACTGACCGACGTTACGTGGCGTAATGTAACATGTTACAAAGCGAGCATTCGTCAAGTCAGTATGGGGAAACCAGCGAATAACCCGTACTGACTTAATAAATGCTCGCTTTGTAACATGTTACAACGACGTCCCTCCTTAGGCGATCGTAATACCTGCAAGCTGCTGTGAAATGATTAGGGATTAGGGCGCGGATGCGGTCTTCTCTCTAAGGGCCTTCTTGTACCAGTTTATATGTCATCCATACGGGTGATAATCACATTTGGCAAATAAAACGATACAAATCCAACGCTAACTGGTTCTGTCATATATGTAAAAAGGAAAAGAAGAGAAATTGTTAATACTACATAAAAGGACTCTCAGAATTAAAATCCTAAAAACACTGCCAAGCTTGCTTTCAGTTGTAATGATTTCCAAAAGCAGATTCTTATTCTTACTTTTCTAAATAAATGCAGCATGGTTTGTAAGAGAAAGTTTAAATGCGGCTAAAGCTTCAACTTAAGAACGAGTTTGTTACTTATATAGGATAAAATGCGACGATAGACGGACCCTTGCTTTTAAATTCGTAAATCCGGTTGGTGAAATCTTCACTGCTTCTGTCGGCTACAACTTAGTAAGAGCATTAGTCGTATTAATCTCCCGTTCAGGTAGGAGTTAAGCTTCGAACAAAACCGTTTTGCGTGAAAGTAAAATTGTTTTATAACTACGAAATCTACAGCTAAGAAATAAGCACGTTGTACCGATGATGTCTTTGTAATGTTTCTTATACCCATCTCCCCCAAACTAAGCAAAGTTCTCTCGGAATTCAGATACACTAAAACTTAAGCACCATTATAACTGATGCTGATCAACTCACTTATACCATGTATTACAGTACATACCTTTATTTAGGTACCAACTCTAAAATGTTTGCTAGGTCAGAATCAAACCAATAACTTTAGGCTCTATAGGTAGGGGCTGACAGTTAAGTTATAAGGCCTTTGACTGATAGTGTTGTTTCAGAATTCGCTCTAAGTGCTGATTGATGACGTAATTAAGATATCATTTCTCTGCAGGTGTTTGTTTTTACACTTATATTATCCCAACATATGGCGCTGTTATAGCTGGTTAATGTTGTAACGAGTTTGAAGAGCTGCCTGGAACTTTCGATACCGCCTCCGGTTACAAGGTCAACCGCTTTCGCTGTCTTACACTTTAGGTGGCCAAACAACTTTTTGCGAGAAGACCCTCTAAGGCCCTCAGTACATCGGACCCCTGGATCTCTTAGAAAATACTTTCAAAAGATTGAATTACAAATTAGTTGTCTATTCATAAAGTTGCTGAATGAACTTGTTTTTCTTTGACATGACGCATTTGGGAGTCATAACTTGAATGAGATGAGTCACTATCTTATGATCCTGTTAAAGTACCTTTGAACAGACGACAAAATCTCAGTCGAAATTGTCGTTTAGTGTGCTAGTTCATTTCAATCAGAGCTCAGCTTAAACCGGAAGTGTTGTCATAGGCCGTGTACCGTGGCTGACTGCTTAAAAAGCCTGTCTATAGACAGAGAAGCAAGTCTTCAACCATCATCTCATCATACATGACTTTTCTGCGTCTCTTATCAGCGTTCTATGCGAAGAACTGAATGATGTTGACTCGTAAATGTCGCTCGGAAGTGTTACAGTTAATGCTATAAGCGTTACACATAGAACATCTGGTGGCACTTAACAGGTTTTACGTCCCAGTTCCTACAGCTGGTTTTACACTTGTCATAAATGTGCCATCTGTTGGTTTTTAACAAAGTCCTATAGAGACATGCGAGTGTTCATGCAATTATGCGGCCGTATATCATTGTAGATTAGCGTGTTATATCTTTATTGTATTTCTAGTATCTTTACGATTGCTAACAGCATTTAAATGAGTTTCTATTACGTCAAGACTGCAGTTTTTCTCACATGCATTACCTAAAGAAGTTTACTTTCTTTTTTTTTTGTTTACCTAAAATTTATGAATGGGCGTTATTATTACAAATCACGATAAACTACGGTATTGTAGTAAACTAGTCATTAGCTAGCTATACCGAATAGCTATATTTCCAGTTTCGTGTACCAACAGAAACTTCTTATCATTTTGATAAACGACTTTTTGATACCTTTATGCAATCGTATAATTTGCACGAACCACTGTGCTTATAAATACATACATACATACATACCATCACGCCTCTTTCCCAACGGGGTAGGCAGAGACCACTTCTTTCCACTTGCGACACTTCCACGATCCTGACATACATCTTGCGCTTCTTCTACTCTCATGAGTCCTTTCATACATGCTCGTCGGTTAAAGGTACTCTTATTGTCTTCAGAAACATCAATTATACTAAAACGATTGGGGTTTTGTTCGGGAGGTGTGTTCGGAATGAAAACCACAACAAAAGCTCGTAAACTCTCAGTTAGGTGACGTAACATTACAACGGCGAAAACAAAACAATGCGGATGAGTGTCATACCGTCATCGTTATGGTCACAATAATGAACCCTGTGAATTGTGATACATCTGTAATTGTTGAGTGTGACGTGGTTTATGTAAGATTGTATGCGTCGTTAGTCGCGAGCGGGAAAGCGAATCTGCAATCTGTATATCGAACTCATCTGCATCAGATCAGGGCATGTAGACGAGCACAATTAGCGTAGAGCAAGCGACGATCGTTATTGAATAAATACGTAGGGCGTTCAATGTATCTTGGTATCGGGGTAATATACTAATGATGAGGGTAATTAAATTATCTCATTGTTTATGACTCTCATTGAGGGTATAAATACAAAATTTTATTTGATTGTCGTCATTAGTATTTAAAATATCACTTCGGAAAGGCAACTAAGATGCCTTTTGATACTGATACGACAATGTTGAAAAAAATCGAGCATCGCGCTGTGATAAAATTCCTCACAAAACAGAAAAGACTCAAAAAGTAATTCACGAAAATATGATGGCTGTTTACCAAGATTCTGCCCCTTCATTATCTACCATTCAGAAGTGGTCAAGTGAATTTAAACGAGGTTGAGAGAGCATAGAAGACGACCCTCGTGCCGGTGGGCCGGTTGGTGCCGCTACTGAAGAAAACGTAAAAATTGTTGAGGAACTTGTACTCGAAGATGCCCGTGTGAGAGTGAAAATATTAGCAGAAAGAACCAAGCTATCCGTAGGTACCATTCACACTATCCTTCATGACCATCTGAATTTGTCAAAGTTCAGTGCAAGATGGGTGCCGCGAATGCTCACAGCGCTTCAGAAACAAGTGCGAGTTGATTGTTGCAAGGAGTTTTTGGAGCTCTGTGGTGAAAATCCGCCAAGTATTTATGGTCGGATTGTTACTGGTGATGAAACGTGGGATCATCACTATGATCCTGAGAGCAAGCAGGAGTCTATGCAGTATCTTAAAAAAGGAACAGTCCCACCGAAGAAGTTTAAAGTCACCCCATCTGCCGGAAAGCTTATGGCTACAGTGTTTTGGGATTCAAAGGGAATTTTATTAATTGAGTACATAAAAAAAGGTGAGAGTATTACTGGCGCATCTTACGCTAACACCCTGCGCAATTTAAAGGAGGCACTAAAAGAAAAAACACGGGGAAAATTGACCGCAGGTGTATTGCTTCTGCATGACAACGCGCCTGTTCACAAGGCGCGCATTGCCAATGCTGCTGTGCGGGATTGCGGATTTGAAGAAATCAATCATCCACCCTACAGCCCGGACCTAGCCCCTAGTAATTATTTTCTGTTCCCAAATCAAAAAAAATAACTTCGAGGCAAGCATTTTTCCGACGATGAAGAGTCAAAAAAAAGATCATACCGCTGTCTGATGGTATGATCTTTTTTTTTCCTGTTACCTATATGTTTTGTTGTTAATGCCCACTTCTCGTGTTTACTTTATAAATGTAACGATGTCCTTAAAGTTAGTAAATGTTTTTCTATTTCTATTTTTATTTCTATTTCAATTAACGATAATTTTTCAGACCAGGTAGAAAAATATTTTTTGGAGGGAATTGAAAAGTTATTTTCCAGAACAAATAAGTTTGTTCAGGTCCTAGGGGACTACATCAAGTAATACATTTTGTTCAGAATTTTCTGCCTTCTTCCATGCCTATACCGAGAATATATTGAACTCCCCTCGTAAGTGTGTGATTGGCTAACGAAACTTCAGGAGCTCTAATGAGACTACATAAAGAGAAAAGTTTGTTTGTTTGTATTGAATAGGCTCCGAAACTACTGGACCAATTTTAACAATTATTTCACTAATATAAAGCTACATTATATCATACAGATCAGGGCATACATTATCAATTATCATACATAGGCTATATTTTGACTGGAAAGACAGTCTACACCGGCGAAGCCGCTGAATTGCTATAGGTAATTAAGTCTGAGATGTCATATTTTGTCATATTTATTTAGATCTAAAATATAAGACTTCCTTTTTGTGAGATGGGAAAAAGTATTTCCATTCAGTTTCTAATAGCGCGTTGCCTAGCAACGATGCTTATTCTATTTTGCTAGAACTAACTTTGAGTCCCCTTAATTACTTAAAGTCGACTATTCAGTTGATATAAATAACGTTAAATGTTTATTAATTCCGTTTCATAGAGGAGAAAACTTCTACTCAATTGCGCGTTAACTGAGGGTTGAGTTTTACTATTTTGCAAAAAAATACTGCGGCATTTGACCCACTTGCGTAACCAGAAGGTTCTTTGTAGTACTCGTATTTCACTGCGGCAGAACTGTGGCTAGTTAATTTTAATGCTGAAATATAACAAAACTATACCGTTAGTATATTATTATGTATTAAGACCAACTAATGAATAAATGTTTACATCTTGCAGTTTTTTCTCGCAATAGGTACTATATTTTCAGAGTTAATGAACACAACTCTTTAACAAACAAGTCCATTAATCGAATACCTTGTTTGGTTCTTATGCAGCTAAATGAGCTAGAAGTTATTATTAGCCCGCGGTGTTGTGTCGATTCTAAAGTATCCAATCAGTGTAGGCGATTTATTTTTGTCACGCAATTACTAACATTGCTGCGAACAAGTAATGTAATATAAATGGTTCGACTCCTTGCGTGTCATCGGATGATGGTACGTAAGGAGTAGGGTACGGATGCAACTATCAGACTTCCACCGTTAAACAAAGGCAGTTTCTTGGGAAGTAGGCAGCCTGCACCCATTTCAGTCCTGCGATATTCAACCAAGTCGCCCATCCATCTGCTATCAAGTGATCGCCATCTCAGAACCTCAGTTTTACTCTCTTTTCTCTCTTTATCTCTTTCCACGCCTCGTTGTGTGGCCTTACGCTTTTGCATAAGCTAATTATATGAAATCACATTTGGATAATAATTTAAACTAGCTAAAACATTCATTCTAATTTTTAAATTGCTTAGTGATGTTTCCTTTATCGTTAAAACGTATTTTACAATGCCCTAAGTCTATTTTGCAGTGAATTTTTTGATGTCAAATGCCTTGGATTAATTTTATTATTGCTTAGCCAATGCTTTTGTATAAACGCCGATCAAGTTTACATTTTCCTGTTGCTTGTTTGATAAAAACACCTCAATGACGATAATTGTGTAGACGCAAATTAAATAGAGTGAGGCCAACGTGTAAGACTATTCATGTATTCAGTCCGCCTCACCGACCCTCCGGCCAGGTGCACCAACGTTTGCCAAAACTTATCGGTTCGGGCTTCGGTTCAATGATTTTAAAATGAGAATGGAATGAACTTTAAAATCTTCATTTTTGAAGTAGATTTACTGTAACTTGAAATTGGATAGAAGACAATAAAAATGTAATGTTCCAATATTGATCAGCGCTGTCTACAAATGAAACAGTCGTCGGTGGAGGTTATAATAACTTAGAATGCAATTCTGTGATTTTCATTGCTCTTTTTAAGTTCGATCACGGTAATTCATAATTTACCAAATGAAAGAACAAGTGAAATTCGTTGAAAATATCAATGATTGGTTTGCGTTAAAAAAGGAATTACTGATCAGATTAGTTTACTAGATGGGGAAAAGCTAATTATTATTTTTACCAACAATTAATTCTGTTAAAATCGATACGCCAGCTTTTGTGATTGACTGATGATTAATCAGTATTTGTCTGTTATTTATGTCTACCATCAACTGTTTAATTCAACAGTGGAAAAGAAATGTACAAATAAAGATTGTAAAAGACAGTATTCGTTAAATTCGTGCTTATTTTGAGTCGAGTTTGCAGCTCAATCCGAAGGGGGAATTGATAAATCGCCGACCCGGCCGGCAGATGTTCACCCGGCTACGTTGGATGGCTCGTGGCGGCTATTGTGAACTGCATTTTGTGCCATGTGACAGATTGTTAAAAAATCGTTGGCACAACCCTTATTTCAAAGGTTCAGAAGCCAAAATCATTCGGCCGTTTGTGTTTGCTGGACATTAATGCTACTGTTTTGTTGCAGACGTTGGATTTCGACCGCGATGGCCTGACGAAGCTCAAAAAGGCGATAAAGGCAATACACAATTCTGGAAATGGTACGTGTTGAATCTTCATTATTCATCTATTTATTGTAACAAAATTCGATGCGATGCATACCTGTCATAATCGTGGTTATAATATCAAATTAAATACAAAACATAATAAATTAATAGTAAAAAACTTTTCTAAAAATAAGCTTCTAACGGACTTTCGAAATATAAGAAATTTCGTGTCTGCACACTTGACTGTAAAGATGTTACCGCGTCAGTAGTCAATTCCGGGTGTAAACTCAGGTCATCAGGTCATACCTTTAAAATGCATGGTCATCGGTACTGAACCAAAATGTAAAATTTCAACTCATAGGATAATTGGTTAGTTAGCGTTAAGCTTTCAGGATTAGACCTACCAAATCAAACAAACTAACTAACATTGCAAGCTGAATAAAAGCTCGTGAAAAGCTTCCACATTGATCAGTCTATTTTGTATGCGGTCGACACGGCATTCGAGACTTCTCTAAATATAGTTGTAGAGGAAGTAACGTGAATAGAGGACACTAGAATAGACGAAATTCCCTGTGCATATTTAGAGTGTCGGATGGGAAGCGCGTGCGCGTTGTGCAGCTGCAGTCGGCGCGCTTTGAGTCTTTGTAAAAGCATGAATGCACTTATTGCATTGCACAGATTTTGCATCGTTACATCGCTTGCTAGAAATCTTTGTATTCATAGTCACAGATTAAGTGGGCTAAATGGTCTGTGCTCAACACACCTTTGGTAAATACACATCCATTTTTTTGACGACACGATTGGCGTAGTGTGCTGTAGCACGGTTTCTCGCCTCGACTTCCGTAGTGCCCCGGGTTCGATTCCCGGTCGGGTCAATTCAGGAAACGATCTTTTCTGAATTGACTCGGGTCTGGGTGTGCTAGGAGACGCCCCTAGCTTATTTCCTTGTGTGGTACCTCGTAACACAGGGATATAATAATCCCTACTTCGAGACCATTACAAGAGGTGTGTTGTCTGGCGCATATTTATTTATTTATTAGACGTCCACGGTTGCGGTGCGGTGCACCACCAGCGAAGTCTTGCTGTGCCTGTATCCTATCTGTATTCTCTCGTCCACCTTGCGGGTAGGACGACCTACGCTGGGTTTGCCTTTAAATTTGAATATCCCAACGGCTATCTTTTTTTAGTATTGTATGCCTTGTCCACTGCCACATTTCCTTCTTATGCCGATGACTTTAGTTCAGCTACGGATTTCCTTATTTCTGATTCGAGCACGTAGGTAATCACAAAGTATAGTGTAGCTCTCACCAAAGCTCGTTCGCCTTCGTAGTTAGCTGAATAATAATGAATTCAGAGGTATTGATTCGCTTTGTTGCATGTTGTTCTTCTATGTCACGTGACCCAAGGTCTGTACTAACTGCTAGGTCTAACAATGGTCTAGTTTCAATATCTTATCGTATAATACCTGGTAATTTATCAGCAGAGTTGACACTAACAAAGGTTTCTTGGAATATTTGAGAATGGAATGTGATACAATTTGTCATCGCTGCATATTAATCTTGTTGAACCATCAAACATTATAGCACTTGAGTAAAGACCAATCTGGAGAGAAATAGCTTATTGCTTGTTTATTATATCTGCAAAGTTTTCGTTTGGCCTAGTTTCTTGAGTATTAATACATTTAGTGCTGTTCTAATACTTAAGCGAGTAAAAATTTGAGAATATGTAAAAGATATCTAAGTTTCATAGAGGCCTTGCTTACTGCGGCTGAACTCAGGCGAAAGGCTAAATTACTTCACATAGCCTAGTAGTGTTACATGCTCAACGTAGAACCGGCTCCCTAGGACAAGAGGTCGTTCAACTCACTGAACTAGAATGACCTAAATATCGCAACAATGATGCCTATGGACAGACATTGATGATTATTTGTATACACATATTTACAGCTCAGTTTGGAACAATAGAAAATAGGCCAAAGATAATGAAACAATGTCTTGGAATGCTAATGATGAAATTATTTCAGTGCCTGGAATTTGCAAAATGTGTTAGGGACACACAACGGATTTCTTAACCAATAAGCTGCCTGTCCTTCAAGCTTACTACAGAAAAGTTCCAGCCAGCTTTACATATCCGGCAACGTGCGTTGCGTTTCCAAGTGTTTTATAAAACGGTGTTCTCATCTACAAGATTTGTTTGTGAGACATCAAAACAAATAACAAAACTATTACGTGTGAAACGCAGTGTCCATCTATGTCCATAAAGATTGTGGGCTTTCAATATAGATGGTAATTCAGCAGCTTTCTACGTATAAACAGCGAAGCAATCTGGCGGGGCCGCGCGAGCGAATGGCAATAAGGCGTAATAAAGCGCAATTTCTCGCCTCGAGGAGGTACTTGATTGAAATATTAAAAGCTGACGAGTCCTTGAGAAGTTCAGAACTTCATCTTCAACTCGTACAATTCACCAAGTAAAACCAAGTTAGCAAGGTATCCGTTTGGAAAGCAAATGGATCAAGAGTTTCTACTTTCAGTTCAGTTATAGATGAAGGTCTAGTATAATTTACTGGTACTTTCAGACTAATCTACCTGTATTCATTTTAATAGAAAGATAATTTCAAACTTCTCTTGACCCTTCACGTGTTTCCGTGGGAACCGCTTCTGTAATTAAGCTCCTGTTATTGAATCTATTTTTGAATCAATGCCCTGCTCTGCCTTTCCGTTCTTATAATAGGATGAATATTTCGCCAATGTCAATAATGCAGGGTCAATAATAGCTTATTATACGTATGCTATAAATACGTATACTGCTGACCGTGGCCTGTCGCGAGAATTTCCCTTGTACGACTTGTCAACGAAAGTGCGACGGTCGCTTGTCGTTTGCTGCATCTGCTGGTGGTTTCGCTCGCCACGACATAACTATGGCTATAGACATGTTACATTACTAGCTGTGTCCGCGGCATCGCATAAGCAGTTTTATTTTAATATAACGTCCGTATACTATATTGTATGTTTAGTAGATTCGAATTTGAAATATTGAGGGCAGCTACCCACACCTGCCGCAAGACACTCTGAGATGCCCTCAATTAGTCAGATTACCGTTACCTTTTCGGTCATCTAAATATTTATGAGCCTCTTTTAATATTTGGTAAGCTTTTTGTATTTTGCATACCCTACTCCTTCTCAAATATTTGATCCGGTCAGAATATTTTCCCGTAAATAAATTATTAGTAGGTACAATTTAACGGTCATGGTAGAATTTTTTTTTTTTTAGACAAATTACACCCAGATCATCTGACCCCAAATTAAGCAGAGCTTGTACATATCGGTATCAGAGACTGATAAACATACTTGAAATATTTCTAAATACATACTTAAATAGATAATAACACCCAGACACACAACAAACACAAATGGTCGTCACATTAATGTTTGTCATGGGTGGGGATCCCACCCACGACCTCCGGTGCTTAAGGCAGGATCGCTGCCATTGACCAACAGGTCAGTCAAATAAATGAAGAAATGTGTTTTTTTGTATGTTTTTAAATAAGTTATTATATGCCTCCCCTTGAATAATATTCTGACCATGATCGCAGTAAAATAAAATAGGATTCCTGACATGCCAGCATGATACTAAATGCTAGTTTTTTTGAACTCGCGGTGCTGCTTCGTGTGGAATACTGACAGGTTTACAGGCGATCCAATTGCAATTCCATCGCGTGCTAAGGTTTTGTTTATAGCCTGCGCACGCCTGCGCCCGCGCGGCCCGCTGCTTGGAACTGGTCGCGCGGGTTCCGATTGCGCACCGCAGCCGGCAAGGTCGTGCGCGCGCGCCTGCAAAAACAACCAATCAGCGGACCCTCGACGCAACCGAACAATGAGAATGCAACGCATCTCCGTGTGATCCGCCAACGTTCGTCATACAATGCTCCTTAGTCACTTACACACTCATGGGACGTTATTAGCAACCAGCTTTACATTGATCGGTCGCTCTTACACTGGCTATAGCAATAAAAATTCCTAACATTTTCAAACAATGATAGGGAAAAATAATTCTTATTTATACCTACTTGTGTTCTTCTAAGAAGTTGAATCAAAGGACGTGACTTGACCTTTTCAATGTCTGATTCGCCAACAAAATGGCGTGATTAAAATCGTTCGCGTTACAATAGACTTCTATTGGGTCGTTGCCAAGATTAAAGGGTCCCATTATTTTCCCTTGATAATAGGTTCTTAATAAATTGTGTTCGCCAAGCTTGTAATCATTGCGATCCCACATGTCAAATCAGAATTGATAAAATGGTTATTTGAATTCATATTAACCGCAGCAGGGCTGTGTAGAATTTCTGTCCTTCAATATCGTATGCATAACGTCACACTGCGGTGTCCAGTTTTGATGAAAGCTCGGCGTTTGTTCAGTCCATACAAAGAGTAGACAAACTACAAAACCCGTGTACAAATTGAAAGGCTCGAGTCGCTGCTCTGCCATTTAATATGCAGAGAGCGTCGGCGGGATTGAGCTAGCCAAAGTGGGCCGCGACACGGATCTCGGATCTCTGACGCCTCTTTCATCAGTTTGCCGACTATTTCTCCTGTGCGTTCCGACCTTATCTTACCCAAGGATTTGAACATGGAAGCTGCGACATGACTCTGTTGTTTTTAGTCTATAACTCATTATTTTTCATAAGATTCTAGGAATGGCATGAAGGGGTCAGGAACTATTACAAAATCAATAAAATCAACCCCTCCGTCGCCGCCATAAGAACGGTCAGCCTGAAATCCGAACTTGAAGCACAGAATAAAATAAAAATCTGGTTGGGCTCAAATCCCGGGTCGGAAAAAATTGTGTTTTCTGAATGTCAGAACAAAACCGATTTTTTTATCACCAGCCAATTTCCATCAATTGTAGCGATAACTTGATTTCAATGATAGAGACCTCTCCTTAGTAGTAGGCTGAATAACTACTTGTGAATTGGTGAACCTCTGAAAATGTATTAAGCCTTATTTATGTCCGAACTATCAACAAGGTGCCTACCATGACACGATATTTAAATATTAGCTCATTCACACATTCTGCTAGTTGAATTACCAAACTTACAATTTAACCATTCGTTTTAAAACCGAGAAACAGGAACTGTAGTTAGAACTGAGTCCGGATTAGTGTAATTAATCCCATTCGCTTGATTGCCGCACCCGAGTGGAAGTGCTACGCTTAATAGTTATCGTTCATCTTCACAACTTGAGAGACTTAATTCAACTGGGAAACTAATTAAATGTCCGGCAGCTAGCAAAAGAAAAAAAACGCTCAAGAAAGCAAGCGGCTTGCTTTAAAAAATGATATGAGAAGTACACTGAACGATTCTTGAAGAACGGTTCAGAAATTCTAGTTTACAGAATTATAACTTTGCTGAAGTATGGACCGGGATCTTTGTCTAACGTTATTAGAATAAATAATGATAACTTATATTTCAGAATAGTTGGGAAAGGTTTTGTTCAGAGAATTAAAAGTTATTCCAGATCTTGTTATAATGTATAATGAACGAAACGAATGATCGTAAATAGTGAAGTTATTCAATTACTATGAATTGGGGTGTAAGGGGGTCCTCCAACATCTTCGGGCCCCAAGCCAACCCCGCCTGCAAGCTGGTGCGCCCTGCTGATTAACGAAGGAGGCTCTGGCGACGGCTCCCCTTCATGGGTTGGGAGGTCAGATGGCAGTCGCTCCCGTAAAGCCAACTCAAGCCAAACCAACATGGAAAGTCAGCACAGAGTACCCGACATGGATAGGGCGTCGCCGGAAAACGACGCGCAGGGGGATCGCCCTACTCCTGTGTTAAGTGGGTTAAGGCTACCGGGCCATGGGCGGGCCCGGTTAAAGACATTAGTCCAGAGGAAGGTCCGCTTCGCATCGTGGAACGTTGGCACGCTGACGGGACGCGCTCGCGAGCTGGCCGATGTGCTCGCCAGGCGGAGGGTGGCCGTGGCGTTCCTGCAGGAGACTCGCTGGAGAGGCAACAGGTCCCGGAACATCGGACACGGCTACAAGCTGATCTACGCGGGTTCTCCTGGTGGGGCCAATGGAGTGAGGGTGGCGCTGTCCGAGGAATTCCAGAATAGTGTCTTGGAAGTAAATCGCGTTAGCGACCGCCTTGTGGTCATGAGGTGCTTATCGAAGGGGTCACGACCAATTTGATAAGTGCCTACGCACCGCAGGTCGGTTGTAGCGATTCGGATAAGGCAATGTTTTGGGAGCAAATCGACCAGCTCCTATGCACTATTCCATTGTCCCAAGGCGTCGTTCTGGGTGGCAATCTGAACGGTCATGTGGGTGAACAATGTGAGGAATACGGGCGTGTTCCCGGTGGTTTTGGTTTTGGCAGTCGTAACGCTGAAGGCGAAGAGATTCTCCGGACGTGTATGGCTGCCGACTTGGCTGTCGTGAACACGTTCTTCAAAAAGAGTCCCGAGCATCTGATCACCTACAAGAGCGTTAGGAGCGCAACCCAGATCGACTACTTTCTCACCAGGAGAGCCCAGATCGGCAAGGTAGCTAACTGTAAGGTCATACCCGGAGAGAGTCTTACTGCCCAACACCGTCTACTTGTGATGGACCTGCGAGTGAAGCCTCGAGGCAAATGCCGGGAGCGCTGCCCGCCCCGAACCAGGTGGTGGCTGCTTGAAGGAGCCAGATCCCACGACTTTGCTGCCGCTGTCGGTGACCTGTGCATCGCAGCGGATAGTGAGTCCGGGCAACAGCTCTGGGATAGGTGTCAGGCAGCTATCACCGGGGCGGCGAGGGTGGCGTTGGGTGTGTCTCGGGGTGGACGTGGGCTTGACAAGGAGACCTGGTGGTGGAACGAAGCAGTCCAGAAGGAGATTAGGGTAAAGAAAGCCCTCTTCAAAGCGTGGCAAGCGTCCAAATCTCCTGAAGATCGCGCCGCGTACAGGGATGCCAAACGTGCCTCTAAACGAGCTGTAGCCAGGGCCAGACGTGACCACTTACGTCCTTTGTACGATAAGTTGGAGTCGTCTGAGGGGCAGAAGCTCGTTTACAAGTTGGCACGTTCGAGAGTCAAAGCGGCCCAGGATATTTCCATGTGCCGCTGTGTAAATGACACTCTTGGTAACCTGCTATGCGAGGACCGCGCGGTGAAGGAGAGATGGCGCTCTTACTTCCACGAGCTGCTCAATAAGCAGCACAAAGAGGTGCAGCCACCTGAACTCCCTCCAAATCAGGGACTAGTGCCCCCGGTAACGCCTGATGAAGTCCAGTCGGCTCTTCGCCGCATGAAGAACCGGAAAGCTGTCGGACCCGATGGAGTCCCTATCGAAGCGTGGAAATCGATGGGTTCTCGTAGTGTGGGCATACTTACCCACCTTTTTAACCGCATTCTCCTCACCGGGAAGATACCTGACCAATGGAGACTGAGCATTATCACGCCAGTCTTCAAAGGCAAGGGCTCGGTGCAGGAGTGCAGCAATTATCGCGGCATAAAGGTGATGTCCCACACCATGAAGCTCCTCGAGCGCATTGTAGACTCTCGGATCCGACAGGAGTGTACAATCTCGGGGTGTCAGTATGGGTTTCGACCAGGTTGCGGGACCATGGACCCCATATTTGCCTTGAGAACGCTCATGGAGGGATACAGACTGAAGAATACACCTCTGCATCTACTTTTCTTAGACATGCAGAAGGCCTTCGACTGTGTCCCTCGTGAGATGATCGGCTGGGCGCTGCGGTCCAGGGCCGTTCCCGAAGTCTTTATTGACATTATCCGGGACATGTACCACGATTCCAGTTCCATAGTTAGGACTGCGGTTGGTGACACGCTTCCTTTCCTTATTACCGTTGGAGTACACCAAGGCTCCGTGCTTAGCCCGTTTCTGTTCAGCGTAATATTAGACGTTCTGTCAAACAGCATCCTAGACCACCATGAGCAACCACCCTGGTTGCTTATGTATGCTGATGATATAGCGCTAGCAGATTCGGACAGGGGACGGCTGGTACAACGGGTGAATAAGTGAAAAAATTCACTTGAAAACGGCGGTCTGAAACTTAATGTGGCGAAGACGGAGTACATGGCCTGCAACACCACAGATACCCAGTCCGTCCGCATAGGCGTTGACGTGGTCGAGCGCACGGACCGTGTTAAATACCTGGGATCTGTTTTAAGCGCGTCCGGGGACATCGACCGCGACGTCAGAGCCCGAATTTCCGCGGCTTGGGCTAAATGGCGTGAGGTGGCTGGTGTCATTTGTGACCCCAAAATGCCGATCAAGCTGAAAGGGCAGGTCTATAAAACCATCATTAGGCCTGTTCTTTTATATGGCAGTGAAACATGGCCGTTACTAGAGCGACACAAGCAGGAGCTGCGCGTCACGGAAATGAAGATGCTGCGGTGGATGTGTGGAGTCTCACGCAAAGATCGTGTGCGTAACACCCACATCCGCGGCAGCCTTCGTGTTCGTGACATCGCAGACAAGCTGCAGGAGTGCCGCCTTCGTTGGTATGGTCATGTCTCACGGAGATCGGCAAACTACGTGGGCAACAAATGTCTGGCTATGCCGCCCCCGCCAGGTACCGGTAGAAGAGGTCGACCCAAGAAGCGGTGGCTCGACGTCGTTAAGGGTGACATGCGTGCCAACAGACTCACCACTGAGGATGCACAAGACCGCGCGAAGTGGGCTAAGAAAATAAGAAAGGCGGACCCTGGGACCCCACACACCAGTGTGGGTTCACAACCGGGATAGACCGCACGGATGATGATGATGATGATGATGATTCAATTACTATGAATTGAGTTGTTCATTATTCAAGTATAACTGATTCCTAAATCAATTTATAGAACCAGTTAAGAGAATACGAGTAGTATCAGGGAACTTCAGGGAAGTTTGCAATAATCCAAAGACCTTTTTTTTTAAAGCAACGATAAGTTCGGTCCACCTCAAGTCTTGGTTATAAATCTGTGGTTGTTTTTTGAGAAAGTTACAGTAACTGTATCATAATAATATTAAAAACTAGCTTCTGCTCGCGACTTCGTCCGCGTGGGATAATATATAGCCTATAGCCTTCCTCGATAAATGGGCTATTTAACACTGAAATAATTTTTCAAATTGGACCAGTAGTTCCTGAGATTAGCGCGTTCAAGGAAGCAAACAAACAAACAAACTCTTCAGCTTCATTATAATATACTAGCTTCTGCCCGCGACTTCGTACGCGTGGAATAATGATATATAGCCTAGAGCCTTCCTCGATAAATAAGCTACCTAACACTGAAAGAATTTTTCAAATCGGACCAGTAGTTCCTGAGCTTAGCGCGTTGAACCACAGAATAAAATAAGTTGAACCAAACAAACAAACAAAAGTTTTATTGCATGATCTGAACCAGTTGTATATTATCCTTTAAAATTGTGTAAAGTCATTCGAATGACTTAAGAGCAACTAAAAACACGATTATTCTTTTATTTATCCTTCAAGTTAGTAAAGTAAAGATTGTAGAGAGATACAATTTTATACTTCTCGTTTTCTACAAAATTTGTGCTAAGTTTGTGACACTCCCATGGTTGTATTTTGGTTTAGCGCACGTGGACAACGAGATGTATCTCTCCCGGGCCCTGGAGCGGCTGGGAGGGAACGCACTCAGCAGGGACTCCGAACCAGACATAGGTGCGGCGTTCTTCAAGTTCGCCGTTGTCACCAAAGAACTGTCAGCTCTGATGAAAACTTTGGTAAGTTCAAGAAATATTAGTCTGTTAAAACGTGTGCCAAAGTTATAAACGCGAAATGGTCGGTTGATTACGTATTTAAACCGACATTAAAACTGACCTGTTTTCAGTGCGTTTGCACAAACGACGCACAGGCCGTTAACCGACACAGGATTATCTCTATAATTTAGACAGGTTTAATCGAAGCGATAAAGTTTTTATCACCGGTGCAGTGACTAACTGAGATTATAACCTAGGTATGTTCATCCTAATTTTTACTCGTTCATTTCGGACCGACACGGTCGACGTGATTTTATGCGTCGTGAGCCGCGACAGTATTCCACGGAGTGTGAAATGAAACAAGCGTATCAAACATCAGCCGTCCACCCTCCGGTGCCTAAAGTAATCTGAACCGTCGCGATAGCAAACGGAAATTATGCTATTGAGGGAGGGAGCCAGGGAGTTTGCGGCGGATGTCTGTCTGCTCAGTTCTTGCGGAGCGAACGACCGCAGCCAATCCAATGAGATATAAATCGGAATTATATGAAGTAAACTCCCACGTATTACCTACATCTTGTCTGCGGTTTAAAAGACAAGCATAGCTTCGGTTTTAGTGGGATTGAGTAGTTTAACTTTTACAAGTAGCATTTACTATAATAGTAAAAATTCTAACATCTCATTTCTGCTTTGTGGTGGCATGTTACGTTGAGTAGTAAATGACTATATTAAGCTGTCAATGCGATGTAAGATGTTAGTGGCCATTCTTGTCAATTACAGCATTTTATAGCATATTGCCCATACTTTTAAATAAAATACTTAACTAGGAATAAAACGACTGGAAAAGATTGTGCTCATTATCGTTACCTTACAAAAATAAAGCGCAGCTCAGTTCCAGCTACACGTATAGTAAGTACCACCGCTCACTAAAATCCACTATTTTGACAGTAACCACAGGCAGATCTCTTGGAGAATGTGACAGGAAAGTACGACCAGAATAGTTGACGATCTTAAGGTAACGAGCGGCTTGAAATCGTAAAATTTGAGGAGAGACTTCGCTTTTCTATATGTTTTGTTCTTAACTTTTTTGATATATTGCCCACGGCTTCTTTCTATCATTGTATCTCTTGCGCCTTCCAGACTGGTCTGGTACAGTCTGGTTAGAGTTTTGCGCGTTACTTCATGTTATTTCGGTAACCAGATACTACCAAGTAATTTATATTGGAAAACATAATTTAGCTGCTCCATGTATCGTCGTTCTCAGAAAATTGAAGGCATAAACATGTTGTGAGTGAACGTTATTACCGATTGACGTGTAGGTGCGTGGGCGCACCCGCAGATTTGCTGCAAATGGGTCAGGGTGATGATTTGATGAGACGACCCGACGAATGGTGCCAGAAAAATAAATTGAGCATTATGTACCGTAGCTCTTTTTTTTCTACAGGGTTCAAACCGTTCTCATCATTGTGATGCTCTGACTAAATAAAAGTAACCGTTGAAGGGTGGTTTTGTCCAATTAAGTAATCTACTCTTTGTTAATTTCATTGACCTTTTTCCTCCCAAAACTGATCATTGAAGTGATTTGTATTCCAGTAATTTAAACAGATGTTATCCTCTCAAGAAACAAACACAGAGTTAAGGAAAACCAGGAGCAATCGGGAAGCAACAGTGTAACCTCGCTCTAATTTAGCTTTCCTCACCGAAGCCCGCGGGAGCCACTGCGCAGAATCCTTGGCCCGCCCTTGACACAGGCTGCAATCCTTTGTCCTTGCGATGGCCACGTGCAAGGTGATCAGCTAGTGCCTATCCACATACATTTCCGCCCACTTAACTGAATTGATCAACAGTTGTTGGTGCAATTGAAATAATGAATCTGTTAGAATTGGTACTTCGGGAAGAATGTTTAAGTTTCAGTTACTCATATACTTGAATATTTTCCTGTCCATAACGTAATACGTATTTTCCGGATAGTTTCATCTGAATTGCTTCCTCAGCTTCTTGACGCAGATGCTCATGAAACTTCAGGTTTATAAAATGTAGTGATTGATTGTATTTCTAAAGCTACATGCATTTAAAAAGTAAAATTATTATACTACTAGCTTTCCGTCAGCGGCTTCGCCCGCGTAGACTGTCTTTCCCGTCAAAATATAGCCTATATAAAAAAAATATAGCCTAAGTCACTCCCTGATTATGTAGTTTTATATTGGTGAAGGATTTTTCTAAATCGGTTCAGTAGTTTCGGAGCCTATTCAATACAAACGAGCAAATCTTTCCTTTTTATAATATTAGTATAGGCTACGCTTTCAAATATTGAAGCGAACTAAGTAACTTCATCGCATTATCAAACAACGGATATGTCCAGTGACAAGATAGTAATCTAATGATCCAATGGCTTTGTTGAGTGATACTTGACCGCCTCGAAGTGCTTCGCTTGAGCACGGCTTCCGTCATCGCAAGACGTTGTGTCCTAATTAGGTACGGCCCGGGCGGTAACTTGTCCTGCTAGATAGTTAGTGCAGTAACATTGTTTTTGTTTCGAACAACAGCCATCCTCTGACCGATTGGTGCATTGCATTGTTAACGGCTGTCATAAGTTGTTCTTTTGTCCCCTGCTGGCAATTAAACGTACCTCCTATCGTGACTTCCGGAAACACTTCAAAACGTTTTTATTTCACCGTAAACTTTAAAATTAAAACAGGTAGTACTCACACAGGTAAATTTTACAAATAGAATAGAGTAGAAAATAAAAGAGACCATAAAGGATTCGGGATATTTTTCTAAGTTCAAATCTAAACTCGAACGTTTCAAATCAACCACTAATCAAAACTGTTCATTTCGCTTGTCTACACAAGTGAGTAAATTTCCTCTGTGCAAAATATCCCTTAAATATTTAATGTGGGAAGATCCGAAGCGGAGATCCTGGTTAAACATTTATACGTAACAGTCCTGTAAATGAGAACCCTTAAACGTTTACACGTGCTAATGAATTATAAATGTGTGTTTACTAATAAGTACGAGGTTCGGTACTATGAGAAATGTGCGTGGGATTTTTGCATGAAGCTCCGGGAGTAATGGCTTTATCAGGGGCTAGGTCAATGATTAAGTTAATTGACAAATTTGATTAAAATAATGTTCCATGATAATCTAGAATAGATGAATCAACTAAAACTCGTACATTGGCTCGGTTGCTGTTCGTGAGTTCGATTCTCAGTTCTTACATTGGGAATTCATGTATTTTTGCATTGTCTATGTTTTTCAGTATCTTATAAAAACTGAATACTCTGCTTTGTTTTGAGTAAGGTATTCCAGTTATTTATTTATACAAAACGTACTTATGTTCTGCCATTCTAGAAAATACATACTTCAAGCGCGTGTTACAAGTACGAGTATCTTGACCCAGTAAGATTCGAGCCTTCGTCATAAAGAGGAGAATAACTCATTCCATTTTCATCGCGAAGTAGTTACCAACATAATAATAGCAAACGGGAAACTTTCAACAGCCGGGAATGGCGGAATTGCTTCGTGAAAGTTGGATTTATCATAGTCGTAAATTTTGCTTATTTCGACCCCGGCAGTTCGAGTAAATGCTAATTTGCACGTGGAGGTGTTGGATGGAGTTTAAAGTTAACCTAATTTTCTAATAGCAAAGTAGAAGATTAACTTAGGTTTAGTGAAGTTGAGAATGGATATTTAGAGTGGAGGAGAAATAAATAAATATGCGACAGACAACACACCACTTGTCATGGTCTCGAAGAAGGGATAAATATCCCTGTGTTACGAGGTACTAGACAAGGAAATAAGCCAGGGGCTCTTCCAGCACACCCAGACCCGAGCCGATTTAGAAAAGATCATTTGCTGAATTGACTCGACCGGAAATCGAACCCGGGACAACGTTAGTCAAGGCAAGAAACCGTGCTACAGCTCACTACGCCAGTCGTGTCGTCAATCATTGTATGTTGCTTAGGTAAAACTATCCGGATGCTTCAGATTTTTTAGAGGATGTTTATAAAATACCAGGTGATTATATATCAAAAGACTTACAATAAAATGATCTATAACACAAAAAAACTAAAACGAAAATCTGTTCAGCCGTTTAGGAGCTACGATACTACAGACCGACACGTGAAACTTATAACACCCCTCTCTTTTTGCGTCGGGGGTTAAAAACGATATGGCATACTCACTAAGTCATGTAGGTAACTATGTAAGTGATTGGATTATATAATACATGGATATAAATTCGCAAAACATTCTCCGCTGCTGGTCCATCATTTCACCGCCGTTGGAATCTAGTATTTGCAACAATGTCAATGCCTCGGCAGACGAGAGGTAGTCGGTCCGAAATCTAAGAATTCCTATGACGGCTGTGTTTCGGATTTTTCGGAACATTGCCAAGGAACTATTTGGCAAGTCGTTTACATTTTGAATAACAAAGATATTCAAGCTGTTGTACCTCAAGTACTGATCGATCAAAATGGTATATCCAACGCCCGCATGATAACACCTTTGACCGGCATATAAACAATGCATCTCTGCACCTAAAGTGAGAATATCACATTAAGTTCACACAACAATAGCGCAAGCTTACCGTACAAGTTGCATACAATTCAACGTATTTTATCGCGTGACAAGCAATTTGCACACAACACAATAGCGAAACATAAAGCGCACGTGCTCTTGTTTCGAACAATCACGCTTGTTACGCTAACAACCTCTGATAGAAATATGAATTCAACAAAAAAAAATCATACTTTATCGCCTTCATCTTGTTACTAAATGTTTTCTTTGTTCCGGTCTCAAATAAATAAAGTGGAAGCTCTTTCGAATTAGGATAAGAAACCTTTTAGTTGATTAGGTGCTTTTAAATGCTTCATTAGAAATAAAAGATACTACCGTAACTACCTATTTTTTAATTTGTCAAGTTATACAATCTAGGCTGAATAGAGTTGCGACTGAGTTAGGTGAGGACTTTTTGGTATTCTACCGATTTTAAAGCTTCTTGATAGTTATATAAAGCACTAAGTTCCTGTCCCATGTAAAAAATAACTTAAATTGTTATCTGCTGAATGAGATTTGTTGAGTAAAAATTTAGTATGTTTAGTATGAAAAAAAAAACAAATTAATTTATTATAAATTAGCAAAGTAACTGTTAAAAATTTGCTTGTCGAACAGTAAAAAAATGGCTTTTTAATAAGCCACTTTCAAACTCTAAAAACCATCAAAAAACAAAAGCTTATGAGATGAGTTACTTTCATGAGAGCAATTCAGCAGATAACAGAGCTATTATGAATGATAGAGCTAGTATTAACTATTTCAATCCGAACCTTTGTTTCAAGAGCTCATTTATAAGCGAGCTGGTGTAATTAGCGACGTATTTAGTGGCTGGTAACAATGTCCAGGAAGGGTTTCATTATGTACTTCACCCTTTGTCCCGGCTCCCTCAGAAGCTCGTCTGTCACGCGCCTTTTCACTCCATTTACTTCGCAATCGACGGACGGCAAATAGTGCTTTGATTTTCTGCTATTTTTGTCTCTCATTCATTGGCTTTCATATAGAAAACTTATGAACGTGACTAACACGAAAGGGCGGCCTCTCTAAATATAGAAACACTATATAAAAATACTCTCACTACGATAAGTACCTAGTAAATCCCGATACAGTATTGGATAGGCACGACCGTATCTGCGGCAATAAAATCGAATTCTTGGTCGAAACAAACAACATTTAGTTACCGAGCGGCTTTCTTACCCATTCTTGATGAAGTACGAAGTTTCCAGGCCACGGTCGTAGTCTAAGGTTCTTTTGCTAGTATAGAGCGTCGTGAGTACGATGCCTATACATTAGTGTCCATGCACATTTAAAGTTGCTCAATGGTATCGCTATTCAGTAAGCGGTGCTTGGCGCCTATTCGGGCGGTGCATTTGCGATTTGAGCTGTTGTCTGTTCAAATGATGGTGAGGCAACAGCTGAGCGCAGTCGAACGCGCCAGTTTTGGAATGCCGAAGTTTTGCAACCTAATAGCGTTTTACGAGCGACGCTCTTATGCACTCTCCTAAGTATATTGTTTCCGTATAATTATCTTATGTAACACTCTTTGTACATTTAATAATATCATGGCGTAATCATAGGGTTCATTCATATTTGTGCTACTTTATTCTTACCTAATTGTTATGGTCTGAATAATCCTTAAGGGTAATAAGCCTGCCGAATGTTGACTGAAAAACTACTCTGAAGCATGGTATGGTATACAGTAAATAAGCTGTCGACTTAGAAATTTGAGCTTGAGCATAACATCCCTTCCATTTTATGGCTGCTAAGCTAATGAAGCGTGACAGTTGCCTGACTTGTCACAGCTAATTAAACTTCACATCATTTGCAACACTGGAGAAGCTTCGTTAACGCAATATTTTGTTGCAGATGCAAAACATAAACAACATCGTGATGTTCCCGGTTGACAGCGTCCTAAAAGGTGACCTAAGAGGAGTCAAAGGCGACCTGAAAAGGCCTTTCGATAAAGCATCCAAAGACTACGAGTCCAAGTACCTGAAAATAGAGAAAGAGAAGAAGTCGCAAGCGAAGGAAGCTGGGTTGATCAGAAGCGAGGTGACGCCTGCTGAGATCGCCGATGAGATGGAAAAGGAAAGGAGACTGTTTCAGCTTCAAATGTGTGAGGTAAGAAACTTTTTGTGTTCATATATAACAAAATGAGATGTTGTTGGTCTATCTTAATGCAGATGTCAAAATTTTTGTCGAAAACAAAAGACGGTAAGTAAGTATACAAATTGGCAACGACCTAAATACTTTGGGCTGCAATTTGTATAACAATGAAAAGC
This sequence comes from Udea olivalis, assembly GCA_947369235.1. Lineage (NCBI taxonomy): Eukaryota > Metazoa > Arthropoda > Insecta > Lepidoptera > Crambidae > Udea > Udea olivalis. Next base: position 7,859,694 of record OX376341.1, on the reverse strand, counting down.
TTTTATTCAGACTGAGCACGGTGCTTCAAAAACGACAAAGCAAAATAAAATCTACTGAATTTACCGTATTCTTTACGTAACAAGCTTGACATTATCTAATTCTTCTTCCCCTTTTAAGCTTTTATTACCCTCTAAATGTGTTTTTTCTCACGGATACTCTTACGTATTTAGGAGATCTAAAATGTTAGTAAACATTCAGTGTTTCTCGATTAATGAAGTCAAATAAACAAACTCCTTACGGTTTAAGGATACAGTGTTTATTTCGGTTAGTTAGAGCGTAACGTAAACACCGCTTTTGGTGTGCTCCGTAACTTTCATTAACTGATTGGTTGAGAAAAGAAGCTACTCGTAGAGCACACTATATGATTTCAGAAATAAATTGTTTTCATTCGCTTCATAAATAAATCTATAATGTCTTTGTGTGACATCTTAAACCAACATCACCGTCTGGCCCAAAACCAAAATTAGCTTATACTACGAGTGCCACAGACTGCTTTAACCTTACTCTAAACTCACTTTTTACTCACTTTATTATTTTTTTCCATTTAAGATCTATTTTATGTATACACGCTATGACGAACGACATCATCGAGGCCCTGTCAGAATACCAGCGCTGGTGTAGCTTGACAGCTGCGCCGGCAAATGCTGAGAAAGGGACCTAGTTGGCTGACACATGAGGCTTTTCTCTCTCTCTCTCTCCGTTTCTGTTCTTGTTGTTTAATTATTATTTTGTTTATGTTTGTTTCTGTCTCTCAATTTTGTATGCTTCTTTGTGTTTGTTCATTATATAACTTTTTACTTACTTACTTTACTTAAAAAAGATTATAGTCACTCGAACGGTTGTCGCTAGTGATTTCACTGCCATTGCACCAACAGAGTAGATAAACATAAACAACTGAAGAGCTTAATAATTTAAGATAACAGTTATTCAACGTTTTCTCGGTTTGGTGCCAACACTAAGGTCGTATTAAAAGGTGGTCGACTACATAAGGGGATTTTGGCCGAGAGCCGAGCTCCGCTCTACCGAAAGGTTGGTTATTAATTGCGAATGGGGCATTAACGGCTTTGCCTCTATGTAGTCGTAACCAGGGACCTGTTGGTTGCAGCGTTGTCCAATTATTTCTCAGCTCTTGGATACAATCTCGCTTTAAAAACGTTTTTACTAAACGCGACAATAGAAAAGTAGTTCCATCGAAGAGGGTCATCTAAATATGCAATGGCTAACACAGGTCATGTCGGCTAACGTTAGTAGAGGTCATAAAAGAGAGCGAATCTTAACATTCCATCACGACTATATCCCAAAATACAATTATGGGGTAATATGCCACTTTTAGGTAAGTTTATGAATGATCTTTTGTAATCAATTAGTAATGTTCATGATAATCTTTGAATCTGGTTGGCCGAGTTGAAATTAATTCAAGTGTATAAATAAACGTTCCTTAATTAACTCACGGGAGAGTGATTTAACTAAGTACACGGTCAGCACTTGATACCCATTGCGTTTTACAGATGTATAATTAGAAAGTCGATTGGTTGCTCGTAATGTAACATGTTTCTCGTTTATGCAGAACAGGAGATGTTTCCGCTGTAAGTACTCTCGGATGGAGTATTCAAATTATGACGAAACAACATTCATTAAACAAACAGACGGAAATGAAGATAAAAATGTAGGGAAAATGAAAATCAGAATGCGGGTGTTGCGTATTAGATACTAAAATTTAGAGGAGCTATGCGTATGTTTTTATTGAGAACTTTGTTCGCAACATTTAATAAATTAAGTCAAGAAAGCTCTAAAATACCTACTGGTGGGTGACATTCTAGCTAGAGAGTTTCTCCACTAAATGTATGGATTGACATTTTAAAGTCCCTACTCAAGGACTCGACTGGTTAAAAACTAGAACTAAAAAGTAAGGTACTAACAGTCACAGTAAGTGTGCGCCGTTGTGACAGCAATGTGAGCATAAAGACTTACCAATATAATCCCCAATCGATATTCTTGTATGTATTTCTCTCTCGCGAGGGTAATGCGCTATTTACTCACTGACCCGTCCTTGTCTCCATTCATCGTCTGTGCCTCAGCGGGTTGGCGTCTGCCTGGTAATCCTGTTATTACGCAACTTGCCTTCGTCTTTTGTATATCATATAATGTAGTCTTGACCTTATGTGCTCTCTATGGATAATGTTTCACTGTGATAGCTCAAAATAAGATTGTGGTAACTATCCATACCTCTTAACTAAATATTTTATTTAATACACCAATTATGTATGACCATTCGTCTGCAAATCTTGCTATCAGCTGTTTATTCGATAACATCAGATTTCTAATCTAAATCAGCCGTCGGGATCCCACTGCTGGGCAAAGGCCTCGCTACGGCCTAGGTGGCGTGACAAACTGGATGCTGGGGGACTAATGCGGGACTGCTCTAAAAAGACTAAAGTGTGTGGTCTTAAACGGTTCAGTGAAAAGTGAATCCTAAGGTGTATCGATAACACAGCCTTTAAAATATCCTGTACTTAACCAGTTATCCAACCTCGAATCGTCCGTTTTTGGTTCTGCGATCGCCCATACAAGTTCAAACAAGCCTGTAACAGTTTAAATAAACAGGTAAGTTAACTCGTAACAATGCAGAAATAGTGTCGAGTCTATAGCCTGTAAAAATGTTTGCTAAACGCACCTAATTGTGCAAAGAAATTCTGTCGACGGCGAACGCGTGCGACCCGTGTGAACGACCGACCTCACACAATGCGGTGGTACATTTACCGTACCACTAGTGCCTACAAGCCGCAGATAATCATGATATGATACAATTTTTATAATTTATTATTGTGTAAAAGACGTGAGATCGCACGATAAGCGTTAAATAGATTTGTTAATTATGATACGTTGATTTGTTTAGTTTGTTTAAAATGTTTTTTATGCTTTCATAAAACTCTCCTTTTATTTAAAAAAAAGTTCATTAATAAACTCATTGTTTTGGTATTTCCCTAAAATGATGAGCAGTTTTAGAAGGGTAATGTTCGGTACCCAGGGCCTATGCGTTAAGGCAGGAAAGTTTAAACTCCTTCGCAGTTTTTGATGCAGACAAAAGTAACACAGATTTAACAGATGACTAAATGTGTTAATTTCGTTAACATTATGCTCATGCATGTGACGATAAGGATGTTATTCAATTAGCTGGTACATGTGTCACGAACATAACTCGGGCACGCTAATGGTATCGTAATTTGTCGTTGAGTAGCGGGTGTCATTCACATTAAAGCCAGAAAAGCAATTAACACTGTGGCCATACAATATATTGCTGTTGCCGTGACGCGATTGTGCAACTGTTTCCTGTCAAGTACCATTGTGCGTAACGCGCCTGCAATTAATTTAACCACAGTGTTATTGTCTGTGATAAATGATAATACTATTTGTACTGATTATAACAATATCAACAACAATCTATTTGTATATATTATTTGGAATTCCACATTCCACGCTTAATTTGATTATCATATCTTAGGAAGTGAGCCATTTTTATTCATAAAAACTGGTTGTAGTTTAGATAGACGAGGTTACTTATTGGTATTTTATCCCTTTGGCATATTAAACCTTATTTAGATTCACCAAATAATTGAGACCCCTATCACAGCTATATCGAATTTTTATTTCTGTATTACCCATTTATGCACACTACTGATATCAGGCAATCTTTCCTACAGTTATGGCCCATAAAATGATTAAGGGTTTCTATATGAGAATCAAGATAATAGAAAGGTCACGAGTGTATTGGCTTGGCAGTGACACTTGCTTTACAGTTAGTCGCTTTTGATAATGTGTGTCAAGTGCCAGCATCGTGACGCTGCAGCTATGTTATTGTCGTATAAATTCATAGTCAATTTGGCACGACTGTGAATACTGTCTCTGCCTCATTGTAATTATGCTCATGCTGATTTTGTAAATGTGTTATCTTCAGAAAATATCACAACTCTTTAGTTACTTAGATTGTTTATTTCTATTGTGTGGTTAACCACTAGCATAGAATAGTAATAGAACAATATAATACTAGGACGCTCTGGTGTCTCTGGTCTCGGACATAGCGTGTTTGACGAGAGCAACAGGGCCCACAGCTTAGCGGGCCTTGCGGAGCACGAAGCTTTAATTTGAATTTAGTTGACACTACGCTTGTTAACGAGGCTTGGTGGTCGATAACCTAATTGTAGCCTGGATTCATTCCGGGTTCCAATTAGGTTACCTAAACCTTTAAATATACTATTACATTTTGTCCTTTCCATTCACAACGCTATGTTTCTAAAAGTCATGAACATGAGTATTGAATGACTAATATCTGTAATGGGACAATGTATATATTATTAGGTTGGGGAAAAAGTCTTTTCGCATACTATGCATGAACTTGTAATAATCTAAAAAAATCTCTACAAATTTATCAATCATAATGTTTCGTGCCCAGATCTGCTTGCCTCTATCAACTTGGCTGTGCCTTGTAGATGCCCTAGGAGGCCTCTCACAAAAACTTTTACTTTGCCTCCACACATAACGAATCTTGGTCTTCATTATCCCTTGGCTAGAATTTGTAACACTTACAATAATTTTAATCTAGTCACCTGACCTGGTGGTTTTCTGCGTTTCTGGGAAAGTCTTTAAAAGTAATTGGTTGAAGGTGCTCGAGTCTCATATAAGTTATTATTCAAATAACATTGTAAAAGCATTTTTTTTTCTTTATTTTATGTTTAACTGTAAATTTTAGTAGGTATACCTGTCACTTTATTTTCAAAAATGTTGTGTATGCTTGTAAAGGCTGACATGTATGTCCTAGATATTAAGTGGATCTATATAAATGCTGTACATGTTTTGCTGTAAGCAAACCTAAATAAATAAAAACAATCTCTCTGGCTAATACTATTTGTATCTGGCTGGTTTTGGTATCATTAAAAGTTTAAATTTTAAAGAAGATAATTCCAAATTCAAATTAGGAAAATGTGTGATTTTTATTTGTTTTTCTTACTGTCAAGATGAGTGAATCTAATAAAGAAATTCGATACATTTTAAAATTCTACTGAATAAAAGGTAAAAATGCAACGCAAGCCGCGAAAAAAATTTGCTTTGTTTAAGGACCTAGTGCAGTGTCTGTGAGAGTAGCACAAATTAGGTTTAGGTGTTTTCAATCCGGAAATTTTGATGTCAAAGATGCACGTCGCTCTGGTGGTCGCTATTTAAGAATAAAATGGATGCCATTTTTGAAAAAGTGGAGCAAGATCGGCATATTAGTAGTTACGACGTAGCTGAAGGACTGGGAATTGACCACATAACCGTTTTGGCGCATTTCAAAAAAACGGTACACAAAAAAGCTCGATATTTGTGTACCTAACGAGCTCACTGAAAGAAACCTAATGAACGGTGTACTCATTTGTGATTCTTTATTACGACGTAATGAAACCGAACCATTTTTGAAGAAGCTGATCACTAGTGATGAAACGTACGACAAGAACGTGCGAAAAAGGTCGTGGTCAAAGGATCACAGACTGTGGCGAAACCCGGGTTAACTCCTAACAAGGAGATGCTGTGTGTGTTTGGTGGGACTGAAAGGGCATTATTCATTATGAGCTGTTACCACCAGGCAGGACCATCGATTCTGAACTCTACTGCGAACAACTGATGAGATTAAAGCAAGAAGTTGAGAGAAAGCGGCCGGAATTAATCAACAGAAAGGGTGTGGTTTTTCATCATGATAATGCTCTAGACCTCACACATATTTAGCTATTCAGCAAAAATTAAGAGAGTTTGGCTGGGAGGTGTTAATGCATCCGCCGTATAGTCCTCCTCAAAATTCCTATGGCAATGGGATCATGTCCCTACCTACAAGATAGCAAAAAGTAATCGAACTAAATGGCACCTACATAGTTAAATGTAAATAAACTATATTGAAAAATGTTTTGAATTTGCTTAAAAAATGCGAAGAAACTTTTTCTCCAACCTATTTTGTACTCTGTTTAATCCTTTAGGTTTCATCAAAAGCGTTTCGCGTTTTCATTATCGATAAACTAAATGTCGTCTAGTTCTTCCCCTATGCTATCGCGTGTTAGTTCCTCCCTGCTTTAAGTGCCCTGCAACGGTGCCAAGTGTCTGCAGTCTGCACATAATGTGACCGTCCCTAGCCGTAGCTGCATGCCAAATGGCACCGAGTTCACGGCCGCGATGCACAACTGGCCAAGATTGATGAGACAGAATTGAAGATGCCGTCTTATTTGGTTATTTAAAGCAAGTGACCTTTTTCGATAGCTTATATAAAACTGTCCACTTTAGTTTTATTTCAAACTCCTGAAGCTCCTTTTGGTAATCGCAGTTAGTATTGGTGTCCTGATTTAGGAGGTTTGGTGACACGTCGATGTGATATAGATCGCTGTGTGGCATGTCACGATTTTGCACTAACCTCCCTAATCTGTATCTTTATATTTTATTATTATTTTGAAATTGTAGTTTTTGCGACGTAAGGGCCCAGTAGAAAGTGATGTACAAATAGTTGTATAATAGAAGTCCCGCCTGAGTTGAAAACAAAGTTTCCGATAATTAACCTACGGTCCTGAAATTTGACACCTGCACCTGACAGCACTTATTGTAAGTCTGAGGCAAATGATATCTTTCAGAGATTAGGACTAAATACCGTTCTACTTTTTCCGAATAAACGCAGTTAAATAAACTCTAGCGATAAGAAACAATTAAAACAAGTTGAACAGTTATGCGTATTGTTTTCAGTGAACCAGATAGCATGTGTTGTGTTCATTGTTACTCATAAATGTGTTTAGTTTTCCGCTGAGCTGGTTTTGGAACTGGGTGTCTGCCATTTGAAAACGATACAGAAAAACGTATCATTTAAGAGACCCAATTTTGGCAAAACATGTTATAGGTACAGTTGTAGGTATGTACGTAGCAAGCATCTTAGTATATTTTAATTTGTTATTTTTGGTTAAGATAAGTATCTACAGTTTTATTATCACTTCGCTAAACGATCCTCAGTTAAAAAAATATTACCCCAAGTTTTGAGCAACCAACAAAAGTTTGGTTGCCTAACTAAAAAGTGCCAAAATAAGTGACAGCACTACATAAACGCCACCACCACGCAGCTTGTGCAAATGATTAGGTCAACATCATAGAAAGATATCAAAAATGTATAAATAGGCGAATACTCTATTCTAATCTGACTATAAACAAACCAATTGTGGCAATACAATGAAGTGAGTTAAACTAGAAGGAATGCTGCAACAGGGGTCATTGTTCCAACTAATGAGTTGTTTTGTTTGCAAAGCTCTTTGTTGTCCTGAAACCTGAGATGCTACCGGTGCGTGTTGTGCTCGCACCGATGATTCTATTTTGCTATTTAATCGGTACTCTCAGTCCTCAGTGTTAGAAACGAAACGAAGCAATTCAGAATTTATCGCTAATAGAGATCTAATAAAATATAGTCTAACGGCAATCAGGTAGGTAAAACATGCCTTGTCTGATTAGGCTGCTGGATAAAGTTTCACACCAGATTCACATTATAAATAATTACCACACAACAAAATAATAAAGTTACATATTGTTTGTAAACTAAATTCGTTCATTTTATATATAAATGACATAGCAGAAGCATCCAATCATAAATTTGTTTTGTTTGCAGACGATATAACTATAATTGTGACATCTGACAAAAATAAATTGAATTCCATACATGAATATGAATTAGAAATAAGCAATACTATTAGCAATATTATTAAGTGGCTAGATGCAAATAATTTGACATCAAATTTAGGTGAATCAAATTTTATTCAATTCAATAAATGAAAACATAATAAATACAATTTCAAACTAAATGTTGACAAAATAACGGAAATAATGTTATTTCATTGAATTAATTTTAGTATTTTTTTGCATTACAATTTGTAAACATTTGCATGCTACATTAAATGGCGAGACATGTGCGCTTTATATCTGTATCACCCTTGTATACCATGTTATTTTGGAAATAAATAATCATTATCACTATCAAAGTAATTAGGTTTGATTTTCATCTACTTATTTATTTATTTTTTATTATTGGTAAATAGACTTAAAATGTGCAGGGTTGAGTCAATCACAGAACAAACGTTAGTCTGTGGCTTTTTACCGTTCTTGCGAGGTTATGTAATTTCACAGCAATGTTACCACAACTTTATGCTGTTACTTTAGATGTGGTTGGCTATACAAAGTGATAACGATCAGTTCCAATTCTCTCGGGGCGACCACTCGCGTTTATTCAATTTGCCTATTGAATCTGTTTGAATTCTTATCTTATCGATAGAAGGATAAGATATCACACAGATGGAGACCAACCGATTACGATCTATCTATCTCTTGACGTCTTGACATACTGAATTGTATTTTAACGCGCCAAAAGAAAATCTTGCGCATTTTTGGCTACCTTACTTTGTTGAGTTCAATTCGTTTGACCCTTAGATAGTTTATAGATACTACCAATTTGATAGATAGCTTGTTTCTTTTTGGATGTCGTTTTGACGGGTTTTGGTTTTATTATTGCATGGGTTTTTGTAAACATTTTGTCACTTTAGTAACACGTTTACGATTTTAAGATTCTCTGCACGACCCAAAGGTTGACCTGTGTGCACTTTATGCAATAAAGTTTGAATAAATAAATGTCGCTTAATGACTATTGTAAAACTCTTCAGCATTATTTAATCGTAATTAAATTCCCCTATAACAAAAAAAATTAAAAAAAACAAAACACATGTCGACGAAGCCGAGCAAAAATTCCGCGCACTGGCCGCTGAGGATGGTAAAAAACGAAATAAAAATAAACAAAGGAAGCTAGAACCCCTATGGCCGGTGCTGTACCAGCAGTCCGCGAGGCGCGCGTCAGGTCGTCGACCGGCCTTGCGCCGCGCAGGGCCGCTCACCGGCCTGGCCCTCGAGCTTTGTTCCACCTCTAGTGGTGGCACGTGCCCTCTCAGGTGCTTGGCTACACTGCATTATTCCTGAAGTCACTTTGAAATTATAATTGTTTGCCTTTTTAGGTATGTCCAATTGATTAGCTACTAACAAGCTTTTATAGAAGAAATAGATAGAAGGTTAAATTGTATTACGTACGAGTATCATATTGCTGACGAATTGATGAAGAAAATTTAAATAATGCTTTTTTAATGAACAAATCTAAGTACATACTTGTCTTGCCACGTGCACCCCTCCTAGGAAGGAAGGAAGTAAGTAAATGTTTTTCCTACTTCCTTTCCTTCTTTCTTTACCCCATAATTTTCAAAAGTTACTTTGTAATTGTTTTTTAAATTATGTTTGATAATTAATAAGCTTAAGCGATAAAAATTCGCGTCCGGTGTAATCGCATAGCAAAAATGGTGATAAATGTTATAAACAAATAGAGATAATTTTTTTATTTCTTCCTACGTATTTCTTTTTAAAGATGTGGGACGGTCCTTATCTCACATGGGCTCAGCGCTTATACAAATACAACCTGGTAACGCCTTCACTGCACGATACCCTCAGCCCACGCATATCTTGTTAGCGTTATGGATATAATAAATAAAGCTTCGGCACGCTCAACAAGGGCAAGGTACTTTGATCACGATTTACGAGTGTAACATGTTATTTCGCTGCTTATTGTGTATGCAGATAAAACATAAGGACTCAGCTAACATTAGCCATAATAACAATAAAGTCGGCATCGCGCCAAGAAAGTTGTGCAAGGTCGCGCACCACGCCCCGCCTCATTATTATTGCACAACTTTGCAAGACAAATCGGGATCCACTACTACGTTCGCGTGCGTCATCAAGAGTAATTTTAACTCACGGAAGGGCACCATTTAATATTTGAGCTTTTCCACAGTACCGGGCGAGCGCCGCCGCTCGTGTCTGTTTTGCCGCGATCCATTAGCCACAGTCCCTGATGAAGTAATAAGCGTCGTGCCCACGCGCAGTTTTCGGCGTCGCCCTGTCTGATTGTTCGCTTTTTATCTGGCTCCATTTCATGTTTGTACTCCGACCGGTGTGCGGTCTACTGGATTTACGTGAATAATATTGTTTTAGTACCTGATAAAGTTCAACGAGATTAAAACGAAGAAGGGGATTGAGCTGCTTCAACATCTGGTAGAGTACTACCATGCGCAGACTAACTACTTCCAAGACGGGTTGAAGACGATCGAGCATTTCGGTGTTTATGTCGCTGACCTCAGCGTGCAGCTACAGAAGATCCGACAGCAGCAAGACGACGAAAGGCGGAGGCTCTTGGAACTGAGGAATATGTTGAGAGCAGCTGCACCTCAGGATAGAGAGGTAAGATCTTACCATACATCTACCGTATGACAGGAAATTCGAAGAATACAAAATGTATATTGGATTTAATTACACTAGTATCAAATTGGCTCAAGACTATTCTTATAAAACTTCTTCAGCTGTGTTTGCTCAACAAATAACGTTTATAAAATGTAATAATTGATCGTTGTAAACAGGTGTAGCTCTGAGCTTCACGATATTCGTAATTGGCACAGTTTGCTCGTTATTGATATTGGCGCAAAACGATGTAAGAAGTGTTTTTTTTAGAATTAACTAGATATTTACTCCCTTTCAATATTATCAGGTATCAGCATCAGTCGGCGGGTACTCGCTGCACCAGCTTCAAGGGGACAAGCAACACGGCGTGACCCGAAGCGGGTACTTGCTGAAGAAGTCCGAAGGCAAGGTCCGCAGGGTGTGGCAGAAGCGCCGCTGCCGCGTCACCGCTGAAGGCTTCCTCGATATCTTTCACGCGGACGAGAATAAGCCTCCGGCGAGGGTCAACCTGCTAACATGTCAGATTAAAGTCTCAGCTGATGATAAGAGGGCGTTCGATCTAGTCTCATGTGAGTGTTGTAATTTGTTTTTTTTATTAAGTATGTTGTCAGTAACAATTTCTAACAAATTTTTTTCATACGAGTAAAACTCTACGAATGTTCCAAACTTTGCACTGAAAATCTCTAGACACTACATTTTTTTGTAAAGCATAATGGTTTGCGTCCAATTAGACTTTATTTTCAGTATTTTAACAACTGGGTATTGATTACGTGTGCCTTGAGTGCGTCTTAATAATTTCTTTCATCCCAATAGTTTCTTTATTCAGACTAATATATTTTTAAAGATTCTTTAAACTAAACAAACTAGCTAGTATCGGAAAGATAGTGAACACTTCAGGTGTTTACGTTTGATCGTTTATGTGAACTTGGAAAACTGTTTATTTCTTTTACATCTTCCGATATTGGAATCCGTATATCTCGAGCTGTTGAAAATATTTACTTTAAAAGACCTTCGGGTTTTGAATGACACTGAACTATTTGTATCTCCAGATAACCGTACCTACCACTTTCAAGCGGAAGATGAAAACGAACAGCGAGCGTGGGCTTCAGTCCTCATCAACTGTAAGGAAGGGGCCCTGATGAGGGCGTTCCACCAGCAGGCTGGCGAGAGCAACGACACGGGGCATTCCCTGTTGGATCTTCAGAGGTCGATCATACGCGCCGTCAGAGCCATGCCCGGCAACCAAGTCTGTGCTGACTGCGGCTCTAGCAATGGTAAGTTATCCCTTGATGGTCTTAATACATGATGGCACATGCTGTGTGGTGGTATTTGACACTTTTTGTAAATTTTTTTTGTCTATGTTTGTAACCTCACTAGATTTAACACCTTATTACAGTGATGATCAATGGAGAATTAGGACATGACAAACTCTAGTGGTAATACTGTTATTTCCCTGGGCCGGACAGATTCGATAGTAATTTACACGATAGCAATACCAACCTAGTACCGACTTCCCATAAAACTGTCGTCACTGACCCCATAACACACATTTACCACAGAATAAATAATAGTATTATGCTCATACGCTACGTTTAGCTCTCAAATGCCCTTTGCGATCTAGCAATGGTATGCGTATAATTGTGACACTGTTTTCCGCCGGATATTTAATTCATTCGTCCCGAGAACGGGGTACAAGTGGAAATGCCAGCTAGAAAACAGAATAACCTTTGTTAGGGAATTTGCAAGCTCTTCATTTTATATACGAAGGATATTGCTATCTACGAGCAAACATTGACATTGCTATTGTTTTAGCTAAACAGGACGCCCTTCCCTACAAGATAGTAACGAGTCAAACATTCATAAAATACTACATGGATGACATAGACCGAATTGCTAAGATTGAATTTAATAATATTACGGGCATGCTATATTTCATTATTTTCATCTAAATGTACTCTTTAGCCTCGGTAGCTCAGTTGGAAGAGCAGTCACTCGGATTGTGAAAGGTCGCGAGTTTGAATCCCGCTTGAGTCCCAGGACCAGGTCGAATTTTTCTAGTTACTATCTTTACTCTTTAAGTGTTCTTTATAAAATCTACTACGAAAATTATAAATTTGTTCATGAAATCTGCGCAAATCTCATCACTTTCACTTATATTTTATTTAAGTTATCAATTAAACCGAATGAAATCCTCATGCTGGAGGGTACCAAAAACCAGAATAATTTACAAGAATCTTTTGAGAATAGCTTGTCACAACTAAATCGTCAGAGTACCACATATTCTGATAAACTTAGTATACAATGGTATAGGCACAGATAACCTTATACATTACTAACGTAACAGACTAATCACATCAATATTACAATTTTCTCAATAGGTATGAGAGTACTAAACTCAGGCACAAAAAAGGAATGAATTCACAAACCGCATCCATTTCCATAAGGGTTTAACGCCAGCTTGCACCTCGTCAATGAATATTTTTTGGAAGATCCGTCCTACATTCGTGGTCGCAGGCTGGCAAATTGCATCCTAAATGCGTGCTGTCACGTGTCAGGCATACAGGGTGGTCCAAACATAAACGCCATAATTTTTTTTTTCAGCTTCCTCACACTCGGGAGTATCCAAAAATACCCCATGTATGTTACCCGATTTTTAGTAGTTTTAAGTTATTGATTGTTATACGAATTTTTCGAAATTTCTGGGTTAAGTCACTTTTTCGGTCACTGTGGCGCGATCTGTTGAGTAAAATGCCTGATTTTTTTTACTATTAGAGGAATAATAGGTTTAGTGGATTAAAAGCATTTACACAAAGATAGAAACTAGAAGAATTCGACCTGGTCCTGGGACTCAAGCGGGATTTGTTAACGGCCTCGGTAGCTCAGTTGGAAGAGCAGTCATCCGGATTGTGAAAGGTCGCGGGTTCGAATCCCGCTTGAGTCCCAGGACCAGGTCGAATTTTTCTAGTTTCTAGCTTTGTGTAGAAAATGGAGCATTGTTTAATGCTAAAAATAAAAATTCAATTAAAAGCATTTACGCCGATAGCGCTTATCAAAACTCTAGAAAAAGATCTGAAAATGAAAAAGTTAAAGCATCTGTATTTTACCTAAGCTCCATTTAAAAAAAAAATAGCATGAACTTTTTCATCCGAATTATTTTTAAAAGCTTTACTACTCTTTCAACTATCTATCATGTGAATTTGAATGAGCTACTTCTAAAAATTCGAAAAAAAATAATAAGTAACTTGAAAACTACAAAAAGTCGGCCAACATACATGGTGTATTTTTGGATACCCCTGAGTGTAAGGAAGCTTAAACAAAATTATTGACGTAAATGTTTGGACCACCCTGTATCTTGCCGGGGGCTACCTCTGTCGATATAGATGTCAGCAGTCAGTACCTACAGCACGTCGTTGAACCGCAAGATTCGCATACAAATGCTCTACGCGGCTGTTGACAATCATCTGCCAAATGGGAGTTCCATGTCCCGGCAGCTGGTAGGCTATTTTCACGCGCAAGTTCGTGAAGTGACAGGGGCCTAGTATAGGCTTAAGTTTTCTAGAAATATTAGTGCCTTCTGAAATGCCTATTCCGTAAACCAGAAACAATGAAACAATTTCCTATGATTTGATTCATAATGATTATAAATTTTTCCAGACCCCACCTGGTTATCAACGAACTTCGGCGTGATAGTGTGTATAGAATGTTCGGGAAGCCACCGCGAGCTGGGCGTGCATATATCGCGGATACAGTCGCTGACGCTGGACCGCCTCAGCACGTCGCAGCTGCTGATCGCGCGGCACATGGGCAACCAAACCTTCAACGAGGTCATGGAGAACACGCTGGATGAGAGGATGAAGCTCACACCGGAGAGTACCATGTAAGATAATATTTTCAGCAAGATTTTCCAGGTAAAGCTGACGCAAATTCATGTTTTTTTTCGCCATCTGTGCTTGTCTACATGCCAGCGTCGTGGATTTTTGTAAATTGCAACTAGACTTATTTGTGCGGGATAAGTCTAGTTAGAATATCTGCCAAATTATCCCCAAATATTTCAAAAGCGTTTGTTGCTTCAGATGTTCATATCTCCGATCCTTAGCTGACAATGAAGTTGACTAAATACTTGACTAACTTTGCTATGAGTTTTGAGAATTAGGACTGCCTCACATCTGGCATCACCGATTCGCACTTGCCTATGCTTCTATCCCTTTCTATCACTCAGAATGGTCATTTACTAAAGAGAGAAAGAGAGGGAGCGGGCGTGCGACCTTCAGAGTGCCTTCATGCGAATGACTTCACCATCGCGTTTTGCGAGTACGTAAATGTCAATTTGTATGGCACCGAGTCGGCGCCACCTAGCGGCAAATTCGGGTAACATTAAGGCCGCTGGCTGGTGCCGACTCGATGCCATACAAATTGACATTGCACCGCTCTCCGCCGCGTGCTCAGCTCTATTGCGCCACGTTGTCAGTTGGTGGTCCTAGGCGTGTTCTCTATACAAATTAAGACCACCCCGCGCACCGCCGCGGAGCGCAGTTTGCAAAACGCGATGGTGAAGTCTTTCGCATCTCTCCCTGCAATTTCGCCATAAGGCTTGTTTGATTTATGGAAGTTTTTGCTGTAGGTACACTAGAAAGTAGGCAGTATTATTCATTTATTTATCTATTTTTCGTTGTCCCCCCAGGGAGGAGCGCCTGCGGTTCATCCGCGACAAGTACGTGTACCGCGCGTGGGCCGCGCGCACGTGCTGCGACGCCGCCGAGCGGCTCTCGGAGGTGGAGCACGCCGTCAACAACGCGCAGCTGCAGAACCTGCTGCAGGCGTACGCGGAGGGCGCCGAGCTGGCCGCCGAGCTGCCGCGCTCGGTATTACTGAACCGACATACTTATACCGGCGCCAACTTGTCAGCAACGCGTACATGCAGAAAGCAGTTATAGTACATACATACATACCATCACGACTTTATCCCAAACGGGGTAGTCAGAGGCAAGTGACTGTTGCCGTCATGGTGAACGGAACACTCAGCAGCCCACTTTTCACCAATAGTATTGGAACCCAAGGTGGCAGGTGGTGAGCCTTCCCCCGCTTTCCGGGTTGATTTGTTTTTTTTATCGATGTTTTCCATCACCGGAGAGTTAGTCAGAAATTAAACAATGAACACAGAGACTTTGGTTCTGCCCAGATTTGAACTTGGGACCACACGATCCGCGATCTGAGTTGGAGTGCTTAACTACTAGGCCACGACGCTCTCAGCAGTTATATAGATCTGCCAAAAAAGCTAACTCTTTCTGAAAAAAATAAAGTAAAGTAAACTAATTAGCCTGTATACAGTCCCAGTGCTGGGCAAAGGACTCCATCATTGAAATCAAGTCATCGCTACAATGGATGGGTATTGGCTTAATCACCACGCTTTCCAAATGCGGGTTGGTGATCACAAACCCGGGCTATGTTCCGGAAAATCCGAAAACACTTTGCCCGACCTGGGAATTGAACCCACCCCGCCAGGTTTCGGGCCGAGCTCTTAAACCACTCGGCCACGGAGGCGGTAAACAATAAACGCATCTCAAATTGACCCAAAATATCCTGGGAAGGAATTCAATCCAT
Organism: Udea olivalis; assembly: GCA_947369235.1. NCBI lineage: Eukaryota > Metazoa > Arthropoda > Insecta > Lepidoptera > Crambidae > Udea > Udea olivalis. Next base: position 7,843,778 of record OX376341.1, on the reverse strand, counting down.
TTTGAGTTGGCGCCCGTAAAACAAAAAGACTTTCTCAATGTGAGACCAAATTTGAAAAAAAACAGTGGCTGTAATGAATGGATATCTCACCCGACGAAATTTACTTTAATTAAGATGTTACAATGCTTATGTTACAATTAATTTTCATTACTCCATGGCTGAGTAACCAACCACTCGGGCACGGAATGATTTTCAATGAATGATTTTTGATTCGGGCGTGGTGATTATGCCAATACCCATTGGATTTCAATGATGCAGGCAAAGGCAAAGGCCCAGCAGTGGGACACTATATAAGCTAACTTCTTTGCTTGGCCTTTACTCTTATAATGGAATACTAATAAAATAATATCTCCAACAGGATTGCGAAGAAACCGCCCTCCACCTAGCCATATCACGGGAGCTCGGCGACGGCTCCTGCCTCCACATAGTCGATTTTCTAGTCCAAAACGGTGGTTCGACCATCCTCGACAAGACCACGTCGAGCGGGATGACTGCTCTACATCTTTGTGCTGCCACCGACAGAACTGAACCGATGAAGCTGTTGCTCAAGGCTGGCGCGGATCCGACGATCAAAGATGGGAGTGGAAGAACTGCCTTGCAGATTGCGAGGCAGATGGGACACCATGCTTGCCAGGAGCTGGTAAGTGCTTTTATGTATTTTTTAAATTTTTCAACATCTTTCTTATTACTAATATTATAAATGCAAAAGTTTATGAACATGTATGTTTGTTACTCTTTCACGCAATAACTACTGAACGGATTTAGATGAAACTTTACAGTAATATAGCTTATACATCAGAATAACACATGGGCTACAATTTATGAAGTGTTATGTAATTTGATCATAATATAAGTAATAAGCTAGTTGAAATAAATATAAGATAGCTCAAACACAAGCTCAACACAAAGACCATCTGAACACAATCCGGTCCGATTTACGCCGAAAGTACTTGTAGCGCGCCTGAAAGCGTCCCGATTTGGGCCGAAAGCACTTTGAGCGCGCTTTTGACAGATGGTGCGACGTCATAAATGACGTCACCGACTCCGCCATCTTGCACTTACGGTGGCTCTGCTATTCAACGTAAGCATTGCATTATGTCAAATTCATATAAGAAATGTCAAACAAAAACATTACATAAAAAAAATTTTCATTCAGAATAAACTTGTAAGTGGCAAATCTTTTTCAGCATGCATAATAAAACAACTTTTCATTCATAATATTGACAATATTGTGCGGAAGACTACAAAAGATAATTAATTCTTAAAAATTTAGGTTAAGTTATGTGCGATTTGATTTGAACGCTGATAGCAACGTTGGCGCTTTTAGCTCTCTTTTCAATTTGAACCGGACGAAAGTGCTTTACAAGTACTTAAATTACTTTTTCCCAAATCGGACCGCAGCCTAAGTCTGCTTGTATGGCCAGCAGCAGAAATAGCTGACCACTTTAGTACTTCATCATGAGGTGCCATTCTAACGGTCATCTGCTGCACCTGTAGTGCCGATGTGCAGAGAATTTGGCACATCAAAAAGGAATGTTAGAACGCGGTATGCCGGTGGCCTTCCTGAGGACGAGTTGACTAAGTGGCTGAAATGCCTTCAATTAAAATTATAAAGAATTTTGCCATACGATTAAATAATGTAACTGTCATCTGCAAATTCCCTTACAATATCGAAGTGTAGTAGAAGTTCGGCGGCAAAGGTAAAGGTAATAAATGTGTCATTTTGAATCGTTTTTATTTCAGTTGGAGAATGTAGATAAAAGGGAGAAGAGTATGTTCGAAAATATAAATATAGACTGGAATCTATCACATGACGACGGCTCTACAGATTTCTCAGACGACGATACTGTTATCGACGAAAGGGTGAGTTACTATGCTCTCAGTAATCTGTTCTAATGATCTACAAAAAACATCAATGTAGGCCAGTAATCTATTTTATCAGGCAATGTTTTTACTAACATAATAAAAAAGCCTTGTTTGTGTTAATTTTTAGTCCAAATATTCGAAAAGTAGGTATGTTCATATCGTTTGTCGTTGTAAAAATAGTTACACTTATCATCACTGTAATTAGTTCTAAAGTCATTGTACGTTTAAAATGCTTTATATGAAAGAGAGAGTTTTTAGGAACCAAGAACTTAAGTAGTTAATTTGAAGGCGGTTCACATGCTTAGTCTCCGAAGTTGTACAGCAAACAAACTAATTCTAAGCGGTTATTAAGTGATAGGTCAAGTTATTCCATGAAATACTATGAAAGAAATGCCGAACATTACTTTTTTATCAGTACTGGTGATAAACTTGCCCTCACATCCAATTTAAACTTGATGTTGAGTTTCGAGGCTTTACGAGTATAATCTTATCGCATTTCTGATGTAAATTACCTATTTAATTTCCCTGTTTCTTTCTAGCAAAACGGCAGCGTGACCCCAGAAAAGAAATGCCCAAGGTCGCGTCCGCCGTCGTACGCGGGCGGCTGCGTAGTGGCCGTGCCGCTGGGCCCCGGCGAGTCGCCCGTGCTGCGCTCGCGCTCCTCCACCTGCGACTCGCTGCACCACGCGCCGCCCACGCCCACTACACTGCCGAGGAAGCCCAACGTCTGTGAGTGTTGTGTCTGTTTGGGCTTAGGAAGCGGCTTCCCTAAATTCACAAGACCGTTAATTATATAGGATCAGACATTTCCTGAAGTGCTTTGTGTTAATTTAATGAGCTCATGTTTATTGCGTTGTTGTAACATATTTATTAATTTAGGTTTGCTTACAGCTAAACATGTAAAGCATTTACATAGATCCACTTAATATCTAGGACATACATGTAAGCCTTCACAAGCATACACAACATTTTGAAAATAAAGTGACAAGTATTCTTACAAAAATTTACAGTTAAACATAAAATAAAGAAAAAATGCTTTACAATGTTATTTAAATATTATCTTATATGAGACTCGAGCACCTTTAACAAATTACTTTTGAAGACTTTACCAGAAACGCAGAAAACCTCCAGGTCAGGTGACTTTAGATTAAAATTGAAATATTGTAAATTGTTGTTATCCTTTTGGAAAGATGCATATTTCAATTTTGGACGAAATACAACACTGCTTTTGCTATTATTTTTGTAATATCAAGTTTTATTTGCTATATTTATTGTAGCAACAGAAGTAACTGAACGTCTTTGTCCTATTTCTAGTAGCGAAAACGCCGCATACATTACACTTTTTGTTTGATGATCACTTGAACAAAGTTGATGTGAAGTGCTACTTCTGTTGCCAAGTTTTTCAGTTAACCTGTCAGGTTGTTTAATAAAAAACACTGAAACAAAGCATGCTTTCCAGCGCGGCCACAAAAAAAAAAAACTTTTGACATGATGGGGTACTTTTTTTTCTATGAAGTACAAAAAGTAGATGTTCTGTAGCATCTACTGGATCAAAATTAAGCTTGTAGGCAATGGTGGCCGTGCCTCAAAGTATCATACACACTGAATGACCACAAAGCCTCCCCGTTTAACACAATTCAACATTTGTTGGCCCGAACTGAAAGGTTCGGTGACTCGTTTCTTTGTCGTACCATCCAGACGCTCTTCCAGCACTTGTGTTTCCTTCCTCGTATAGTCCCGGGTTCTTCAAGCGGGGCGTGAAAAGGCATTTCTGCAGGCATTCAAGGTGAGGATGGCCAGCCCGGTGATTCGTTTGAATGACTGGGCTTGTCAACCTCACACGACCGTTTTCCATCAGGTGGAGTGAGTCATCTTAACGGGCAATATAAAAAAAAAAAGTTTCTTCACTCTAAAATGAAACTAAAAATAACGTCTTACTATTGTTCTCGCCCAGATAACATTGGTAGTCTGAAGAAGCGCGCGGCGCCGCTGCCGCCGGCCGTGGCGCTGCACGCGCCGCTGCCGCGCTCCACGCCGTCGCCCTCCGCGGACAGCGCGAGGTCTTTACACGGTAAATATACCATTCATATTTACTAGCACGAGGCCTCTTTCACTCCATGTACTTGAACGCTATTAGTTACGGGCTGCCCGGTGAAATTCTAGCCAGGATTGTGAGCGAATTTGGGTCCAAAATGGAAACCCCAAATATGTTAATTTTTTCCCTAATATACCGGGTGATTATCAAATATTTTACGAAAACGATATGGCATACTCAGTAAGTGATGACTATATGAGCGAAAATTAAAATTTATACAAATCACTCGAACGGTCAGTATTTTTCCTATGAAAACCTTAAAATTAAAGTAAATCTTGTACCAGGTGATTATCAAATAACTTCCGAAAACGATATGACATACTCAGTAGATGATGTAGTAAGTGTATAAGCGAACATTTTATTTTGTCATATAACTTTAATTTTAACGTTTTCATACAAAAAATACTGACTGTTTGAGTGATTTGTATGGTGACCTTAAAATGAAAGATAGTTAAATAAATTTCACTTTCGCTTTGATAGTTTCTAAATCACTTAGTGAGTAAGTATGCCATATCGTTGTCGGAAGTTATTTGATAATCACCCGGTATAACGATATCTTCATGCGGGCAAACCCGCGGGCGGAATTTTTTTTGACAATATCAATATAATGTTTTATAATGTCATATCTTCCACAGTAATAACTCCATCAGCAGTAACCTCGAGCGCGGCGGCCGCGGCGGCGCTGGGCAAGCCCCGGCCCGGCGTGCCGCCCCCCACCCCCCCGCCCGCGCTGCACAACGGCGCGCACCGCGACGAGCCGACGCCGCCGCCCAGAAAGGTAACCTACACTAAACCCGGATTTACGTTCGTCTGACGTGTCGTGTCGCGACTCGTCAGAACGGAATTGGTTTCCTACGTACATAGGTCACACTAAAAGTTTCCGGAATTGGCCACTTACACAAACAATATTTAAAAAGTTATTACTACATTTGAAAATAGAACTCTTTAGCCGTGGAATACAATTTGTTTCATCTGATTGTCAATTGTTTTCACATTGTAGCGTCATTTTAAGAATTGCGTGATTACAATAAATAAGATTTAACTCAGGAAAATTTTCGTTGCATATTTTTTTACAATTTCAAGTGTAATTTGTCAGCCCACCAGAGCCTCGTTCGGCTTCAATCTGCTTTTGGCGAAGAAGCACAATGCAAGACGGCCATTTATAGCTGTTTGCAGAATTCAAACGCGGTTGGGTCAATCTCCATCATGAAATTCGTGAAGGTCGCCCGTGCACCGCTGTGAATAACAAGAACATCGATGCTGTGCGCCGTATGATTGAAACAGACAGGCATGTGACCTACAAATGAGTTCTTGGTGGCGAAAAACGTACAACTTGTGAGTCATCCAGCATACAGTCCTCCTGACCTAGCACCGTATGTTTTTTTTTCTGTTACCAAAAATCAAGAACCAACTACGCGGTCAACGGTTTTCATCACCAGAAGAGGCTGTCGAAGAGTATGAAAAACACGTATCTGACGTCACCATGGAGTAGTGGCACAAATGTTTTAAAAATTGGTTCAATCGTATGAAAAAGTGCATTGACCCAAAGTAAGAATATTTTAAGAAACAATACATTCATTTTTGGCCATTAATAGTATTTTTTTATTATTGATTCCGGAAACATTAAGTGCGCCCCACGTATAGGACGTTTATATTAGTGTGATGTGACGTGTCGGGACGTCCCATTTTAAATGTCCGTTCAGTACTTCTACCATGAGTTGCCACTTTAAATTTACGTTATCGTTCGCGTAATTTTTTTTGTTAGGATTTGACATGACATGACAATGTCCAATTGTAAATTAAAAGTGGCAACTCGTGGTAAACGTACTGACTACTGTAAAAAGAATGGTTTATTTTGACACTATTTAGTAAATAGTGATTCATTTGGTAAATACATTTAGTATACACGACTTAACAGTGATATCCGAGTTAGAAGACGCGCAAGTGAAAATTAACCGCTGTCTGTCTGGAAATTGAAGATCATAAAACGAAATTGCTCGCTACTTTCAGTTTAAGTAATTACCTTGACTGGATTTTAGACATTGTAATAAGGATATAAGATAACAGTGCGGCGGTGTTCCCATAAGGGATATGACATCGGGGCCTTCAAGAAGAGAGCGTATTCCCATCTAAAAGGCAAGGTGTTGCAGTTGTCCATGGGCGGAGGTGATCACTCTCCATCAGGTGACCTTCTAGCTCGTTTGCTCCCTATTACATAAAAAAAAAAACAGCAATGGTGATGAAATTCACTTCGCTGTTTGTGCCTGCAAATGGCCGGTCTGGGAGTCTATGGGATACGCCTGTGCTCAGCAGTCATCTCGAGGCTACATAATGATGATCGCGAGTATGATATTATGTCTATCGCAATAACGGGAAACAGTTGAATTTTTCTAAGAAATAGCTTTATAAAAATTGGCCATGAAGGTAATGGGATGTAGGGCTGTCAGACTGAATACTTTTATTCATGTAATGTGCCCCCCTTCGAAGCTAAGCAGCACAGCGTGGTGGCCCATTTAAAGTTTCTTAACAATCAATGTTAAGTTGTTTTGTATAGGATCTGTTATAAAAATAAAAACAGTGTATAAAAACAATTCTATGGTATAAATCTCTCTTCATTCTTTTGCCGAAATACCAAAGTTAGTTAGTAGTTAGTCAGTCAACATTATTAAAACATACGAACTGTTGTAATTATGGTGTTTGTAAACACTGAATCATACAGAGTGATGTCACAAAAGTAAACCCAGAGACTAATAAACACAAAGGACCCATGTACAGAGTTATATTTGTTTTTGCTTCAGAAAAAAAATAGATTGCACCTGGAAAAGGCGGTCAAAGCGAAACTGAGAAGGGTAAAGAAAGTCTGAGAGCGAAACTAGTGTACTTACACGCTTACCCTTGTTTGAGTTACGCCCTTTATTAATATGATTTAATTTGTGGTAATTATTGTGAAAATCTCGATTTATTTGTCAAGAGATCGAATCTCTAGATTTTTCAAAATTATTTCCTAATGCTATAGAGCAAAATACATGCTACTTCTCAAAATTGGCAATCAACAAATTGTATTTTTTTGCTTCAGTAGCATTCTTCACCTGATTTAGTAGAACCTTTCAAAATCTTGGCAGGAAAAAATATTGGCACAAAGTCTTCTTACCTCTTGACAACACTTCTCCGAGACTTGCTATAAAGTATGCATAATCTACTTCATGCATAGTTTATGGATTGCTAACTTCGATATTGCATGTACTTCTAATGGCTTGTGGCTTTTTGTGGATTAAATCGTACCATTTACTATTAGCACCTCTCTACATAGTTTGTAGTTCTTCGTTCATTCTTAGAAACGACACAAACAATTTAATTCATTTTACAAATCATTAATCCTTTTAATAGTACGAAGTCACATTCATTGGTTTCAGTAAATTCGTTCTAACAGGGTGATATTTTTGCATGACATAATGTTTCAATCAAATTAATTTACATAACTAAACAACCAAACTATAACCTAAAAGTAATTTTCGTTTGTTGAATCAAAATGAAAAGATTATTATTTATTTAGCGATTTGATCGTAGTTCATAATTAGTAGTTTATTGATTACGGCCTTGTTAACCATCTAGTCTTTTGTCCTTTTACTCTAAATATGTAATTAATACATATTCATATTTATTAATATATAATTATTAGTTGATTTTTAGGACTTGTTAACCAACAAGTTTCAACCAAAGCAATTTTCAATGGAAAATATTTTCAAAAAAACCCTGAACGTGTTCAGTATAATTCAAAACAGCATGTTACAGCATATAGCTTAGATTACTGCCAAATAGTCTTTAGTGATCTCCCTTCTTCATCGTATTATGGCTACAGTTTAGAATGATGTTTTAAAACATGGTTCTTGTTTTGTAGGAGTGTTCTAGTCAAGATTCATCGTTAGAGCTGTGCGACATGTCGGACTGTCTGGACGACAGCCGGCTGCAGTCGGCGCTGTCGTGCGACAGCTCGCGGTCGCGCGACCGGTCGCGGCGCAGCGACAGTCGCTCGCTCGACGTCTCTGACACCTCGAGTGTGCATTCGCGATCGCCGTCTGCTTCTATCACTATGGTAAGTTGGATAGTTATACGTTTTTGACCAAATTTATCTGCTTAGGGAAAAAAAATCGGAGATTGATGTTGATTCATGTTGTTGTTTTATATTTGTAATAATATATGTCTATTTGTAAGTAAGCTGGCCTATTTATAGAAATTTTGATCTTTAAAATTATGTACACAGTTTTGTCTATCCATCACTGTTTGTTTTATGCTTTTCCTTGCATCATGGTCTGCTGGAAGAAATCTCTCTTTAGAGATAAGCTCACCTGTACTTTAGATATCCTTATTTTTCTATGTAAAAAACTGTAATTTGTGTACAAACTAATAAATAAACAAAATTGTTTTAAAAATTTGACAAGAATTTGATGGTCGGATGATAAGAGAGCTTTGCCTGAAAACCTGGGTTCAAAACACTACTGTCTCAAATAATGTTAGGCTTTGCACTCACTAGAGTATAAGCTGCGGTCTGATTTGAGAAAAAATAGATTTCCTCGCTTTAAGCTCACGCAAAAGCGTCCCAATTTGAGGAAACGGCACTGAACGTGATCACAGATGAGGTAACGTGTTTTTAACTTGAAGTCGGAGGTTCCCGAGCAGCTCCAAAGAAGTTATAGCATTAAAATCAAAATTTAACTGGCCTGTTGGCGCAATGGCAGCGATCCTGCCTTTAGCGCCGGAGATCGTGGGTTCGATCCCCACCCATGACAAATATTTGTGTGACAAACATTTGTATTATAATAATCATAGTAATTTATTGCATACCACATTGAAGTACAAAGTAATCTTAGAGATAGGTACATACGAGTAAGGTGTAGGGTTACAATGTAGCGCCCCGTGAGGGCATGGCAATATAAAAAAACCAACAATTACTTATTATTATAAAAATAACGATTTTCTTTTTTTCACATATTTTCATATTTAGGGAAAATTTTAGACACACACTTTTTATTTTGTATTTGTTGTGTGTCTGGGTGTTGTTATCTATTTAAGTATGTATTTAGAAATATTTAAGTATGTTTATCAGTCTCTGACGCCCATATTACAAGCTCTGCTTAGTTTGGGTTCAGATGATCTCGGTGTGAATTGTCCCAGATATTCATTTATTTATTTAATTGATATTGTTAACTGTTGCAACTCCAGATGGGCGGGCTGCGCCGCTGCCGAGCATTATACGACTGCTCGGCCGACAACGAGGACGAACTGTCCTTCCGCGAAGGCGAAGTCATCGTCGTCATCAACGAACGCACGGAAGACGACAACTGGATGGAGGGACAAGTCGAAGGCACGGTGCGCCGCGGAATGTTCCCCGTGTCCTTCGTACATATGCTACCCGATTAAGGTACCATTAGTAGTCAAGTAACGAACATGGCTGGAAAGCAGCGTCAGCTGAAACACTGGTCTTTGATACCACTGAACATTCTGCATGATACAACAAACATAATTAATGGACTCAGTGGTATCAGGTCAATGAGCTGAATTATAAAGATCTCTTTAGAGAATGTAATGTTGTAAAACCTTAGAAGCGTTAGTTAACAGTCTGCTCTTGAATCATGAGGTCACGCTGGAACGTTTCACGGGCTGTATTTGTAAGGCTGATTGTATTCTGTGTTCAATATTGCAAAAACAGAGTCTCAGGAGATGGTTGGTGAATTTGACGTGTTTATTCAGTTCACTGTGGCCTAGAGCTTTTGGCTTTCTTTCTGGTGGCCATGAGCTTATTTACACTAGTATTTTGTAAAATCGATTGTTCAGTATACAACAGAAAACTTAACCCTTTACCGAGTAAAGGGTGTTCATTTTCTATAAGAAAAATAATGTTCAATCACACTTCCCAGTTATATTTTATTCCCCAATTAATAAAGTCGGGGAATAAATGCAAACAACATAATCTTATGAACTACGATTTTTAACTAAATGTGCACTGTACCACATTTAACAGACAACCCCGTTTTATTCACTACAATTTGCTGCCTATAAGCAAGTTATTAGAATAACTGCTTGTTATATTGTTACAGTTATACAGCTTACCTGAATGACCGACAATTTTTTGGGTATCAGTGAACATCATACACTTTGGATTTGACTACTATGAATGTAAAAACAGATAATTATTGCAAAGACGCGCTATAAGTAGTGTTAACTTTCGAAACAATCGTTCTCGTTGACTTAGTGATTGTGTATTAGTTCGTAGTGACCTTCAAAGTGAGCCTGAGTCCATTGTGGGATACGATGGAAGTCATCATCCTTTGATGGTTTTTGCCTTAAGAGTTTTGGTTGAAAATAATAAGTCAAATTTTTAAAATTTCTAAACAAATACACTTTTACTATTTTGTGAAAATGAGGCAGATGTAGCGCTTTGTCGGTCGTTCTATGCTACACGTATTCAAACTTGTTAAATATTCACCTTAATTATACACGGTTAAGCATGTATTTTACATTATTATATTGTATCAATGTAACGACGATTGTTTTTATACATACATTTTAATACACATAACATTTAACCATTCCAAAAAAAATATACTGTATACAGTGTTTGACATTTACGGAATTTAATTAGACTTATTTAACAAAAAGTTCACACATGCTAGAGGTTATTAATCGTATTTATTACGATTTTTAGCACTGCTGGGAATTTATAACACCAATAATGTAATATTGTGCCAGTAGTACATATCCGTCCCGACGCGGATTTTTACTTGAATTTTTAACAATGTATTCTATTTCGTAGAATTGCTTGTTAGGAAATTGCTCATTCCTTTCAGGGCTTATTAAATTATTAATTATTCGTAGGACATTAGAATCGTAACAAAATTATCTTAAAGTGAATGTAATGGATGTTTGTGATGTAGCAGTAGCGTGGAGTTCTTTGCTACTAGGCATCTATGTTAACTAACTTTATTTCAAATTTATTTGGAGTATTTCTCTACAAACTTCATTGAAAACCTTTCGAGGAGTATAGTCGTAGTTCGAGTATACCAGTGACAAATTGTTACAGTAACTTATTATAATCGTAGAGTCGTTAATGTTCGAAGCACAAAATGTCTTTTACTGATTTTAATTATTCGAGTAACGGAGAAAAAATAAAATACTAGAAGATGCTGACCTCGTATCTACTGTACGAATACGCGTTACGCGTACGCGGAGAATAATCGTTTAACGTAATATGATACTAACATTAGGGTTACTTTGTATGATAGACAGACATTGACGACACGATTGGCGTAGTGCGCTGTAGCACGGATTCTCGCCTCGATTTCCGTAGTGTCCCGGGTTCGATTCCCGGTAGGGTCAATTCAGGAAACGATCTTTTCTGAATTGACTTGGGTCTGGGTGTGCTGGAGGACGCCCCTGGCTTATTTCCTTGTGTGGTACTTCGTAACACAGGTATATTAATCCCTACTTCGAGCCCATTACAAGAGGTGTGTTGTCTTGCGCATATTTATTTATATTTATTTATTTATATACATTTCTGTAAACAACAGTTTAATAAGAGAAGAAAGTTTCATGTAAAGTTGCCATTATAATCATTATTCTTACATCTGCACACAGGTCAGATGATAGCGATATGCCAAAAATATATGTGATCAGTAGTAGAGATGATATATCAATGACGAACTATCGGACCAGAGGCTGTTTGTTGTCTAGTTTGTTCTTGTAGTCGATATTGAGTGTCTTAGATTGTTGGTGCATGCTGTATAAAGAGATTATTTTCTTCAAGTGAGTCCATGGGCCGAGAGTCATAAGCAAAAAAAGATATTTCAGATCTGCCAGATCTTAAATGGCTTGTTCCATTTTTAATTCCTTCGACTTGGACCAAAGAGTTTATATTGCTGCTATGGAATTAGGCGGAATAGACCGCGGCCTATGGACGTTACTTGGAGATGCAGAACTTTGAATCTTGTTATTACATGTTAAATTTTACCAATCTCCATGTTTAATAGACAAAATACCAGTAATATGAAATACTTGTAGTGATAAGAATAGTATTCCAATGCAAGGAAATTTAACGAACAGTAAACTTAGATTATGTATTATGGAACATTGATATGTACAAATGAACCGTTATATTCAACTCAATCTTTGCATAAGTAGCCCTTATTCAATTAAATGAACACATTCCCGATTCTATAATTAAGTTGTATGTATATTGAGTTAATTAAAGGTCCTATTATATTTATAGGATGTTATAATAACATTTTAATCCACTGTAAAGTTACCTGTAAACTGCGCGCGTTGCCATAAATTAGTGTTAGTTATGATGACTATTGCTCACAGTCTTTCTGAAATTATTACGCAACTATCCTTTTGTATTTATAAATTCAGCAAGTAAAAACAATCATTAAGTAAGTCCTTACGTATGAATCCAAACAGTATTCAAAAAATACACTTGTATAATGCCAAGGATCAAATCTGCATGTAATGTTGCGATACAGCTATTTTTTGTAAATATGAATCTTATAGTATACTTAGTACATAGGTAGGCAAGTAGAAAACTTTAATTTATTTAATAATTTGGGATATTGTGCCAGAAAAGTGTATTCCATTTCAGTTAAAATTAATATCCTTTTCTGATACAATATGTGTTATGATGAATCATATTTATTTAATATATTGTGAAAATCTAATTGTGATGAAATATTTTAATGCCATTTTAGCCTGTCAGTATGTTACTTATTTAAAAAGTTATGTAACCAAATGATGCTAATAGCGTGTAAGCTGCAAGATGTTTTATTCTTTATGAAGTTGTAGTTGATATAGTTTTTTCTATTGTGTATTGTATATGAATGAAAATCTGTATGAATTTATTAATACATCATTTCGATGTCTAAATGCACTGTATTTTATTTACCTTTCAATTTCCTTGGCTAGTTTTCGTTGTCCTCCTGTCCCGTGCCTGCGGAACCGCGAAGGCGCGAGTCTATCCCAGGCACTTCTGGTTGAACTATACTTGGGAGCACCTAATTCTTCTATCCTTTTCTAAAACTCAGAACCGTCATTTACCAAAGCAAGAAAGAGTGCGACCGCAAGTTAGGGGCCACTCACCTGGAGCATTAGCCTGTAATGTGACTGTATAGAGTCGAGCATTCCATTCAGTGAGGGAGGTGAAGCGAGCATTACCGTGCGCAACTTCGTCAAGTCTGAAGCCACTTAAGTAATGTAATGCTCAAGTCGGAATACTATTTGTGAGAGAAAATAAATGAATATATTATTATTATTTATGGGTATCTGTTAAAACAGCTCGATGTTTTTTGACATCGGTATAATGAAGATCACGGGTAAAACCAAGTGACCATCATTGTAACAAACTTATCGACTGGAGCCCGCCTGCTCAACTCCTCGTCGCCGTCGGATCGCATGCTGAAACACCCAGCAACGGCTCCAGGTGCGCCTCGGCGGCTCCCGGGCAGCGGCCGCAAATTATACTTACTAAATGACATTTCTCCATACAGGGTTTAGGATCGTTAGTTTGGAAAGGGTATAAGACTCGTTTGCCTGGATGTTAGTTGACAACATGTTGCAGTAAAGGTATTGTTTGAATGGTCTTGATGTTAGCCTATGATTTAAGTGCCTACTTCCCGTAAGCCTCCCCACCACGACAAGGTGATACCCTAAATTATTATTACATTACTATGACCCAGGTGAGGGAGCTCCTTTATGGTTAACACTACAGACATCGATTCGCTGCTGACACTACAAACAGGCGTATCTCATCTAAAGGTACCTACTATCTATACTAATATTACAAAGAGGAAAATGAAAATGAAAATGAAAATGAAAATGAAAATGAAAATGAAAATGAAAATGAAAAATATTTATTTCGTTAACAAAATTTAACTTAAGTGGTATTGGATGGTGTCTCTATTTAAGCTGAAAAGCTTGTGTTTAGAGACCCCGCTCTTCCATATTCTATTAAGATTTAAGTTAAAATTTAGTTGAGAAGCAGTTCACATACGTAGGTAGGTAAAATATTTACATTATTTAAACTAGAGAGGCGACTGTGTGTGTGTGTGTGTGTGCGCGTGCGTGCGTGCGCGCGTGTGTGTGTATATGTGTGTGTGTGTGCCTGTGTATGTGCGTGTGCTCGTGTGTGGGGGGGATGTGTTGGGGCTGGTGTGTGCATGTGTATGAGCTACATGTTGCGGTTCAAAATAGATTCTATTTCATCGTATGTTTTTAACAAAGAGTTGTTTGTTTGTATTTAATAGGCTCCGAAACAACTGAACCGATTTAAATAAAATCACCAATATAAAACTCCATTTTCAGGGAGTGACATAGGCTATTTTTTATAAATTAGACGATATTTTGAAAGACGGACAGCTAGTTTTGAATATTTTTTTGGAGAGCCACTAAAACCCTTTTTTAGGCCCAAATGAAAAAAAAAGTGCAGCGCTCCTCTTGTTTGTGTCTCCGATAAGGCAGCTAATCACAAAATCGAGTAGATTTACATTTATCATTCCCCTTTCTATGGAATAATTATAAACGATTGAGAAATGGCGGATTCTTAAGGGGAATCACAAAAAAGTTGCACTCTTGGTCATACTATTACCTATTCTGTGTCTTGGTTTTCATACAATTTAAGTGCCTTACGTTATCTATTTAGATTTATATCTGAGGTTGACTTTATTTTATGCGTCAGACACCACCCACTCGTCAGGGCCTCGAAGTAAGGATAAATATCCTTGTGTTACGAGGCACCAGACAAGGAATCAAAGCCAATGCCATGAGCCAATTTAGAAAAGATCGTTTACTGAATTGACCCGACCGGTAATCGAACCCACGCCTTGACTTGCGTGTCCCACCACGCAAGTGAAGACGAGAAACCGTCACACTACGCCAATCGTGTCGTCAACTGACATTCTTCCTCCCGCTGAAGATACACGCGAGCTCAGGCTACGTGCTGTGCTATTTTTGATCATCTCGGTTTCGTTTCACTCCTCGCAGTCACGTTCAAGTCACGTTGTCAACACAGATGATAGAAAAAAAAGTTGTCTGTCATCTTATCTTAACGCCCAGATAGATTGGTATCATAGAGTATATTATATTAATAGGGAATAATTGGTATGGAACGCGCCGTCGGAACGGAACGCGGCCCCCTTGTCAGTTTGACTTTGTACCTACACTAGCAAAAACAAAACAAAACAATAAAACATATGTTTTGTTAGTTATTATTATCTAACTGTGTTTGTTATCAGCTTTAAGCGTTAGTTATCTTTAATCCTTGTTCATGAAGAAGATGTTGAGTTTGTAACATAATAAATTAACCAGTTAATACCTATTTACTAAGTTACTTGTATTTTCAATTTCTAAAAGATTGTAATGTGAAACAACATCCAGACGTAAATAAAATTGGGCGCAATTTTATTTAATAATTTTATACCTACAGCGTTTTATCTGTTTTAGCGAGTCATATCTGTTAGCCAGCTGATAATGAAACATCTACAACACTTTGGTCTCAGTCTCTTGAAGTTTATTGAAGAATAAACTTTGACCGCGGAACATGGCATCACGCAAAAGAGTTTTCGATTTGTTGCGCACTATCAACATTTCTTCGTGAGTCTCATATTTACTACCAATTTATTAAGTTTATGACTGTACCTACCTATAGCCTGTGCTTACACAAATAATGATGTATAATATTATTATGTTGTCAAAACTCTATCAAACCCACGGACGAGTAAAAATATGCTTACTTACTACTTTTTCACTTGTCCCTGCATATAGTTATTTCAATCTGAAAAGTAATTTTTAAAGACATTTTTTGAAGCAACATGTCCAAATACAGTTTGAAGAAAATAATACACCCTGCTTTCTGGTTTCACTACTTCAAGGTCTGTATTGTAGTAGGATACCTATACAGTTTTTAAGTTGGTTTGGGTAACTCATTCAAATAAAACTTGTATTCTATATTTCAGATGTCAATGTCCAGCTCATGGATTCCGAGGCAATTTTCAAGTTTCAAATGCGACTCCTGTCTTAGATTATGCTTTTGAAGTAAGTTCAAGTAAATTAAGCTTTAAAACCTGTACTTGAAGAACTGACTAAATGGAAGCATTCATCAAACTGGGAATGCAATATCACACATTGCTCTAGTTTTTTTAACTAATAAGTACACAACTTTGTTAAATGCAACTAAAAAGATAAAACGTTATTTTGGCAAGACATCAAAGCATTATATGCTCAATGTTTATTTAATTTCCCATTTAAATATTTCAACAATTTCTAACAAATTAGTCTACTGTTTATTAATAATTAATAATTAATTATTATTATTTTTATGTGTATTTTGAAATTTTTTTTTTACAAAAAGTACATACACTATCCATATTCTGCCGCTTTACATTAGCACCTTTTTTGACCTAAGACATGGCAAGAAAAAATAAAAATAGATACTTTAATTTTTAGATCAAAAATTCAACTGTACGATATGGGTTAGGTGTGACCAGGGAGATAGGCATGGATCTAGTAAATTTTGGGGCTAAGAATGTCTGCGTTATGACTGACTCCAATCTTGTGTCACTGAAACCTGTTAAAGCAGTTCTGGATTCTCTCACCAAGCATGGAGTGAAATACCAAGTGTATGACAAAGTGCGTGTTGAACCTACTGATACTAGGTAAGTTTCTGCATTCATTAATTTTTTGTTGACTTTTTTAAAGTACTTAGTCAAAAATACATATTTTATGTTTTTTGTTAATGAATTAAATCCTCTGATCCTCCGATCCTCCTTGAAGTTTGATACATCAAAAATTTCTAAAATTAAGTTTAAGTATATGCCAAAGTAGCAGTTGAGGGGTGAAATCGTAAGATAGAGACAGCTCTACCCGTTTTTAGCCCTAAACTGCTGACCAAATTTTGATGGATTTTGGTAAAGAGAGACAGCTGGGACTTTTGGAGAAACCATTGTTACCTCAAGTCGCAAAAATAAAGCCGTCCATAAAAACCTGGTCTAGTAATAAGTCAAGCAAAAACTACTACCTCCTGAATATTTTTTTTTTCGTTCTTTATCATGCAATCAGTCGATTGACTATGAGCAGATGTGTTGATGTTGTGTGGCGGTGATCAGAGCAGTTTCCCCACTGGGTAGGCTCCTTATGCGATACATAGCTTGTCCAGTTCCAGGATTTGCCGTCTTTTCAATCTCTGCACAGTGTCTGGTATAGTCAACTGCACAGCAAGTCTGTTTGGATGATTTTCGAGCCTTGATTTGTATTTAGAGCAGTTGACCCCAACTTCCTGCCTAACTGTCTTCACATCAAGATATTCATGGACTTCAGACTTGGACGACCGACTTGGTGTAATGGTTAAGAAGTTGGCTACTACACCAGAGGTCGCGGGTTCGATCCCCGCACAGTACAAACATTTGTGTGCATGAACATGTCTGTTTGTACTGGTCTGGGTGTCTCCTATGTATAATAAGTATGTATTTACAAAAAAAAATGTATTTAAGTATGTTTATCCGTTGTCTAGTATCCCATAACACAAGCTTTAATTAGCTTACTTTGGGGCTAGATGGCGCTGTGTGGAATAATGTCCAGGGATATTTATTTATTTATTCAGCATTCCTTATGAACCATGGTGCGTTGGATATTTGCTTCAGTATATAGTTCTGAGCTCTTTGTATAATGCTTGTACTGGAACCACACGCCGATCCCCACAGCTGTATGCCATACATCCAGATTGGTTTGAGTAAACATTTGTACACAAGAAGTTTGTTGTCCAGTGACAATTTTGAATTTCTTTCGAGCATCCAGTAGAGCTTCCTGTACTTGAAATTAATCTCGTTTCTTTTAGTCTGGAGATGTTTCCTCCACGTGAGTCTCTGATCCAAATACATGCCCAAGTATTTGACGCAGTCACTCTGTGGGAGCTGGTGGTTTCTCAATGACACTGGTGAGCATCGTCCTCTGCGTAAAGTGAATGTTACATGTACTGTCTTAGATGCACTAGCTTTCATTCTCCATTTAAGAAGCTACCTATCGACCTCATCAAGATGGTGTTACAGGATAGCAGATGCTTCGGTTGGGCACTTACTGCGAGCCAAGATTGCAGTATCATCCGGTGCCATCCATCATCAGTTGCCACGGTGACATTATCATTCTGGGGTAGGTCATAGGTGTAAATGCAATAGAGAACAGGTCCCAGCACTAAGCCCTGGGGCACTCCAGCAACGATTGGGTGGAAGGTGGATGTACAATAATCTTCTTTAATACTTACGTACTTCTTTACATACCCTGTGTACTTGTTCTATTGTACCATGTTGTTGCCTAAAACCAAACTGATGATCTGGTATTGCCTTCCTTTCTGCGAGTTGGATAAGCAGCCTGCGCAGTAAGATCTTCTCGAACACCTTTGAAGTTACTGGAAGGAGGCTTATGGGTCTATATGATGTTACTTCGTGTACTGGTTTGCCCGGTTTGTGGATCATTATTATTTGTGAGACCTTCCATATAGCTGGGTAGGAGCCAGTTCTTAGAATACCATTGAAGAGACTGGTAAGAAATACAATTGCTTTCTTTGGAAGCTCCTTGAGTACCTTTTTATCAATTAGATCAAATCCGGGTGCCTTTTTATCTTTCATGTGCTCGATTGTACTGATGACTTCTTTCGGATTGGTCGGTGTAATTGGCCAATCCAACTGCAGGTCTTGTTGGAGGATTTCATTTATTTCGGTCGCTCCAGCAGCAGACTCGGCTTCGTTTGGCGTGAACACCATAGCTAAGTGCGTCCCGAACAGTTCATCCTTTTCCTGCTTGGATCGCGCCCATTTGTAACAGCTTAATCTTAGTGGTGGTTTTGGTTCGATCGGCTAATTAAGATCTTTGCAGGCTCTCCATAGCGAGTAGTTGGTAGCATTTGTGGCAGAAAGTGATTCCAAGTAGGCTGTAGCTCTGGCTTCGTTCGCTTCTATCAAGGCGCCTCTAAGATCTTATGTGGCTTTGTTCCAGGCTGCCCTATCTCTAGGATGCCTACTGGTATGCCATGCTCTACGGAGTCTTCTTTTTTCCAGTATTAACATTTTTATTTCGTAGGGAACCGAATTTTTTCTTTGTGAGAACAAAGAAAAAAATTCTGTGTATACAGAGATGTTAATTAGGATCACCAGAGTGTGCATTTCCAACAAGCTGTCTGGATTGCTTGCGTAAACATTATCGCGGCATCGCCGATGTCATCTTCAGTCTTAAGCGGAACTTTTAACTGGAGTTCTTCATCCCCCGAAACGCCTCCCAAAGTCCCAATCTGTGCGTCTGTTGTGCAGCAGCATCTTTTTCTCACAGTTGAGAGCCTCTACACTGATCGTAAGAGTCACAGGAATGTGACTTGTAGAACCATTCAGGCATGAGGTGATTTTAAAGAAGAAACAGGTTAATCCCTTTGTAACAAAAAAGTCCAGAACGTCCGGGAGTCTAGCAGGATCTGCAGGCCAGTGAGTTGGTTCGGGGGTTGAAATGGCAGTAAAGTTATTGCCATCTATACTTTTTTTAACTCTCTTCCCCGTGTTGTTATTAATCTGGAGCCCCATTGGGGGTGTTTTAAGTTCCAATCCCCACCAGCAATATACCAAGGCTCTCGAAATACTCATTAAATTGAGGCACCTTTATTTTATGTTTTGGAGGGCAATACACGGAAGAGATGTTAAAGTCACCGTTTCTGTATGATATAGCAACAGAGGTTGCTTGAATATGGTCTGTACTAAATCTTGGCAGCTCCACATGTTTAATAGAAGATTTAATGATAACTGCAGAGCCGCCATGAGATGTTCCATCTGGATGATTAGTATGATATATGTTGTATCCTTTTCTTTTTATACTATGCTGCTGTTGGTGAAGTGTGTTTCTGATACAAGTAATATATCGATATTATCTAAATGAAGTAAAGCTTCTACCTCGTTTTTGTTGGGTGCTAGTCCGTCAATGTTCCATGTCACAACACTTAATGGAGTCATCGCGACGCCATATTATTGACTAGAGTAGTTATGAGCTGCAGTAATGCACTCATGTGTTGTAGGACAATATCATTTTTTCCAGACTGTTTTATGAACATCTGTTCTAGAACTTTGAAAGCACCTGATTGTTCACTTGTTTCATTTGAAGTGCAGTTTGCTGCGTCAGCATATGACTGCGGCCTCTGTTTGGATTTTGGAATTTCTCTTTTAGGTTTCCTTTCCTGGTGACGTTCTTCTTCACATCTAGGTGATTCATGGCTAGCCTGTTCTTTCTAATTTCTGTGTATACAGTGACTTTGTTGAAGTATTTCAGGGGTAACTTTCCGTGTGTTTTTCTGGCCAGAATTTCTTTATAGACTTCACATCCTTTGAAATTAGCGGGATGAGCGCCCAGGCACAGGGCACATGTCGCTGGTGTGTTGCGGTCTTTTTAGTACACTCTGATGTTTTATGGGCTTCTGCACATTTAACACAATGGTATGGTTTCCAGCAGTAATTTTTGGTGTGACCATACTGCTGACATCTTTGGCATTGTACTACTGTCTGTCTTTTTTTCGGATCTCCAATACAATAGCCTAGTGGTATATTACTTTCAGATCCTTTACTTTTTTGTTGTTAGGGCCTGGCAAAAGATTAACAAAGAAAATTGATGTTGGGTTTTTGTCTGGTCCAAACTTTGCGTTTATTATTTCTCCCGTAACGGTGTTGCCTGTTTCCTCCAGGGCCTCTTTTATAGCGCAAGGGGGGGTCGCAGATTCCGTATGGCTACCCTGTAGCATCTCTTATCCTTTCGGTTGAATGTGTGCCCATTTAGTCCGTTATCCCGAATTATTGTAATTGCCTTTTTGTAAACCTCAACTTCAGTGGTGAATATTTTTAGTTGATTTCGGTTTATTAGTTTGTATGTAAAATCAGGCTGTTGTATGACCGACTTCAATAGCTCGGTTAGTTTATTCACGTCTTCGATTCCATACAAGATGATTGGTGGGGGTTTGTTGGGCTTTTTTGCTTGAAGTTCCTCCTGTTCTGGTTGGTCTTCGGTCAGATCAACAGTAAGTCCACTAAACCGGTTGGTTGTTACAATTTTATCGGGAGATGGTGAGTTTGCCAGTTTTTTTCTCTTCGGGTGCCTCATTGAGGGGACCTTCTGCCATGTGGGAGGTTGCACAGTTTTATCAGCAAGTGATTCAATCGTGCTGGGAGGTTTGCTACTTGAAGCCTTTTCCATTGCTGAATCTGAGTGAGTGATACTTGGCAAACTGCTTGTGGATGTGTTCCTTTGCCTAGGTATGAATAAGCTAGGATGAAATGCTTGTTGGACAAGCTTCTTATTTCCAGTAATATTAACAGTCACTGGAGCCTGGTCGCCTACCCCAGTGGTGTCTTCGGTAAACGATTTCACACTCTCCAGCCCGGGTACCGGAGAGCGCCGGGGGTTAGCCGGATCGCATGACAAAACAACGTAACTATTATTCGACATTTCATATAAAAGGGGGTTGGGAGAATAGCCAGTAGAGCTTTCCCAAGACTCTACCGCCGCTGTTTTCAGAGGGTATTCAGTACCTCAAGGCTTGCGGTAGCCTTAGTCGGGTTAATTAACCGCCGCCCGTTACTCGGCGTTGCTGTCCGTTTAGCACCACCCGGGGAACACGTGTAGGGTGGGCCTAGGATAAGGTGGTAATTCCTACGGACGCGGACAGCTTCATCCCCCTCCTGAATAAATAAATAATAATTAAGATTTGTCATTTTAGCTTCAAGGATGCAGTAGACTTCGCTAAGCGTGGCAACTTCGACAGCTTCGTGGCGGTGGGCGGTGGCTCAGTGATGGACACTTGTAAAGCAGCTAACCTTTACTTCTGCGATCCTGAAGCGGACTTTCTGGATTACGTGAACGCTCCTATCGGGAAAGGCAAATCTGTTGATGTACAGCTGAAGCCTATGATAGCAGGTACTTCTATTTTATTGTTGTTTTTTTTTGCATTGGCTTCAATATCATTTGCACTCGAAGAACCCTGAATACAAGCCCGCCGCATAGATTTTCAATAGTTGATAAAAAACAAAATCCAGTTTTTATATGACGTCAAGGTAAGCAGCCATTTGGACCGCCTGATAATAGGCAGCTAGCTATGTGAAACCGAACGGGTTGCTACCGGCACACGTATCCGCTGTGCCCTACCTCTTTTCAAAACGCTACGCTTTTTAACGGTGCAGTTTTTTTTGGAAGCAGATTTAATTTGATTATACTTTTCAGTCCCGACCACAAGCGGAACTGGAAGTGAGACCACCGGCACATGCATTTTCGATTACGAAGAGATCCACGCCAAGACTGGCATATCCCACACCGCTTTGCGCCCGCACCTGGCTATAATAGACCCTCTTCACACGCTGACCATGCCTGAGAAAGTGTCAAACTACTCCGGCTTTGACGTGTTCTGTCACGCGCTGGAGAGCTTCACCGCGATTCCGTTTGACGAGAGAGGGCCGGCGCCGTCAAACCCTGCCTTGAGGCCGGCGTACCAAGGCAGCAACCCTATTTCTGATGTTTGGGCAAGGTTTTGCTTGCAGGTCAGTATTTTGAAGATAACTTATAAAAGTAAATAGTCAAATATTTTTCAAAGTCCAATTGAGTCATTAACCTAAAGTACTGTCCCTGTAAAACAAAGGCCTCACTCATTAGCTACAAAAACTGCAGCCGAACTACAAACAAAAATCCGCCTTAAACCAAACTACCTAGCACAAACTAAAACCAGTTAATTCAGCTTGGATGGGACACGACAACTATAACAAATAATTTATTTCAGAGAGAAGTCATAGCTTTGTTAAATGTTAAACAAAAGAAACTAGCAAAACAAAAGAATGCTACGCAAAAAAATATTAACAACGTTCCAACTGACGTTCTTTTGTTGGAATTAAATATTAACGAAAAATAAAAGAAACTACACAGACTAAAAGGGAACCTTACCAAATATTTTATCACCTATGTTATTATATCTTACCAGACCATTGCAAAGTTCTTCACCCGTTCAGTATACAACGCGGACGATATTGATGCGCGCTCCTCAATGCACCTGGCGGGTACGATGGCGGGCGTGGGCATCGGCAACGCCGGCGTGCATCTCTGCCACGGGCTGGCTTACCCCATCGCTGGGAACGCCAAGACCTTTTTGCCTCAGGACTATGGGTAAGTATTTAGCAGTACCTGCCTGTCATGGTTATGGTCAAGGGAATTACATGAACGAGGCGTTTTTACCACCAATTTGGCCCTAAACTAGCTTACTGCGAAGGTTCTGGTCAGCGTTCTTTTTAGATGAAGAGAGTTATACACATTGTTAAACAGTATGTTCGGTATGCAATGCAGGCGACATCAAGGTGCAGTTGGGGATGCACTTCGTAAATGATGCTGCGGAGTAAACAGGGAACATTGATGAAATAATGGTGGCTTACAACGTCAACATACGGTACCAAAAAGATGTTATTATTACTTTATGGTACCGTTTTTTTGTTCCATTTCAACTCAAGACGGCAAATTCCCATTCAAATACTTTAGCGAACGATAACGTAAATTTAAAGTGGAAACTCATCGTAGACGTACAGGGTGTCGACCCTAAACTAGATAAATTCAAGGCCTAGGTGTTGAAGTTATCTAGTTCTTCCTTCTTAAGATATATATAGTGCTTTGTAAAATGCTAAAAAACGAAGTAATAATTAAACATGAAATATTTGACTTTCGATAAAGATCAAACTAGCTTGAGGATTATTTATTAAATATAAAAGGTGGCACTTTCATTCAAATTGCGTTATAATTTCACACAACTACTCTTTCAGTTCGAAGCCGATGATCCCTCACGGGCTGTCGGTCGTAGTGACCGCGCCGGCCGTGTTCCGCTTCACGGCGCCCAGCGATCCCGACAAGCACCTCGAGGCGGCCGGCCTGCTCGGCGCCGACGTCACCAACAAGAAGCGCGCGGACGCCGGCCCGGTGCTCGCTGACGTCATACTCAAGTACATGCAGAGGATGAAGATCGAGAACGGGCTGGGGGAACTGGGGTACACGAGCGATGATGTTCCCAGTTTAGTGAAGGGAGCTCTTCCACAGGTATGTATAGTCGTTTTTTTTAATCGGTTTGTAACAAACAAGCATGAGGACCGCCTAAGAAAAAGCAGTTACTACAGCCTGA
The DNA here is from genome assembly GCA_947369235.1 of Udea olivalis. Taxonomy (NCBI): domain Eukaryota; kingdom Metazoa; phylum Arthropoda; class Insecta; order Lepidoptera; family Crambidae; genus Udea; species Udea olivalis. The sequence goes on along the minus strand of OX376341.1, from coordinate 7,819,614 downwards.
TGGGATGGTCGTGTGCAACGCCAAGTTCATTACTTGCCAACCCGTGAAAAGCTTTTCAATCCACTCTTGAAGACCTCCTTGCTACATCTCTGCTCATTATTTGGGCGTAATTTTGAAAGCGATTATTGGTACTCTTCGTCGTCATTGGCTGACAAGTTGTCAAAAAGACTAGCAGTCGAGTCAGCTTTGCGAGTTAGAAGATAAGGACCTGTCAAGCACCTCGAGTGCTCGCTGACGTCATAATTATACGAGTGATGATAGTCCCAGTTTGGTGAAGTGAGCTCTGCCAAAGGTATTTAAAGTCGTTTTTTTATACTTGGTTTGTAACGTAAAAGCGATTACTTGAGCCCTATAGGTTGCGTGCAACTCTTGAAGAAATCCATGTAATGTATAGCTCATTTGTAAATCCTCGGCTCATTCCACAGATAAAACGTGCTAGGAAGAAAGCACCTCCAACCCTCATGGCCTACCTATCTGTAGGGTCACCACTCTGGCAGTGTGAGGAGTGGGTATCGTCCAAATATATGCAACATCAGAAATGTCAAAATCATCAGTAATTTTTACAGATTTCAGATTTAGACCTTACTATGAGTACAATAGTTTGGTTTTTTATCATGAATACTATCACTCCTTGAAATATTTTTACGGATGTGTTTGATGTAAAATTGATTGTTTCAGCAACGCCTGTTGAAACTGACGCCTTTGCCGCAGTCCGAGGAAGACCTATCCAAGCTACTAGAAGACTCATTGACTGTGTATTGATAAGTATGTCTTAGGATTTCCTTAATTGCAAGCGGTATGTCATATGTAAACAGGGTGTTTATATATAAAATTGCCATACCTATTTGTATATTTTTGGATGCTTTTTTCCATTGTTATCCACTGTTATTGCGGAATTTTGATATTTTCTTTTGAAATGTTGAATTTATTATGATATTAATAAATAACTTTATTTGATAAAGTAACCGACAGTCTATTAATCATTCTTGAATCAAACTAAGTGATTCTCTATCACCACACCGAAACCTATTTACCGTATAGATAGAAAAAACTCCTCATTTTCTTAGCAGACATGTGATGACGGCACGATTGGCGTAGTGTGCTGTACCACGGTTTCTCGCCTCGATTTCCGTAGTGTCCCGGGTTCGATTCCCGGTCGGGTCAATTCAGGAAACGATCTTTTCTGAATTGACTCGGGTCTGGGTGTGCTGTGAGACGCCCCTAGCTTATTTCCTTGTGTAGTACCTCGTAACACAGGGTGTGTTGTCTGGCGCATATTTATATATTTATTTATATTTATGTTTATTTTTACTTGTTATAATAGTTGATAACCCCGTACCTAATAAAAAAGAAGATATTTTATCTGAACCCAAATTGAGCAGAACTTTTACTACTTACCAAATCTATTTCATGTATTATATGCGATTTAAATGTTGTTCACGTTCATGTTTATTTCGGGTGGGAATAGAACCTATGACCTTTGGTGAAAAGAAAGTACTTAGGGCTATAGAAAATACCCTATATCTTGTCCTAGTCTAGAAGGGCTCTTATTTTTGATCGCCAGTGAGTTACTCGTACCCACACATTAAAACAACAATATTTTTTTAGTGTTTAATTTTTAAAATTTTAAGTACATAAAATAAACCTATCAACTAATTTGTATAATATATAATAATATGTATATCTTAAATTAATTTGTTGTAATTTTGTCACTTTATATTCATTCAAGAAGCGCTAGGTACAAAACATTGGTCGCAGTATTGTTCGAAAATCGTTTGAAGGCACTGTACTATGAATGTTGATAATCCTCGTGAATCGTATGTGACTAGCGCTGTCCTTCTATCACTTACTGCTTATAGAGTTAACGCTGTTAGTTTTTAACTCCTCTGGTTTGTACGAGTCACACCGCCTCCGGGACGATGTTGCTGTGGTGGAAGGGACTGCTCTCGTAGGACATGTTGGAGGCGTTGACGGTGACGCCCGGCAGCGGCCCGTAGCGGCTCAGCTTGGGCGTGGCCGGCCCGACCAGGTCCTCCGACAACTGCTGGTACACCAGCCCGCAGTCCTTCTTTGTGCGGCCGGGGTGGCTCATGGCAGCGATTATGGCACTGTTATATCTCACCTGCTTATTCCTCCTACTGCACATGACCATCACGACCTTCGCGACGACGATCAGTAGCAGCAGCGAGCCAAGAAGGGCGATCAAAATCGGCCACAAGTAGTTGTAGCGGCCGTGCATCTCGTCCGCGACGGATGCGTGGACGTACACCTCCGGCTCTAGGTCATCGTACGTGCTGTCGTTATCCAGCAGATTGATGGCCATCTTGACGTCGATGTTGTCAGGGGACTTCGACGTTGGTTTGGGGGAGTTGGACGGCTTGTCGAGCAGCTTGACTTTGAGGTCGACGTCGTCATCACCGTCGCCGTCGTCGTAATCCTCGGACGCGTCGTCATCGTCCTCATCTTCGTCGTCGTCGTCTTCATCGTCGCCTTCGTCGTCGGCGTCGTCGTCCTTATCGTCATCGACATCGTTGTCAGCGGTGTCTGCTCCGAGCTTGTTGTCGTCAATCTTGGCGTCATCGGCGACCTTGCCATCGTCCAGCGTGTTCTTTAGATCGAAGTTACCTTCGTCGTCCTTGTCGATCCTCTCCCAGATCTCCTCATCGGAGACGGCCGGCAGGGGCTCGACGGCGTGCACGATGGCGCTGCCGCAGGTCTTGCGAGTAAGGAACTCCCAGCTGTAGGGCTCTTCAGTCGTATACATGGCCATTTCCATGTTACGCCGCGCTGTGTTCGCGTCGGGCGACACTTTACGTTTGCTCAACCAGGTCATGAGGTTCTCGAATTCGCGGTTGCAAACTAACGGGTTATTGCTGATATCCAAGTATCTGAGGTGGTTCAGCGTATCGAGCTCGTTCTGTTTGATCTCGATGATGTGATTTTGAGATACGTTCAAGAATGTTAAGTTGCTAAGTAATGTTGCTGGATGATTCTTGTTTGTTTTCCATAGTGATGTTAATTCGGTGTTACTCATATCCAGCCATGTCAACATCGGGGTGTGAACGAACACTTCCGCAGACAGAACCTTCAATGGATTACCTTGAAGGAATAGTTTACCGAGTTCGTTATTCTTCTCGAAAACTTTGATATCTAACGTCGTAAGCATGTTGTCGGCTAGATTAACCTCTACTAGTTTAGGACATACGGAAAATACTTTGCTGTTCAAAGACTTGATGTTGTTTCCAGAGAGATTAATCACCGATAGGGCGGTAAACGTTTTTAAGGAATCATCATAGATTTCTTCGAGGCCACAGTTTGAGGCGTCAAAGAGATAAATGTTGAACTGTTCGGCCGAGCAGTTAAAACCCTCTACAGGCAAGTGTCTTAGAAGTGGGTTGTTTGAAATTTTAAATATGTCTAATTCTATGTTCTCTTTTATAAGTATGCTGGAGATGAAGGTCAGGTTGTTATACGAGAGGTCAAGGTAGTTTAGCTCCACAAGTTTGTGGAATGCCTGGTTGTGGATTTTTTCCATATTGTTACCGCTGAGGTTGAGGTTTGCTATGAATTTCATGCCATTAAACATTGATGGCCCTACGAATTTGATGTTGGTCTGGCCGGCATTGAGAGTAAGCAAATCTGAGATGTTCAATCCGTATACCGTATCGATGGGATTTCTTTGAATATGAAGCGTAGCGAGTTCATTGTTCTCAGAGAATATATCATCGGGCAGCGATCTAATGTTGTTATCGCTCAAATCCAGCTCTTCCAAGTCCAGGAGTTTCTTGAAGGTGTCAGGATCCATATCGCTCAAGCTGTTCCCAGCTACGTTCAAGTACATCAAACCTGGCATATTTGCGAATGTGTTGGCGGTGATGTATCTCATGTTACAGTAGGAAACGTCCAGCTCCTGCACTGTAGTGGCGTTAAGGAAGAATCTGTCGGATCCGTATTCGGGGAACTTCAGTGGATTGTTTGCGAGCGTTAACAGCAGTAACTTTTTGTTGTTAGCGAATGTTTCCGGGTGTAAACTTTTTAATTTGTTGTTGGACAAGTTCACAGCGTATAGCTCCGAGAGGCCATGGAATGCACTGGGACTGACAAAATCGATGGTACTGTTCACAATTTTGACTGTCGCAATTTGATGAAGGCCTAGCTTCCTGAATATGTTATCCGTGAGTTGGATATTCAGTCCAGGTTCGGCATTTTCAATCACCAAATCAGTGATGTCATCGCCGAACTTTTGTGTGTTCACTTCTAGACGATTGCACTTTGCTATCTTGTATCCTTGAGACAGAGTGCATATGCAATCCCTGGGGCATGGTCTGTCTTCGTTGAAGAGGACTTCCTGGTCGTCTCCGTAGTCCTCGTCTGACGGGATGGTGTTCTCGTTGACTTTCTGGGTGTTGTTAGCAACTAAACTGTTTGAGACTGCACAAACTGCCAGGAGCAGTATTAACTCCCGGGACCGCGCCCCCATGACGATGTAGCGAACTCTGTAATCAAAAAACAATTGACTATTAATTATGAGAATCTCTAGTAATGTTAGTTACAGAATTTGTGAACTAAGCTAGTCACCGTTACAAGAAACTACTACGCATACCTAACAGTAGTGTTAAACAATAGGGTCGCTGTGTTCAAAAGTGCTTTTTTATTTTGAAAGTAACAATGAGCTAACCTTTTTATGTTTCTTTATACAGAACCGTACGCAATGGAAACGTTAATCAACATCACGTGTGATAAACAAATAAACTCCAGCGTCTTGGCTTGGCATATACCTTTATAGGTCCAAAGGGCATTATCGCGCAAAGCTATGAATAATTTTTATATTTGCATGGTAAAGTAAGTTGAAATGTTTGCATGTGTTGGTAAATACCTACCTATGCATGTCTGTATGTGCACAATGACAGTCATCTAATACGGGCGCTTAACAGGCTTTAACAGATGTCGGCATTGTTCAGTGAAATCTTATCTACCTACGCATTGTCCATCTGTCGACTGTCGCCACTCCAGAAACGTGCAACAATCGTTCGTTACGCTTTTGCTTTAAAATTGCAAAACGGACGGTAAGGTCCGTTTGCCGTGTGTGTGTACGACTTGTACGAGTATTGATTACCTTTTTTTTGCATTTTGGTAGCTGCTACTTTATTTGAATTGCCAGGTCACCTTTGGCCTAATATGACCAGTTTTATATACACTTATTTCCTCTATTCTCTCGCTATGTTATGTTACTAAAATATAAGAAATCTGTTTTTTGTCTGTTTGTCAAGTTATCAATGTGATAAGCCCAACTATGCCTCACCGCGTTCGGTTTTGATACCATTTATATGTGGGCTAATTATTTACTATCATAATATTAACAATTATATTATATACCTACCTACCTATCTCATTAGTACCGATTACCGATTCATTAATAAGCAGTACAGAATAGAGAAAGTTGAGTGCGTAATAGAGGTCTGTTAGTGATTTACGCTACAAAATAATGATTGATTGAATTTAAATGTTGCAAAACAACAACTTTGGTTTTAAAACATCTGAATGGTACAATACGCGGCAGACAGTAAAATAAAGTCAATTTGAAATGGTCCACCCGTTACACAATGTCACGTCTGTTTTAAAGGCTTTGTCTATGCGCATGTAAAGCAGGATTTATCGTAGAAAGTCGCGCTTTCACGCCGTGAGTCCCAAGTCAAGCGCCAAATGTATTGTCCGTATTCTCTCCTGTCAAAAGACAGATTACAATCTGATAAAGTTGACTGAACGGGCTAAACAGCGCACGACGGCGAAAGTACCTTTGTAATATTACGGGAAAATCATGATGGTTTCAATGATAATAAAAGCTAGAAGCAGATAATACCATAGAGGAGCTTGAAATGAAATTCGAAAAGTTGCCAAGTCGTCACTCTAGGGCCAGGGCTACACTTGACGGAAATTCCGTCGCGGAATATCTGCAAACGCCAATACAGGTTATTGCATATAAATTACAAATAGCGGGCACACTTAGCGGAGCGACCGATCTTCCCTGCATTGGCGTTCCGTCGCGGAGGATCCGCGACGAAATTTCCGTCAAGTGTAGCCCTGGCCTAGCACTCACTCAAAGCATTAAGAGAGCGATTATACATTGCTAGATATTTATTTCACTCAGTATCTATGTCTACCGTGAGATAACATTAATGACAGTAGCTAGCGTGCACGTAAACTGCGTTGATGTTTTTGTATGTTGTGCCGGTACAGCGCCCCTAGTGATTTAAAATGAAACCAAAAATTACGTACAAATTTCTGAAGTCAACTATCGTAGTTTACGTGACAGAAACTCATGGTAGATATTACAGGTATTTTTTACTCAGTTCTTTTAGAAGTAAAGAACTTCGTAGAAAATGTATGGGAAAAACTTTAAAAGTGTGCGGAAAAGTAACTAAGTCATTGATTGTCTATGGTCAAGTAAAATTCCTACGTTTAAGCTGTAACGTTGTTGAATGTACACAAAGCGAAGGTTCACTCTTACTACATGGGATGATGTGACATGTTGCTAATTAAACTACTTTCGCCGTATGATGACATCCCTGACAGTTCATAATTGTCAAATATAGTGCTGTAACTAATGCAATTTAATCGAGTTGGCAAAGGAAATGGAATCGGATTTACCGATTTGTAATTTTCAAATTAATTCTTAATAAGCAGGTTATGGCTTGTAAGTTATAGAATAAAACACGGTATCTCGAAAATAATAGTTAAAAAATAGCACACAAAGCAGACGCACTGGTACTGATGCGAATGGCGTGATTACAAATTACAAAATGGTCGCTCCTATTAATCGATTTTTTGTCGATTCAGTAGTGTCAATACACTATTGAATGGCGTTCCTTTTCACGCATCAGGCGCTGTAAAGATATAATAATTTAATTTCAAATACTTCATTTATTAACGGTTAATAATAATAACAATAATATACTTGATAAGATTCGAAATAACAATAGTTTTTAATAGTTTATAACATTTTCTTCTGCCTGTTTCTTTTTATTTAGTTTGAAATAGTATGCGTGATACGGAACAATAAGAGCTGTCAGGCATATCAGTGAAAATAGTACAGTATTAAACTTGCAATGTTCGAAGATGTCATTTCATGATATACCTACTCGTACACAGTAAGTAATACTTCTACTTTTCGAAGATGTAAAATAACTTTCTGCCAGAAAAAATGAAACGCAGTAGCGCCGTGATCATTAAACTTGACGTTAATGCAGGTAAATAGGGTTATAATTTAAATAAGTTAATAACGTAAGTAATTAAAATACAAATCTATTAGTTTAATTCAACGTCTTGACATGTAAGTCATCCATCTTTAATTTAGGTATTCCACGTCGCGTTTGTGTTTGCCGCCGCTCGTTTTCTGCGATGGCGCAGTGAAACATCATACTGTTTTGTAAACGTACTTCTAAGGTATTATGTTTACCGCGTCGGTATAAGCGAGCAGAACCGGTATTTCGCAACGACCCAGGTACCGCACGATAATTCTACAGGTGACTCGAATTATATGATGGGGACCTTTGCTGCGCCTTGTAATTAATTATTCACTTGTTTTGGGTATACTAGAGGTATACTTTTAGTAAAGCTTATTAAAATTGCATTGATTTACTTTAACTGGCCCCTTTGGTACAACGAGTAGTGGTCCAGCTGCTTATAACGTTGAAGGTCGTGAATTCCACCTTCAATTAGGAAAACTATTCATGTATAAAACATTTCTGGTTATTCCATATTTGGAAATGTTCGAGTATGTTATCAACTGATGATGAATGCAATGCAAATGGATAGCATGGGTGTATTAAAAAAAATAGCACCACCGCTTAGAACTTTTTAGGTTCAACCTGACTGTGACCTGCAGTCCGCGACGACTATGAAATTCTATGAAATTGACTTGGACAGCACTTCTTCTGCAGTGGACGGCTTATGCTGCAAAAATGATCCTGACGAAGTAAGTACCTTCCTAATTCCTAATTTATCCGTCTTCAAACTTAGATTCATAGTATACTTTATATCGAGGGACTAAACGAAGCCATAAATACCAGCGGTCTCGGGAGTCAATGAAACCGAGGGTATATTGAGTTGGCGTTTAGTCTCGAGGTGTAAACTGTACTTTTCACTTTGAGTGCGAGAAAAATAGTCAATTAAGTACAAAAACATTTAATCACAAAAGATTAAGAACACATGGCGCCACCTTCTTTCCGGACAAATCATGGAACTAAAACTCTCAACATTTTCTCAATGAAGATGGTCCACACTCCACAGAAAATAGTAGGTATATTTACTGGCTGCTTGAGTTTGTCTATGTCACATGAAGGAAATTAAAAAACTATTTTTTTTCACAAGTACCTAGAGACTAAAGTGGTCACTTTAGTCCAGCTTCGTCGGGCTATATTGGCGTACTTTTAGAGCATGAGAAGTGTAAAGATATTTTTAGCTCTGTCATGGGACCGCTTGGTTTTACCCTTGGGTTTACCCTGTCCTCACACTTCAGTCATTGAATTTGAAGATTTCTCCGAATTAAAAAACTTAATGACATACGAAGCGAAACCATACTATCTACTTATTACTTACTCATCATTTAGTAAAAAAAACAATCAAATGTCATCTTAATGTTTTGTCAAATTTCATTTTACATCATTAATATTTCGAAGGCATGGTATGTATGCACTAACTACACATGATGATATGTGTTTCAAGCAAAGGTAGGCCGATAAGATTAGATAATTAACCTGTTACTATTAATCTCAGCCCTTACCACTTGGCATCAAAGTTCAAAATGGTTTGTGGAACTGAAAATAATCTGAATTTCCGAGAAAAGTTGACACCAATTTACTTTATTAGTAAAGTAGAAAGATACGGTCTTGTTGAATGATAAATCACGATAAATACTTAGTTGTGAATGACGTTTATCAGATATTAATAATAAATATGTAGTATCCTAACCAGTGCAGGTATCAAATTAAATGCACTTCCTTCCTCAAAAACTTTCGTAACACAGGTGAGATGGGTATTGATAAGAGAAAAATATTGGCAGGTAAATATAGGTACTCGTACACCACAGAAAATACTTCAACACCAAAAGATTCTCGCTGATTGATTCTTTTCATTTCGAAAGAAAGCAAATCAACTCTACAAGTGAAGATTGTTGTGTTAAGTTTTTGAAATTATCTTCTTAATACGATATTATGGGCGGTTCCATATGTTGGTACATAATATAATTCCTTGGCCAATCAAGATTCCTTCTATATGCATGCCGAGTTTAGCATCGTGTGCGTCTAACAAGCCGTTTTCGCATGGTTTTGGATACACAATGAGTAATTCGTGATACCTATTTACAGTGTGCATTGTGCAGGATGCGATGCGAATGAATAATTTACTTATTTAATAAGTCGGTTAGACCATGACGACTGTGAATGTTAATTTGTAACGTTTTAGACGATTGGGTGACTTACTGACACGCATCTACGCTTTCCATGCTGATCTTATGCACAATGCAATACTTTATCCCAAACGGGGTAGTCAAAGGCAAGTGACTTTGTCGTCATGGTGAACGAAATACTCAGAAGCCCACTTTTCACCAGTGGTATTAGAACCCAACATGGTAGATGGTGAGCCTTCCGGTTGATTTGGTTTTTTATCGATGTTTTCCATCACCGGAGAGTAAGTCGGATATTTAACAATGAACACAAAGATTTTGGTTCTGGCCAGATTTGAACTCGGGACCACAAAACCACGATCTGAGTTCGGGTGCTGAACCACTAGGCCACTGTAAATAAATCTTGTTAACATATTGTTGAATTTATTAGTATAGATAGGGATTACCGGACCTGGGCCACCTTATTTTACTTTACTATTTTATATAATTCGGTCAATCCACCGAGAGTAAAATTAAAATAAGCTAAAATTGAATTAGCGATAGCCTCAGCCTCACCTTATTAACAAATACATTATTTGTAACTAGGAATCGAACAAATAGATACGTATAGTTAGCCACAGTTTAAGCATTTACTATTGAAAGCTGGTATCTCTTTATGCCAATGCAATAAAGGTCATTTTTACATTGTTATGTTTCGTTTGAGGTGTGGTCGTTTGCACATATGAATACCAACTGTTTAACGTGCCTTCCGAAGCACGGAGATGCCCGAAAACACATCACTTAATTTCGGTCGGAGAAGTCGCCCATCCAGAACCCGACCTGACTGGCGTTGCTTAACATCGGATCGTTGTCGATCCGCTGCCGTCACTTAGCCACGGGCACGTCGGTTCTGTGCATTATTAAAATATTGACGGACTGTCGAAAGGTCGAAAGGAATTTGGGACTTCCCTTGTAATAACTTGATCTGAATCGTTTTGGGGAGAGGAGCCAGACGCATTGTTATTGCTAGGTCCATGGAGACTGTGAAGGACCTCTTGCGGTAAGGGTTTAGGGTGAACCACCCTCTACACCCTTGTTCTGGCGGTTTTTATGTAGAATATTTTAGTGAGGATAACTGGCCATCGCAAGATCGACATTAATTTATAATGGTGTGTGTCCATAGTCTGAAGTAAACGTTTTGACAGCTGCTCTACTATGAACCTATCATTTCTGTATAACTTGTATTTGTATGAAATTGTTTAAGCCAGTGCCCAATTGCCCACCGAGTCTATTATTTATTAGTTTGTACACAAATTACTGTTTACACAGATAAATACGAGGATAGCTAAAGAGAGATTTCTTCCAGCAGCCCATGGTGTCAGGATAAACCCTAAGCAAAAAGTGAAAGATAGAGAACTGTACCAGTTAAGTAAGAGTTAACTTTTTGTGTCCAAAATAATATTGACATACCTCCCATTTGTTCAGGCATGTGAGAGGGGCCTTAATGAAATGATATTTATTTGCATACAATTGAACTGGAGACCTACATAAGTGACGAGAGCGTGCAAAAATGCATATCGAGTGACATGACGTGGGGCGATAGTCTCCTTGCTAAATATTCTAATCCTTCACTAAGCGGCCGAGTTCAATACGAAAAATACCTGCACGTATATTTACGGAAGTAAATGAAATTATATGAGATTATTATCTAATATAATTTCATTTCGTTTCGGGCTATTTCCCAATATTTCTTTTTTATTTGAACTTCTATCATTAATAATTTTGTATAGTATGTTACTAATAGGTCATCCTGCCTTACTTCATTAAGTATAAAATTCTAATACGATATCTTTTTAATATAAAATAAATAAATCCAGGACATCAATAAAAATGCCATTTGGCCCCAAATAATAGTAGACCTTGTACTTCAGGTGATACTTAGATAATTTTAAATAATGCTTGGCTTGGCCCACATGTTTGGACGTTGCGTTCAAAAGGTTAAAGTATCATCATTATTCATCATCGACACATGATGTCTTCATTATAATTTTACACCTAGATTAGTTATTGTTACTTTTTGTTAGCACTTCTTACGACCATGTTGGTGCTATTGCGGTATCATATTATTTCTTCCAATAGAACATTAATAATAACTAAACAATAGTTGCATGTACAAGTACAAAAAAGTAAGTATTAAAATAATACACACCTATGACCTTGTCCAGCCACTCAGTAACTTCTTGAATGAAACCTGTAACAATGAAACAAGATTCATTATTATTATTGAAGCAATAAAAGCCCCATTTAATATAGAAGCGCATTAAATAAAGCCGTTAGCCTACCTATGTTACCAAAATAAGAAAGTTTACGAAGTCAAGTAGTTAGCAACATAATCAAGTGGAGTGGGGTAGATAGGTTTGTACTTTTAACATCGTTTATGACTTTTGCTATGAAATTAGGTAAATAATCATTTATAAATTATTTAAAGACTGGTTTTGGCTCGATTGTAAATGACGCTGCTTACAAAGCTGCCAGTCGTGAATTTGATTCAAGACGTACCTACATATTATATTAATATGAGATAACACCCATATTGCTCATGTCCAATTTAAGTTTCATCTTCGTGTCACGAAAACAAAAAATACGAAAGTGCCACTAAAACATACATGTAACATACGTTTGTGTTTATTCAGTGTCTGCGTTTCGTGTTTATTCTCTATTTTGTAAATCTTGGCTTTATATTATTATAATTTTTAATTCCTTGTAAAATGAAAATTGTCAAGGGAGTCATGTCCTAGGAGTTAAGCGTTCAGTGACTGTAGTTACTGGAACGATTAGTCTAACAGCTATTAACCACCTTGTTGTTCTACGAATTGCTTCAAGCGTCACAAATATGCAGATGAATTAAGTATCAAACGGCCTTTCGAACACAGCAAAGGTTGTTCTAATGTGTTCTAGAAGAATAATGAATTGAACCTTAAAAAAAAAACACGTTCTAATTCGTAAACTGAAAATACACAGGGAAACAAGCACTAATATCGCAAAACTTAGAATCAACGCAATCACTCGATTAAAAGTGAAAAGGTAAAAACAGAAACAGATGGCGCGGGTCACTGGCCACACGAATGTTCCACAACCACGTCCTATTAATGTATCGATTCTGCATTCGCATATAATATCGATAAAGCGGTACATCGATAGAGCATAACGCCGAGCATGGGACGGGCGTGGCTAGACCGCTCCAGCTAAGACTGGTTTGATACCTGTGAGCTAGTCCAAGCGTTATGTAGGAAGAAATAAAACAAATTAACTATTGCATATTTCTGCAGGCTTTGAGCTAAGCAACGTGAAACGGTTTTGCTCTAAGAGGCTTCGTTTTTTAGCTTTTTACGGCGGCTGACGGGGTTCTTAAATCGTGATGCCTTGTCTTATTTTGTTGACGTATGACTTTTTTAAACAATTAAAAAGCAAATAAATGTAACACGACAGCTGATTCACCACAGTTAAACCCACATGGGCAATGTAAATGGGTTCGGGCCAATGTAAGTTAGGTATCCCATATTATAATTTATTTATTTATATTCAACTTTTCTAGTTATGGCAAACTGTGTCTTATTAATTGTTTTTCTTATCTTACTTTGTTGAATAGATTTAACATAGTATCAGTTGGTCGTTCTTAGCATTCACAAGCTGTACGAATCACAATAAGTTATAAACTGTGACACACAAATCCATAACGGCGCAGGAAGCTATTTACAGGACTATAGTTATAAAAAGAAAGTTTCATATTGGTGACATCGGTGCATAAGCACTACTTGATGTGGTTATGCAACATCACTTAAGTTAATACAAATAAAAGAGTTTTTTGAAATATTTTCACACAGAAACGGTTGAAACACTAATTCATCCTCAAGATAATTTCATCCAAAACTAAGTAGCATTATTTTGAAAGTCTCACTTTGTAATAATTAAATACCTAAGGAAAAATCAAAGTAATAAGTATATTATATAGTATTCAGATATAACTAACTATAGGTAGTTTTCTTATTGTGTTTAACAAAGGTAAAAAGTAGTAACAGCACTTTAATTTCGTCTTTTCCTCGGAATCAAGGATTTAAAAAAGGTCTCTGGCACAAAGGACTGTTTCTTAACGCAACCACTTGTTTCGTTTTTGTAAGTCAACTGTTCTTGTAGTCAACTGTTCTATAGACTGTAAGTTATATGGAAGGCCAATTTAGGTGACAATGACTCTCAATAAAAAAGACTGATTGAAGGTTTCTGTAGTCTTTGAGTAAGAAAAAACAATATAATTTATTTTCAAAACTATTTTTCCGTTTGAGGCAAATATATTCGAAGATATTCTGCTGTTATTTACCAAATTAAGTTATTCCGCCTTACCAGAGAAGGTTGAAATTTTAAAATATTTCGAACGATACCATGAAGTAAGAAAATAGCAAGAGAACGTTCTTCCATGTTTTTTTTTCTCAAATAAGTACCTACTCAGTATTATTTCATAAAATTTAGTAGTGTCGTGACTACTATAAATATTTATTCAATTAGCGGGCACTCCCTTAAATTAGCACGAATGAATTTAGAAATTAATATATTTTTTTTAAAACAACAGTCGCGTACTAATATCCAATACATACTATCAAATTACTAGAGGCCACCTGGCTGGCGATGTGGTACAAATGATGTATGTTAATTTATGTTATGTCGGTGTGTTTGTTCGTTTACATTAATGCAGACCTCGTTTTCACGGATCTGTTCTCTATAATAATGGGCAGTGCAAATGCACTGGCCCCGTTGGAATTATTTTAGCGGTCCCCAACTGCATTGTTGATTGCACAAAGGGAACTTAATGAAACGACTTTACTCTAAAGCCACATTACCCACACAGGACAAGGCCTTCATCATTGAAACCTAATGATCGTTACAATGGTTGCTGATGCTCGTATAGCGATGACCTTAGCAGAAGTCTGCGTTTCTCAGGTGCCACTGACGGGATAAATATGTTTTGATGACATTATGAATACACATGTAGATGAATCGGTCTAACTTTTACAGAATCCATTGCTTAGGACCCACTGAGTAGTCCCTAGATTAATGTAACTTAAATTCAAGACCCTCTAACAAAATATTTGTTCAGTTTTCTGAACGAAACGTATGTGGGTCAGGTTCGTTACGATGTGGTCTTTGCCTCCATCAGGAGAAAGTTGAATGTCATTATACGTATCGATAAAAGAAAAACGCGTCATGTTTTTAGGGTGACTATTGATACGATTTATGTGTTATATTCACAGATGTGGATATATTACTATGAAAACTGAATCACCATATTTTAACCGTAAGTATACAACATCTTCAAAAACACATTTCTAATTATAAAATACAAAAAGTTCCAAGATAAATTTAGAATAATATCTTCTTGAAAGCTAGTAACCATTATGTTTTTATTAGCACACGCCTGCCAAAATCTAAGGAGTGCCAGCAAACAATAATACCTACCTACCTCATCACCAGATAGCTTAGGCAGCTACCTCACGCCAGACGATATCAGAGTTTGTTTTGTCGTCATATTGCACATACGACCTACTTTGTAGTCCTTGTGCTTAATGTCTATGAATACGACAAGATGTTTTGTGAAAAAATTAAAGCAAGCGTAGCCAGTGGCTTTATTTACTTAAGCAAGCAACAGCTGGATGAGAAACCTGTTGTGACGAATTCGGCGCAAGATGGGACTCAGGTGCGTCAGAACAAGTTACTTGACCGTTTCTTTAGAGCGACGTAAATAAAGATATAATATATCAGTGTGGCTATATCGGATGTCATGTCTGCCTTCTACTTAGCTGCCAGAATAACAAACTACCGTGCTCTCATAATCGGCTGAAGTAGGTTTGTGTAACATTTAGTTTAATACAGCTAAACAGTGCTGTGAAGAAGCAGTTCATTAAATAATACGTTATTGAAAAAAATGATCTCATGGTTTATTGCCATTCTTTTGTAATTTTGTCAATATTTGGGATGGAAACGTTAACATTAGGTCATAATGACAAGGACAATAAACATTTTTAAGAACTTGTTGTCCAGGCAAGTTTTGTGTAGCTGAAGCATTACAATTTTTTTTTATATTGCCCGTCAAGATGACCTCACTCCACCTAATGGAAAGCGGTCGTGAGGTCCAGATATGAGGTTGACAAGCCCAGTCATTCAAACGAATCACTAAGCTGGCCATCCTCACCTTGAAGGCCTGCAGAAATGCCTTTTCACGCCCCGCTTGAAGAACCCGGGACTATACGAGGAAGGAAACACATGTGCTGGAAGAGCGTCCCACGTCTAGATGGTACGACAAAGAAACGAGTCACCGAACCTTTTAGTTTTGCTTTTTACAATGCTTTTGCATAGCGAGCCAAAGACTGGGTCAGCTAAGATGCAAGGAAACGTAATCGTATTTCCCCAAACGTTTTCAAGTACGTCATTTGACTGGCCTGTTGGCGCAATGGCAGCGATCCTGCCTTTAGCGCCGGAGGTCGTGGCTTCGATCCCCACCCATGACAAATATTTGTGTGACGAACATTTGTATTTGTTGTGTGTCTGGGTGTTATTATCTATTTAAGTATGTATTTAGAAATATTTAAGTATGTTTATCAGTCTATCTCAGACTGTCTCTCCTCTGTCCCAAGTCGGTTTTCCAAATCTTTGTGCCTACTTGTAACATTGTCCAAAGTAGTGTTGTGAGTTCCTTAATTTATCCCAATAAAGCTGGTTTTTGAATGGCCCCCCGGATCCATGCGGGTCTATGTCGCGAAAGATGATTATTTCATTGAAGAAAGAAACAACCGAAACAAAATAAAAATAAAGAAAGAAAGTTGTAAATCAAGCTAATTCCTTCAAATAGAAGTAGATTTTAGAACCGACGCGTCGCGGTCGGTAGTAGAGTCATTTTAAGTTAGTATTTTTAAGAATTTATTCATTATACATTTCATATTCAACACAATGTGCGAGCAGAGCATTCAGAGCAATGTTTATTTCAGACGATAATCCTAACATCGACGGTAATATAACTACTAATCAGTATCTCACTGTTTATTTGAATTACCATTTACAATTACAGTTGGCAACTATACTTTGACTTGTTCTTCCAGCCTTGGCAAAAATAATTATATAGTAGGTATTATGTTATCTATTAAACTTTGTGAACAAATTAAATAATGCAAAAAAAGTTAAGTTTAATAAACAGTTGTCAACTGACAATATAAAAACTGTCATAACTATCTGTTGATACTTGATACGGTCGGTTATGCTAACTGTATTTTTTTTTGCGTGTCTAGACATATGCCGTAGCTGCTATAGTTAGCTTATTCTTCTTAGACCCTTTTTCGACAGTGAAATATATTGATCTTGTGAATATACTTTATTGACGATGCAAACAATAAGTTAAATGACACCTACCTGTGAAAAAAATTCCACTAGGATATTTTAATAATGATAGTTTTATGGTTTCCGTAAAATAAAGATTATGTGAAAATGGCGAAGGTTACCAAACAACCTATTAAATAACAATTGATATTAATGGCAGAGCTATCCTAAATATTAATCATGGCTGATATAATTTAGTAGTAATTTGTTGTTGTTGTAGAATTTTCTAAGATTGGACAACGACGAATAACGATTGTCACCGGTATACTTGGCGAGACAAGAGTACAAGATCAGAAATAGCACATATAGGATAGTAGAACAAATTACTATGAGTAATGAAGTCGTTAGGTGAACAACTTAAAAGGTGGACACTATTTCCATAATTCGATTCCGAGCAAAATACTAGGCTGAAATCATTGTGTAAACACTAACTGAAATTGTGTTTGCCTAACTGGAGTCCTTGGGTATATTGTATTAGCCAGCTAAATATACCCAGAAACTTTGTTAGCTGTTTGTTATTGTACTAGAGTCCAAATGCGGACGAAGCAAATACTGAATGCTATCGGCTGCTACTCCCTTTATGATTTCCTGTGCAGGATATGGACGGATCAAATTCTTGGTACCTAGTAATTACAACTAGTTAGGGCTGGCATGTATGAGCTGTCAAGATGTAATAACCGGGATGTTCCTAACTGATGTATCTTATGTCATGACTGTCATGAGTTTTAAGTTCAGGTGAATTAATACTTCCTGCTAGGGGTAGTCTGCATCGCCACGTGGCTAGAGGTTTTCAATTTCCGACTGCTTCGGAGTTCGGAGATCGGAGTTAATTTTGTTAAAACCCTAACAATAACTTAATAATTAAATGCCTAATCTCACTGTCAGTGTACCCTTAAAGCGTTTCTTTGTTTTAAAAAAAGAACATTATAAGCCAAAACATAAAAAACTGGTGGGAAAACCTGATTAAGGGTCTGCGATGTCTCCATGTTTATTTATAAGTAGCTCCAAGCAACCCAAATAAAGCGACCAGTCCCTGTCACTTGGCTTAAGATTTGCTCGGTAAAGCGCCTACGCCATTTTGAGTATTCCATTTATCTGTCATGACAACAGTTACACAGCTATGGTTTGACAACTCGTATGTTAAGTTAAAGTAGTATTTATATAGCTGGTTTCCCGGGAACAGCAGCCCTGCTTGTGCAACGTGCAGCTGCAGCAATTATTGTAAGTGCGGACGACTGCTGCAAGAAATTTAACTTTATTTTCTCTCGCGAGCGGAAAAGAAAAAGTTAGCTCAGGCACGCCATTGGATTAATTAATCTTTTATTTGCACGTGTGATAAAATGTGCCCTCGCATTGAGCTTATTAAAAACTACAGTTTTTTTTGTAGTTTTTAAGTCACTCTCGTCGCATGTGTGAGAGTTGCAAACTCTGGACGTCCACAAGTCGAGTGGGCCGGATAACATCCTACCTAGCCACTTTGAGCACCACCAATGTCCGTCTTTGTGGAAGACCACCCACGTGCACCCGGTGCCTAAAAAGGGAGACAGGTCGGACCCGTCGAATTATAGACCTACGAGTATTGCTATTACCTCCTTTCTTTCAAAGGTTTTGGAGCGTGTGTTGTATGCCAAGCTCCTGAGGTACCTAGAGGATCACGATTTGATAAGCGACTACCATTGAGGCTTCCGTAATGGTCGGTCGACTGGCGATCTCCTAGTGTATCTCACACGCCGCTGGGCTCAGGCCATTGAAAGTCAAGGTGAGGCTTTGGATGTTAGCCTAGATATAGCTAAGGCATTCGACCGGATCTGGCATCAATGGTCTCGTACAGTTCGGTTTCAGAGATGTTTCCTTCCGAGGACGCTTAAATTGTGGAATGAACTCCCTGCCGAAGTTTTCCCAATGAGTTATAGTATGGAGTTCTTCAAGAGGGGTTTGAAATGGTTTTTGTAGTGTTGACAACGCGCGAGTGATACCCCTGGTGTTGCACGTATCCATAGGCTGCGGTAACCGCTTACCATCAGGTGGCCCGCATGCTTGATTGTCACAGACGTAATTTAAAAAAAAAAAAAAAATAACTTAGCGTTCTGCTTATCGGACGCGGGGTTTTCCAAGACAGCCTGGCCCGTAAATATTTTATCAGAGGCAGATATGTAGACGATGTACCTAACTGTTTAGGACTAGGGAACTGTTCAGGACTATGGAGCTACTAAAAGTAAAATCCTAATAACCTAAAATGAGATTGTGTTTAATCTACAAGATACCTTGGAGAACCAACTCCACCTTATGACTTTAACTAAAATATAAAAAGAACATTTAGGTAACAAGTGGTATTTAAACGCCCAGTATTCCCTGCAATCTCCACGAGGTCGCTGAATGGCTGTGACTATAAATGCCATGGCACCATAAATCGTGAGCCATGGCGACATTGTTGTCCCCTGCTATCCATACGTTATTATGCTATAGAAAAGAGCGGGACATTGACCCATTTCCGATGGGGGCGTTGCGACGGTTTTATGACGGATAGCTGTTGTGACAAACTACGAGCAGGATTGTCATTTAGCGTGGTTGAGATTACCTACTTTAGTAAAAACCCTATGCCCATAATGCTATCAACTTTTATAGGTGCTCGACTGAGTAAATAACTGGGGCGAAAAACCTCACAATCGTTTTTCCCATAGTAAAGTGACAAAATATAGCTGCTGATTACCTAATCATGTCCAGAGGGAGAAATAATAATTATTCCGTGAAAGACTCTATAGATCTCATGGTAGAGGGCGGAAAAGCTATCTACAGCGCCAAAGTGTTCGGCCAAACCCAAGTCAAATCTTTATTTAATGAATATTAATATTTGGTTTGTTATGAGTGTGACGTCACTACTTGGACCATCGTACGTATTTTTCCATGCTTCACATGTGCGAACCGAAGATCTAAATAACTATTCGTTGGGTGCCATCATCGTAAATCTAAAAAGTGAAGAGTTTTTTTTATAACATCAACGGAGAATTTCATTTATTTAGAAGACTTCAATTTAATAAAATCAGAATGGCACTTTGGCTATAAATAATATGTTAGTCGTGCATCAGCGATGCCTGATTGCTGATGATGCCTTACTGACTAACGAAGGCCTAACATTTAGATATTTGCATAATTTATTTCAATTAATTTAACACCAGCTTCTCCAAGAACGTTAAGGTGTATTACCTGAGCTTTGAGTTTTTACGAGGTTATTTTTAATTAAATCTGCAGTTTCACACCAAAGTTACTCGGGAAACCTGTCTCTAATGCTATAACATCTGCTTTAGCGTAACATATACCTAGTTTTTTTTATTGTGTGCTCATTATGTGGGTCGAAGCTCGACGGGTTAACGATGGAGGCTAAAGACTGTTTATTTTCCAGTCTTTATTAGGTGCCAGCATCCGACGAATAAACGTATTACGGCGAAATGGACGCTGGTGACGCGGTGATCGAAGGTTAACGGTAACGAAAAATAAAGGCTTCGTGTTGGTGGTTTATAAGCAGACAGGTCTCGTATATATATATACATATCTGTTCTACTGAAGGGTTAAATGTGCCCAAACATCTTCGATTTGGGTTTGGCGACAACGCGCAACGTTATCTAACGTTACCTGTTCTCGCAATAGAGGCCAAATTAAATTACTCTCAAATTTTTCTTAATTACACTACATAATCTAATTTATTGCCATAGATTTACTGAATTTTAAGTACACAAATGTTTTTAAGCCATATGCGATTGAAACATCCCAAAATTTTTCATTGTGATCGGTCAATCGACCCATCTTAGCCTCAAATCAAAATAGGTCTGTCTTGACAAATTATCCCTTCCTATAAGACCAATGATAAGACAATAGTTAGGCATAAAAAAGCATATTCTAATTTTGTTGAAAATAATGCTGATAAGTAGATTAATCGAACGTTATAATCCTACTGAATGAAAGAGATACCTTCCAATGAACCACATCTACTTACTATCGACATTCGTTTTAGTATTCGATGTAGGTTTGAAAATAACGAGTATAACCGCAATATCATTATTTATAGTATCAAAATAGGAATGTCTAATTTACATATAAACTTCAGTCTGCCCTTAGTCGAGTTTTATTACAGCTCATTGGACTAAAGTCTTTAATTTAATCTGATTCCCCAAGGCCGAATAGGCCACATAAACACAAGTTTGATTTTGTACTATGCTTTTGAAGGTTAGTTTTGCCTTGGTTTTGGTATCGTATTCTATCCATAGACTGTTTTTACAATTAATTCTCTTGAGTACGGATTTGACATTGCAGTCAATTCATACGAGTAATACTTGCTTTGATATATAGAAACAGAAACTTAAAGCTATTATTAGTATTACATTTAAAGCAATTCACAATTTAGGTGGCCTTTTCGCTAATAGCGATCTCTTCAGGGCAACCTACGGCTTGATCTACTCAAGTACGGGGGCTAAACAAGAGCAACACGCTACTTTCGTTTCGACATGTCAAATTTAAAAATGTATGGAACTGTCATCGAATGTCATCTCGATTAGACGAGTGCTTGTGTTATTCCCATACATTTTACACATTTGACATGTCGACACGAAAGTAGCGTGTTGCTCTTGGCTAGGTGTCAGATTATAACCCTTTATCTGACAGTGTCATGTAACTTAAGGCATTTCTAACATGTCTGACATTGTATTAATGTCAGATTGTCGCGTAAACTGACAGCACTGTCAAAGCTTAGTGCAAATAAGCACTAAGGGTGCGTTTCCACCAGAGATGTGCGAGGATGCGTTGCGAGGGATGTTTGTGTTAAGAACCAATCAAATGGTTTTATTCACCTAGCTTCGCGATTCTATTGGTTCTAACGGTTAATTTATATCCCTAAAGGTTTTTGAACTAAAAGAACAAGATAGATAAAACAGTTAAAGAGGTTCGATAAAAATATTAAACATATCAACTAACTGTCAGATGTCTAGCCGACGCCTTATACTAAATCAGAAGGCGCCAAAACGTCACTCGTTAATCCATCCGTAGCCGTAAATTCTCGCTGCGCGTGAGTTGAATTCATAAATAAGATTTTTCATGGTCAAATTAAAACTTTATGTCTGACGCCATAAGGACAGTTTACAGAAAAACACAAATGGGAAGTCCTCAGCAAGGTGCCATCCTAACTCCTGAATCATTATAGTTAATAAGCAGCGGAAAGATTGGAAGTTTTTGTTATGCTATGGTTTAGTTTTGCACATACAAACTCTTTTAGTCAAATAAATTGTGGCCAAAGCAATGCTTTTCAACCTATCGTTAGTATTAAGATCATGATACCTACACTAAGCCAGGGCAGTGTTCAATAGAGCTAAGAGTTTTGCTTGTTACTATTCATAATTTTTTAATTTTTAATAAATGCACGTTGCTTGCTATTGCAAATACCCTAAAACCCTGGTTTATTATCCGATGTAAAACCGAGATTGAAACTATTCAGCTCTCCGATTGATTAAACGCTTGGACAGAACAATTGTATTTTTAGAATAAGGATTTTTAAAGTGACGGAGATGTCCTTACCCCTGCGGAAATTTATCTTCGCTATTGAAGTCGACCTCATATTGAGGTGAGGTCTTTACAATTATGAAGTATTTATTGTTTTGAATTAGTACTTCTAATAGCGAATCATTATCTTGACAATTTAACAATATACATCGTGCATGATGTAGATACCCATAGTACAATCGCTTGTCAACTTCAGTCAACAACTTTAGTCTTAAATTGCTTAAAGGGATTAGGTTACTGGACAGACAGCAGAGCAACTAGCCAAGTTATAATTTAACTATGGGCTTTTGTTTTCTTTGTATATGTCAGTTACATGGGAGCGTAAACTCAATGACATCCTTACAAAAAATACTGTGATTTTAAAGGATAAGAAGCTTCCATTATATTTATTAGTAGCTCTATTTTACCCCTGCTGGGGTAAGTAATTATAAGAGGATGGTCGGGGCTTAGTATTTAAATTAATAAAACTTCGTGCATAAAAATAAGTCACTCACATCAACACGTTCCCATTAGTTGACACTTCATTTACAAATTACAAATTGCAAAGGAGCCTCGTAGTGGGCTTGAATGGCGACGGTCTTAGGCTTGGCTGTCATCGACTAAAATAAATTTACCCGTAGGTACTCCGTTGAATTACAAGATATAGCTCCAAAGCAGACATAGTAGGGCTGCCACTAAAGAACAATGGTAGTTGAATCAAGTTGGAGGTCATTTTATGTGGATGGCATTGTCTAATCTGAACCGTGACAAATGTCAAGTAGTCAGACGCCATATAAATAATGTGGACCTCAAGCTGCGGGTGAATCAATGGGATTAATGTCAGTTTTCTGTATGAACAATAACATTGTTAAAAACCTAAATAAAACAATAAAATAATTGTCTTCTATCATCATTATGATAAGCATTTGAAAGACGCTGTCGTAGCGCCAAATAGTTATATTTAAGTCCTTTCCTGTTCTAATAGCCGGTAGATTTTTACACTATGTGCTAAGTATGTCGATAAAAATATTTGTTTTCAGTATTAACTTCAAACACCAGCACCTGCAGTTAAAATCTACCTTCATAAACTAATTTATAAAAGCGAATTTAGCACCGTACAGACAACCCTATGTGTAAGGAGAAGACACTTAATTATTTGCTAGTTACTACTCGCTTAGAATTTACATCTCATGTATATACATGCTTGTCATTTGTTTTGGTCTGGTGATAAATAATAAGAAATCAGGACACATAAATCAACTTGGCTGGTCAAACTATCCAAAATATTTATTTCAAAAATTTGTCTTTTTTAAAATTATTATTCCAAGAATAATTTGAAAATATTATCTATGAAACAAAACTGATACCGTGACTTATAATCAGAAAAAAACCGGAATTACCATATAACATGTAACTTGGAAGTAGAGTAATTACTTCTGGAGGAAGGAAAAATAAGATCTAGATTATAAGCACTAACTCACGGAATTACCTTACGTTTATTTATATAATTTTGTTTTTAATACAATTTCCAAGATGTTCTTCTAACAGTACCCTACCATAAGGGTGCGTTTCCACCAGAGATGTGCGAGGATGCGTTGCGAGGAATGTGAGTGTTAAGAACCAATAGCAATGTTCCATTCACCTAGCTTCGCGATTCTATTGGTTCATAACAAACACATTCCTCGCAACGCATCCTCGCCCATCTCTGGTGGAAACAAAGTTCACGCGGGTGAAGCCGCAGGCGGAAAGCATGTTATAATCTCACGTAGATATACAGAAAACTGGTTAGATGCTTTAACTAGGTCATGAAAACCACTTTGTAAAATCGTTAAAAAAACACTGATTACACATTTATTCAAGTAAATTTGAAACAAAATATTCGTAACTGTTTTATTAGGTACTCGCTTTTGTTCAAGTTGATTGTAGTACGCCATTTACTTCGCCAGTTTCATTTATGTAAATGTATAGTAAAAAGCCGGAAGGTAAGACACATTAACTAAACAAGGCGCGAGAAAGGCAAACAAAATGACCGCTCGGTGTTTGGTAGATAAGCCCTAGGAGACCTGGGGGCATACTCAGGTACTACACAGTTTCGTGATGAATAAATATAAATATGCGCCCCACAACACACTATTTGCCATGGTCTAGAAGTAGGAATAAATATCCTTGTTTTACGAGGTACCAGACAAGAAACAGGGGTTTCTTCCAGCACTCCCAGAACAGAGCGAATTTAGAAAAGTTCGTTTGCTGAATTGACCCAACCAGGAATCCGCACCTGGGTCACTACGGAACTCGAGGCGAGAAATCGTGCTACAGCGCACTACGCCAATCGTGTCGTCAATAATTATTTAATGTGATAACTTGAAAGTGAAGTAATTAGCTTTTACACTCTCCCAAAGCCCACTGGCTGGGCCAAGGCCCCCATCATTGAAATCAAATATTCGTTACAATTGATGGGTATCAGCCTGATCACCACGCTTGCCTGATGGGGGTTAGTGATCACAAACCCGGGCTATGTTCCGAAAAATCCGAAAACACACCCGACCTGCGATTTGATTGGACCCAGGACTTCCGGATTTTTGAAAGACGATCAAAGACAATAAAATATGTGTGATGTTTGTGGGTTCTAATCATTTTGGACATTAAAATATCATGCTTAGAATATCAAAAAAACAAGGATAATTGGTTTAACTGTTAATACGCAATTTTAATTCCGAATGATATACGATACATCGTATTCGGAAGAACAAGAGTAGACCTCCTGGCTAGCTTTCCCAGAACTCCCGTTAATGCTAAGCAATTCGCCACACAGTTCCGATTAACTGCATTAATACGTAAAGTATACACAGGTAGGTAAAACAATTTACCGTAATTTTGTTTCGTTGCAGAGACCCGTTTTATTAGAATTATACTCACAGGGGCTAAAAATAGTTACCTATTGAAATGTAGCCTGGTTTAGTTGTGTAATTTATTTTAGCACAATGAACTTAAGGCGATTTTATCCGCCAACTAACGCTACCAATTGATTTATTTTTATAACTTGCAAATTAGACATGGTTTTTAAAAACTTCGTTTTAGATCGCGTTACTGCGCAAAGTGGCCACTTTAAGCAGAATTTAAAACTAAAAAACAGAATGAGAAGTCGTGGACAGACATTCAATATTTAAAAGAAGTAATTTTGAGATATTCATTGTTCAGTTTTTAAAAAAAATGTCTAATTTGGAAGTTATAAAAATAAATTAATTGGTGGCGCTAGTTGGCGGCTAAAATCGAATTCAAACGTTCGTGTTTTTCTAATAAAGAAGTACCCTTTGCCTTAACAGTAATTATAGTATAAGTAAAAATCTTACAGACCACAATTTATATTTACCACCGACTAACACAATATAAATTAACTAGCAATTTTTCGACAATACTATAAAATCGCAGACGGTCGTCATCCTATTGCTTTTACAACTAACTTTGCGGCTTGACTGTATCTTAATTTATTTTATTATTAAACTTCGAGAAGGTCGCATCACAGGGGCGTTATTTTGTGTGAGTACTCAAGGCGTTATCTAAAGTATTTAAAGTCTGTACCCACTTATCGGGTTGAGTTGTAAGTAGGGTGTGTACAAAGTTGCCGGCACAGCAGAGTCTTGAGACAAACTGTAGAAAAATCAATTTAATTAAAGACAGTTTTAGTCTTAAATTAAAAGACAGTTTTATTCTTATGGATAATCAGTCTTACTTTTGACAGAGCTTCCGTGATATGCTTAGTTCAGTTAATACAAGATATTAAATGAATATGCGCCAGACAAGGGATAAAATATCCCTCTATAACAAGGTTCCAGACAAGGAAAAATGTCAGAGCCGTCTTCCAGTACAGCTAGACCCAAGTTAATTTAGAAAAGATTGTTTCCTGAATTGGCTCTGGTAATCCAACCCGGGACACTAGGGAAATAAAAATAATAATTAAGGGCACGAGAAACCGTGCTACAGCACACTACGCCAAGTCGGTAAGACCATAAATAAAAGATTATCACTTTACCACCTTTTGCCTTTCTGAGGGCCGAATTTTGTCCGAACACAATCGTTTAACGCGGCAACACAGATTAGATATTGATAACGTGCCATCAGCGGCGTTGCCTGCATTGCCATAGTATGTTAAGGGCCATATAATGATGTAAAACTCGCTCCTGGTACTGTAATGTTTGCGCGAACAGCACTTATTAAAATTGAAAAAGAACCTTATGAATGTACCTATGTCTAGAACATCTGACCGACCTTAGTCATGGTTCATTACTTTTCATGATTTAAACCCGACATTTCAACTAATTTACAGTAATCGTGGTCACGGTGACAAAGGAATGACATCATCGTAATTTGAGTATTACATTGTTGAGAAGTTATTTTGGATTTTCCGATAGGTTATTTACATGTGGACCAAATTACTTAATGCTTTGAGACAGTAGCAATCATGAGACAATGTGACCAAATGTTTTTCATAAAGTGAAGTGAAATTTAAGCGTAACTCGAATTTCTTAATAAATAAATAAATATGCGCCAGACAACACACCTCTTGTAATGGTCTCGAAGTAGGGATTAATATCCCTGTGTTACGAGGTACCACACAAGGAAATAAGCTAGGGGCGTCTCCCAGCACACCCAGACCCGAGTCAATTCAGAATAGATCGTTTTCTAAATTGACCCGACCGGGAATCGAACCCGGGACACTACGGAAATCGAGGCGAGAAACCGTGCTACAGCGCAATACGCCAACCGTGTCGTCAAATAAATCAGTAAAAGAAACTGGGTCAGCTTACCACAAGATCATTCTACCCCACATAAAACAGAGTTCCTACCATGTGTACCAAATATCGATTTTACATTACGGAATATTTTCAAATACTTCATGTTCTGATAAAATATTGTGACAACAACACAATTTTATTTCTTTGTTTATATTATGTTTACAGAACATTGTTTGCAGATGAGATCGGTCTAAGTCGTGACACTGTCTGACAATATCTTACAATCACTCACCTTCCTTCAAATACTAAGTACGATAACGCTAAAAAAGTGTCAGTCGACTTCAAACCCAACCATTCGTTATCATCGACACAATGTCACCGATAGTATATCTGTTTGATGATATAGGTATCTCGGTCGATACGGTTTGTTTTGATGAGGTATTGAATTAACTGTTTTACCTGTAAACCTATTCATAAACTGTATACAGTAGGTTCTCTTTTGTAATCTAACATGAGCGTAACCTATCAGTGTTGGCACGGAAATTAAAAACATCGTTAAAGGCAACGATCTCTCTGCGGGTCGGATGGCCTCCATTGCTTAATGTTTACCTTAAAACTTACGCTGCCGACGCGCACAGAAATAAAAACACACGCCCACAGTAAAACGGCTCAGTAGAAATCTCACATTGTGAATAGGTAACTGGTGAAAGAGGCGACTGTTTTACTTTGCCGGGTAACTAAGGCAGGACTTAGGGCTGGCAAATTTAAAGGCTTTTAAAACAATTGGACCAGGAATCCCATGTTTCATCAAATATTTTGCACGGTTTAGACCTTAGTTCAATTCCTGTGATTTCAAAAATATTGTTAATTCTAAAACATTTTAGAATGTTCTAGAATTAACAATATTTTTTTAAAACATTTTAGAATGTTTTAGAATTAACAATATTTACGGCACGATTGGCGTAGTGTGCTGTAGCACGGTTTCTCGCCTCGATTTCCGTAGTGTCCCGGGTTCGATTCCCGGTCGGGTCAATTCAGGAAACGATCTTTTCTGAATTGACTCGGGTCTGGGTGTGCTGGGAGACGCCCCTAGCTTATTTCCTTGTGTGGTACCTCGTAACACAGGGATTTAATAATCCCTACTTCGAGACCATTACAAGAGGTGTGTTGTCTTTTTGATTTTATAAAACGATAAATCTACTTAAAGGGTCATTAAACTGTAACCTGTAATTTGAAAAATAAATGCATTTATGCATTTACTACCGCGTATTTTATTTGAAATACAAATACGTAGGAAGTTAAAATACACGAGAGTGGTCAATCGCTGAACGTGTGTTAAAATAGTTAACGGCTTCAAAAACTTTAGTATTGACTATTCCTTTTATATCATTCTGGTGAAGATTCTACACCTGTCAGCCCTAGCAGTACCCTGTCAGAGCATCTCCTCAGAGACCGCAAAGCTGTAGCCACTCGTAATGCCTATGAATGGTGCATAGATGCATTCGCGTCTCGCTCTCTCACACAACAAGATGAGACGGAAGACGTTCATACATACAAATATGTTGCAAGAGTGCAGCAGCTTAAAGATGCTTGGATATTTTCATTTGGTTGAGTTTTGTCTGATAACAAATTGCTATATAGATAGTAAATCTATGTAATATGTTCCACGACTAAAATAAGATTTTTTTAAATGTTGTTAAATCTAGTTATGTATTACTCCTAAAAGTATTACTTAAATATTGAACGTTTAAATAAAAAAAACATTTTTTTTTTAATATTCATAGTAATCAAATAGGTTATCATTATGTAAAACAGTTATAAATGCAAATTTCGTCCTTTTAACTTATTTATTTCATTTCACATAGTTTACCGTCTATTCCAAAGCTAGCTTTCCGCCCGCGGCTTCGCCCGCGTGAACTTCATTTTTATGACATAAGGGATTTTGTCAGACTCACGATACTTGTTATTCACAAAATCCCGTCTTAGTTAGCACCTACGTAAAATTTGAGACTCCTAGCACTTGAAGTAACGAAGTTTCATACAAACAAACCATCAACCCCAAAAACAAACCCTTAGAGGTCAAACTATTGCAAATTCTTAAGAGTGTCATATTTATTTATGTCTAATCAACAGCCTAAAATACAAGTCTTATGCTTCTAGTTCTGAAAATGACAATACTTTCATACAAGCTTTCATCCCCCTTTTCAACCCTTTACAACTCTTTTTTCCAATTACAAAGTGCCTATGTCCTTTCTCAGGCTCTAGACTATCTGTGTACCAAATTTCCTTTAAATCGGTTCAGTAGTTTTGCAAGAAAGCGAGACAGACAGACATTGTTAATTTCGCATTTATAATAATAAGTATGGAAAATCAATACATGCACGCATCAAGGACACGGCAAAACAACAAAGGGAACGTCACAGAAATCCAATGTATATTGAAGCAAGGAAGGTAAAATAATGAGTAACCTTTTCCATGTAGTTTCTTAGATCGGTTGCAGACCAGACTTTTTTTCTGCGCGTTATCGGTCGCTTTCGCAATTTGGCATACGTGCGCGCGCTAAATATTTTGCGTTTCAAAAAAAACAAACTCGCGTACACGGGCTTATTGCGGCGTGTTCGAACTGTGAGTCAGTATCTTTCTTTATGCATAATACGAGCTTATAAGTGCGTCAACGCTCTTACGAGTGGCGCCTATACGCGCCTACAGCGCTTCCAAAAACGAGCTGCGCGTATAAAATGCTAGTCTAAACCGTTCTAACATAACATACTATCACGACTTTATCCCAAGCGGGATAGTCAGAGGCAAGTGACTGTGCCGTCATGGTGAACGAAACACTCAGAAGCCCCTTCTCACCAATGGTATTAGAACTCAACGTGGTAAGTGATGAGTCTTCCGCCGTTATCCGGGTTGATTTGGTTTGTTTAAGATGTTTTACGTCATCGGAGAGTTAGCCGGATATTTAACAGTGAACATAAAGATTTTTGGTTCTAGCCAGATTTGGACTAGGGACCACACGATCCACGATCTGAGTTCGGGTGCTGAACCACTAGGCCACAACGCGACGCTCTCCGTCCGTCGACCGTTTTAAGACCAAAAAAAATTAACTGAAAAGTGGATGAAAGAAAGAATCAAAACAAAGTTGCCTGTAAGTTTGCTCGCGTTTTTCTCCCTACAATGAAATTTGACGCGGTGTTCAGCATTGTGTAACGAGTTCAAGGGAAAGCTTTGTCTACATAAGTTAGATGGTTCCTCAGCGGTACAGCGGGAAATGCCTGTTGATGTAAACCATTGCATCTACTGAGAGATACTGCCAAGAGCGCCGAAGGTCATGTATTCGATTCCCATACAGGACAAACATTCATGAGACGGATACCTATTTGCTTGTTTCGTGTATGGGAATTTATTTATCTCGAATTTATATCTCTATAATTATTTAGTTCGTCAAATTTCATTTATATCTTGTATGGTTTTGGCGATAAAGGTCTTCAATGTGCGCTACGAGTATTGGAATATATTTTTTGGTATAGTTCTACACCATTTTGCTAAGTAATCAGTTGTTATTATTTACATAGCCGGTCATGAGTGCTTAAATGTCGATTTCGATTGATCGGTGTAAAAGAGTCGGTATGGCAAGTATATTTTTTCTACAATTACCTTTTAGATAAGTTAAATTTCTTACTTATATCTACCGGTTATAACAATTGAAAACAGGCTTGCATGTGACAAAACCGGGATTGTAGAGGCGAATTTTGGAACACCTAAACATTTACATGAAATCTGTCTAGAATTGTCCCAAAATGGCCTTATAGTAGGACAGAAAAACGATGGCTTCAAGCTGAAGGAGTAGTCAAAAATGTATATAAAAGGTCAATAGTACAGAGGCGTTCATATCAACCTTTACATAGGGGCACCTTATGCTGCTGGGATTAAGACCCATTTTGCAATGGTTTTGTAAAGGTTGATGTGAACACGTCTGTACAAGCGTAGCAGAAGGTAGGTAGGTCATAAAAGGCTCTACATAAATATTGGAATAAATGTAGAGCGTATGATTAGGCGGTTTATTTTATTTTTACATGAGTTTACTTTTTGTATTGGATTTCGGCACAGCGCGGCAGCGCCACTAGTGATTAGAAATGGAACTAAAATGGCATACAAATTTCTGAACTCAACTATCGCCGTTTACGTGACGGAAATTCATGGAAAACCTACAATACGTCTACCTCGAGTTGCCAATTTTTATCAATTTACATTATCGTTCGCGTAAAAAAATTGTATTGGGATGACACGTTACATGACATGACAATGTCAAATTCCAATACATTTTTTTACGCGAACGATGATGTAAATTTCAAAGTGGCAACTCGCGATAGACGTACAGTTTGTCTATCGTAATAAGTCAAGAGTTAAGTAAGTATAGACCTGAAGAGATGCTCATATCCTATATAAATAGTATCGACTAGAGGGGAAGGTTGCCATGACGACAAAATCAGTTTCTCGAAGCGCCAAGCGTGACTACCATTGTCTGAAGATTCCTTGAAACGGCTCGTTGCGAACCAATGAGCTATCAACTTCAGTAATTGACCAATCATCGTAATAAAACCTCTCAGGTACCATTGAGACGCTTCATCGATAAAAGAACTGACAAATGAATTCTTGAAGAGTTACATATCTACCGCCTACGATTGTTTTTAACGAATTTGGAGTAAATTGTGTACAGAAACCCAATATTCACTGTGGTTTTCCTCTAAAATAAAGTAAAACAATAATAGTAAACTGTTTAGGATACTGTTTACTATCCTAACTACGAGTACTACTACGATAGACCGGCCGTCTTTGTAACTTCTTGAATTTGAACATTGAACATTAGTAACGTTTGTAAATCCTGGAAGATGTGAAGAAGTAGGCTTCCAATTAATACACATATTAGAAAAACTTGCCAAAAAACGGTAGCAAATGCTTCATTTGAAGAATTAAGAGAAAGAAATAAAAGTTATTTTTTAGCTGACAAATTAGTCAAATGCTTGTGTATTGATGAGACGAAAAACTAAAAATAAATGAATATCTGGGAGACCATACACCAAGATTGTCGTCATACAGCTTGATTTGAATGATTATCGGAATCTGCTTTACTATAGATCGACCATATTATCAGTTTGTTAAATTGAATAATACCTAAGTAATCAGTTTGGAGTAATCAATGTGAGAACTTCAGTTAACCTCCAAAAAGGGGTTGTTGTATCCTCATGTTTGCACTAACCTGGCTGTTATCTCATGCACATAGAATGCGGTCTAAGGATCAAAATATCGTTGTTTTTACAGTGCTTCAATGTTTGAACTAGAAATTCTTAGCGATAAGAGAGTAGCTGTGTTGCGACGCGTGGGCGCTTCTTTTGTAAGTGAAATACAAAGCGAAACAAGATAATTACATGTACAGGTATTTTGGTGAATGGTAATTATTTCTGCATTCAATTGCTTTGAGTTGGTATTTTAATCGCAAATTATGACACTCATTGAAAGCATCTAAACAAGAATTTTAGGCAGTGTTTCCTAGATTAAAAAAAAAGAAAACGCTAATACTAAATCTTTGGATGCAACATAATTCTAAAAACAATCCAGAGTGTATGACTTATCTAACAAAAACAAAACAATGAAACAACTTTAAACGCCGTCAATATGTCATGATGACATCACCTTGATGGGAAACAAAGAGTTTACTTGAATTCGAAACAATTTAATTTTGGTCAAGTCACCACACTCACGCAAATCATTCGCTGGTCATGTTAGTACTCTGTATAGTACTTCAGAATAGGTGTTTCGAAATATAATTTGCATTTATCAATTATAATTACTCAAACAAACGTTTTTAATTAATATGAAATGATTGCTCATTCAATATTTTTTAATTGAATCACAACTAATGACTGACTGACATAATCACGGGCGTATTGGCGAGACGCGTCATTGCACCAATTCTAAAATAATTTGTAGATAAGTACGGAAATTAAAGTATCGAAACAGCTGAGCAAAGGTCGTCATCTCCACCGATTGGATTTGATTGCATGTGGTTAAACAGCGAGTTTGTTGACGTCTGTTGCCGACAATCTGCTGTGATTAAAAGAGAGATTGGGGTTATCGGCGAAACTATGCGATAGCGCGGCGCGGTTACAGGCCTGGATGCTAGCCACAGGTAAAACTAGCATTTAAAACGATTTTAAGAAGAGAGAAGCGTATGTCATACTGGTGTGTAATGTGCGCATGTGTGGCTCGAAAACAGCCAATCAAAACATTTAGCAGTATTTTTTAATCGCGTTAATTTGTCGATTTATAAACTGCGGGGATAGATTTGAACATCGCTTTCTATGTCAGTAAAACATCTACAAAATTAGTGTATGTTAAACTGATTCTAATCACAACTAAAACACGCACAACCTATGTGTAGGTATTAATAAAATATTACCGTGTTTCTGTACAGATAAAAGGTAGTGTTTTTAGTTTCGTGATTGGTTTGCTAAGTATGTTGATATAGTTTATTTGTCCTGATACCTTTTTTTATCAAATTATAACATCAGCTTCTCAGTTCAACGGTTCTTTCGCAGACATGTTTTACGACGAAGATGAAACAAGACAAAAAAATGGGTTTTTACGAGTGATCGCAGTAAAAACTAATTTATAACTAAATCATGGCTGCGTTAGTAATGGAGAGCTACTGATCGACATTACTGGTTATATTTAGATACCCAAAACTCATTGAGGAACGTACGCGCAGTAACCGCGATGGATTGGGGCTTTCAATCAATTTTATGCCCGCTCGTCTATCACAGTGGCTATTTAGCACTAAAAACGTTTAAAGAACAGGCATTTTATTTGTTTAAATACTTTCGGCACGCTAAATGTTTAACGATAAAAGTCAGACATAGTTGATTTTATCTTTTAAAATATTATTTTATCACCTATACATTAAATTAAACCCAATTTTCCATAAACATGTTTATAAACCATAGGATAAAGTTATTGTAATACATGCTTGGCTACAGCTTTAAGTCAATAATATATGACGAAAATATGATGAACATTCCAAAAAAAGGATAATAAATGAACTTATAGGTTTATCTCTACGCAGACCTTGTAGCAGACTACAGAGTTGGGTTAGGATGAATAGACATAACTAAGGCCAACTAAAGTACTAACTAAACTGCTGTAAAATACGTAAAAATTAGTGTCATAGTAAATGAAAATCAATAAAATTTACCTGATACTGCATGATTTACAATTTTTGGCTTTAATTTTGTAATGCATGTGACAGAGGCATTTGACATACAAAATTCTGTTGTTTTTCTACTGAAGTGCAGATGCAGTAATCCATCCTATCACCTGCATGTCATTGTTATACCGTAAAGATGCAAAATGAACCTATTTAGATAAGGAATAACGTTCTATTGACAAGACAAAGTTACTGTTTTCCTTGTGTGTTTTAAGGTCGTGTGACGCAGATGTAAGAGCAATGTTAACAGGCATTTTCCAATCACTAGGCGTCTGAATGACTAAGTTATAGGTTGTTCTGTGACACTGCGTGTGCGCCGCATTGCCGCGTTGTGCAATTACTGATTGGAAACCTGGTTTTTTCACACGTATGAGGATATGCAAACGAGTATTATCTTATAAACGTTTACTCGGAACTAAGATCAATTCACTAGGGTACAAATCGACTGCAGAGAAGGCACAGCCCACACACAATTTACCCAGGCGCGACGCAACAGACACCTCTTAAAATAGATAGCTGATTAGGAAAACAGTACTAAGTTTTATGAAGTTTTCAAAGACATTTTTTATTTTATATTAAATGATTGATGCTTAGTCGAAATTTATCAGTAGCATTTTTATATAATAGAGGAATATAATAGAAAAATCTAATGAGCCTAAAGGTGATCCGTTCGTATTTGGTAGTCCTAAAAGTTGGCTTAATTTTTTTTAAATAAATTGACATTGTTATGTTTCTTACTATCGGGATGACATAAGCTGTCACTGGCGCCTGAGTCATCCCCATACATTTGAACGATTTCTTTTGTAGAAATCGTCGTGGCGTGTTGCTCTTGGCTGGGCCCCCTTATCTGTAAGCTAAATGCATTCTCGCTGTGTTGTGATTATAATATAAAATACGCAACGTATACGTTTGATTCTGTTTTTGTACTTTATTGATCAGAAGGTCCCAACAAGTATATTTTATATTTTGTCGAAATTTTCTGATAGAGTTAGAAAATATGCGCAAAAGAGGTCGCGAAAAGCCAATATAAACATGACTTTCGCTTCCACAATTATACGAAACGTTAAAAAAACTGCGCAATGTTTATACATAGTTCTCCCACCTCGACATCGCTTAAACTTCAAAACTGTATGTATCTTGAAACCTTGTGATTACCGCCCACTCTTAAACAAAACGAAATTGAGTTAATAGCATCATCGTTGTTTCGTCTCGTCTCAAGATCAAGTGCTTTTGTAATGCACAGATTCTACAAGGCCAGGAATTACGTGACTCAGATCTGTCTGTCGGACAACAGCTTTTATGTTTCTTAGTATTTATTTCACTTCTTTTCGTCATATCCCTTTCCAATATCTCTAAAGATTCCGGGTCAAAGATGACTTTGGTGCGTGAAACGTTATTGCTAGATATTTCTTCACAGCTACAGGATACAAAAGGAGAGTATTATGACGTTTGTTCAGATTGGATTAAATAATAACATGTTTCGTTTTTATAATTTATAATGTTCTTTGACATAAAATATGTTTATTTAACTGAAAATATATTAAGAATAACACCGTTGGATATACTCGTATCATCATTACATAAATCACAATAAACTGTTGATCGAATGAAAACATTATCACTTTATTTCATGCACAAATTTTTCAATTTGCTGTGCTTCTACTCTATCTAACCCGTCGCCAGTTTACAGTTAAAGTTAAAGCTTAAGGTTTAGTTTAAACGTCACTCACATCTCTACTTAAGACAAAATAGCAGCTGAATCAATTTAGAGACTGTTACAGTCAGAAAACTAAAAGCCTCTTTTATTTTGCGATTGTAATAGCCTACTAAAAATACTGTGCTTAGATCTGCGCTTCGGACATAATGCTATTTTACCTCCACTGAACAAGATATAATTTTAACTTCTATCTTCTAAGCCGTTGCTAGAAAATTGTTTAAGATAATAATTTAAAGGGAAGGGAAAATTTCAGTTTAAATGTCGAGGGAGGAGCAGTGTCATTGTTTCCTTACAACTGAATGATGATCAGAAGAACCTTTTTTCTATTTCTCACGACATACTTTTGTTTGTATTTTAAACAGAACTATCTACTTAAATTGATTTTTTAATCATTATGTATCTTGTTTTTATACTAGAACGCATAAAGCTCATAACTCTGTCTCAAATAGGGTTCATAGTTAAGTAGGTATTTATTTCCATAAATCAGTGAAACCATTTATGTTCATCCAAGATAATTACTTACCTATTGAAAATATATTTTGCAGCACTTAGAGTAGCTAAAGACGTCATTCATTATGTACTTACAAAGTTTTATCGGCGGAACCGATGAATAGTAAATTGGATTGGTTTTCCGTTTTTATTATGCCTTGTAAGTTACAGAAAATATGATATTTGATCAAAATTATCGCTTGTTTTATTTATTTCTTCATTGCAAAAGGTTAGAAGTACGGATACACCGAAATATGAGAATGTATGAAAAGCTATGAAGCATTATTCTATACAAATTTATAACTAGCTATTAATGTTAAGTTAGAACCAACAAATGTTGACACTTTTACACCTTAAGTCAAGGCATAAGGTTCAAATAAAACTACATATTGGTGGGTAGGTGACGTCATTTATGCTCGCCATACAGGGCCCTAAATGAGGTGACCAAATGTTTTGAATAACATCAGAATACATGCGATTAACTTGTAAGTGTAAAAGCAACCTAACTCTAATAATCTGTTTTTTAGTTGATAAGCTAATCCGGGTCCTCTTGGGACTACCGAGATTCTGCAGTGCGTCTGGCATGTTCGCCGACGCCCATGTAGACGACTTCCATGCAGTGGCTAGGAAGAAAATCCTGTCCATTAAAAACAGAATGGTCGGTAGTCCCAACAGGATTCTAAGGGTACTGGCGGGGAGGTGGGACAGTGCATTACTACGGCACTGGATCACTGCACTCATAAACCCGAACCCTATTTATTATGTTAATTAAATGTGTTGTCTGGTTGTATCTTATTTATCCGAATTTGTCTTGTTACTAACCTAGTTGTAAGCTATATTGTTACTAACCAAATGGACCATATTATGATGTCTGAATAAATAAATTATTATTATTATTATGATTGTTTCTCTTAAGAGACTCGAAGTTTTAGGAAGGACTTCGGTTAATATGATATTCACGGGCCGGGGCCAAGTGAGTATCATTTCTAATCCTGCCATTATGAATTTTGATCGGTTTGTAGGAACTTGCGGGTGAGTCGGCAAGTATTCAGGATACAAGCTTTTTGAAGTTTAACAAACACATCTTCACGAAGGTCCAATGCTCGTAGTGACGGCAGTAGCTGGATTGGTATTACCCCGGTCGAAGATAGTACAATCGGGACTATAGTAACTTTACTTAGTTGCCACATTCTTGTTATTTCATCTTTTAACTCTATATACTTGGTCAACTTTTCAACGATTGTTTTATTGATGTTATGGGTATTGGGTACAGCTATGTCAATCAAGTGAGCGGTTTTCTTAATTTTGTTTATTAAAGTGATGTCAGGTCTATTGAAGTGAATAGTTTTATCAGTTAGTATTGCCCTGTCATAATAAAGTTTATGTGTGGTGTTCTCTAGCACGCTATCCGGTTTGTATTTGTAATAAGGAGTATCTGGATCGGTTATGAGTTTGTATTTATTAGCAAGTAACTGGTGAATGACATTGGCTACTTGATCATGGCGATGTTTATAGTCGGTCTGAGCTATTGTCTTGCATGCGCCTGTTATGTGTTGTATTGTCTCGGAGGCACTATTACATCGTCGACAGATGTCAACGATAGACTGCTTCATGATATGTTTTTGATAGTTTCTCGTTTCTATCACCTGGTCTTGAATGGCCAAAAGAAAACCCTCAGTTTCAGGAAACAGCTCACCGCGCCCCAACCACTCATTAGATGCCCTTTTGTCAATATTGACTTGGTTTAGATCCCGGTAGTGTCTTCCGTGGAGGGCTTTCTTTGACCAATCTAGTAATTTGGTATGTTCATCTGTTTGGTTTTCATTTTTTTGTGTATTGTTGTCATTTAAGTTTAACGGCGTGTATCTGAGGTCATTATGTACTATTGCACGATGTAAAGTACATGTTTGTGTTTTGAAATGGAAGTATTTTCGTAAATTAGTTATTTGTTTTGCATGTAGATTTGTTATGTCTATAAGGCCTCTTCCTCCGTTTGCTCGTGGCAAAGTCATTCGCTGTATGCATGAGCGTGGATGGTGTTTTCTGTGCTTGGTCATAGTGGTGTGTATGGTGCGTTGTAATGTTTTTAGTTCTGTTTTAGTCCAATTTATGATGCCAAATGAATATGTAAGTACTGGGATTGCAAATGTATTTATCGCTTTGACAGTATTTCGGGAATTGAGTTGTGAAGTTAATATTGACTTTAATCTATGTTTAAATTTTTGTGTTAGTGTAGCTTTTGTACTTTTATGTTCAATTAGTTTTGCCTGATTGTAACCAAGGTATTTGTAGACGTCAGTTTCTTCTAGTGAAGTAATATTTTCGCCAGCTAACAATTCATAGGAGTGCTTATGGCTTTGACCTGCTTTAATCGAATTAATCTTGCATTTGTCTAGTCCAAATTCCATCCCTATATCTTGTGAAAATCTTTCAGTAATATTGGCTAATTCTTCCAACTCCTTTTCAGATGTAGCGTAAAGTTTTATATCATCCATATATAAAAGATGACTAAGTATTTCTGTATTGCTATTGGTCTGTCTGTCAGTCGCATTGTTCGTCAGTTCCCTTTGAGGGCACTTTAGTTTATAACCTAAATTCGTTGAGTTTAACATGTTTGAAAGAGGGTTCAAGGCAAGGCAAAACCAGAGGGGGCTTAAGGAGTCACCCTGAAATATACCTCGCCTGATTTTTATTGCTTCTGAATGTACAATGACACCATTTGTATTCAGTCGCAGCTGCGTTGACCATTTGACGATGATATTTTCAAGAAAACTCTGTATTATTGGATGGATTTTGTAGATTTTTAAAATGTGTAGTAACCAGCTATGGGGAACTGAGTCGTACGCTTTCTTATAGTCTATGTAAAGGGAAAAGAGGTCCGTTTTCGTTTTTTGTACTTGTTTTAATATGACTGAATCAATGGTAAGCTGTTCTTTACATCCCTGACTCGCCTTTCTGCACCCTTTTTGTTGTTCTGTTAATATTTTATTTGTATCAATGTGTTTGTAAAGAATGTTTGTTAAGCAAGAAGTCATTATTTTATATATGGTTTGTAAGCATGTAATGGGTCTGTACTTTGCGGGATCTGATGTATCTTTAACGTCTTTGGGCAACATATGTGTAATACCAATTGTTATATAGTCTGGAATGTTATCAGGGTTTTTAATGAAGTCATTTATGAAATTCAATAGAAATGAATGAAAATACGTGAAATTCTTAATCCAATAGTTGTGTATATGGTCTGATCCCGGCGACTTCCAGTTATGTATTTTAGCAATCACATTCTGAAATGTTTCTGTTGAAATAGCTTCAAACTTCATATTTTGCACATTCTCAAATCTTTGCTGTTCTTTCAAAATCCAATCAGCCTCAGTATGGTGTCCTATTGAGTTCTCCCATATATTAGACCAGAATGCTCGTAGGGTTTCTGGTTCTGGTGTTCTAGTCAAATTGTTGTTTTGATTACTGGTGGTCGTGCTTGGTTTGGAAATGCTTCTGTAAAACTGCTTCTCATTGCTAGAAAATTGATTATTTTGTGACTTGCGAAGTGTACACGCTTTATACCTTCTTAATCTACTACTAAAAACGGAAAGTTTTTGTTTAAGCGTGTCTAAGAAATGAATTAATTGTGAATTAGCCTCCTCATGAACTGAATGTGTTTCATATTGTGTCATTATTTTCTTTACATGTACTACAAGCTTTTTGCTTCGGTTACCATTTATGTACTGTGTCATTCTACCTATTTTAACCCTCAAGTCTTCAATCTTACGCTCTAGACGTTTCTGCCAATTTGGTGTGTGATCAGTATTCCATGAGGAATTTCTCTCAGAGGGTGGTATTGAGAGTTTAGTGCCATTAAATTTAGCAGCTGTCCACGCTGCACAATATAAAATGGTTTGAAATGTGAGAAAAATGGTGCTTTCATTAACTCGTAACGGTAAGATAAACTTATTTATGTAGTGAACTATATTGGCTAGTTTCTTAGTAGATCTTTGTTTCGGTATGTAGCTTCTGGAAGTCGGATCTGTATTTGTATAATAATTGAATGCTTCTTCGAATAACTTATCTATATCAGGATTTCTTTCTAAATCTAAAGTTTCAGTAATAGTAGTTTCGTTATTTAATAAATCATCTAAATTTGGAACCAAGTCATCAAAGTTACTTATTTGTGTTGTGTGTTGATTTTCTAAAAGAGTTTGTAATGGCGTGTTAGTTAAAATATCCAACGATACACTAGGTTCTGATTGTGAGGGCACAACTATTTCTCTGTTCATTTCTAACTGTAATTCCTCTGCTACTTCCTGTCTAATTACCTTCAATCTTTCAGGACTAATCATTTTATTTAAAATAATTAGCCTTCTTTGATCAGCTACTCTCTGTTCTGTAACATGCGATAGGTGAGGGAATGTATAAATGAAGTTGTGGTGTATTTTTTGCCTATAAGTTGTTAAATCTGTCTCCAATCTTGTTTCTTTATAATATGCTCGTATAATTGATTCATTTAATGTGTTATTCCATCTCATTCTTTGTTGTGATTGTGTAACATTTGTAGTTGGTCCTGTTTGTGGTTGTAGGGGTTGTGAACCACCGGTTTGGCTAACTGTATTTAATTCACTTTGAACTTCTAAATAAATGTTGTCTATTTCATTTTGTGGTAGTAGTTTACGTCTTATTATAGCTCTTCTCTGGCCTCCTATCCTTTGCCGAGAAACCTGCATGTTCGGAAAGTTTTCTAAAAATATTGTATGCAATTCGTGAAGGTACGTTTTAGTATCGGATTCTAAATGTGTAATTCTAAGATAGTTACGTAGAATAAATTGGTTCATTTTAGGAGTCCATTTTCTACGTTTGGTTGATGGATTCGCAGTGGGTACAGTATTTGTAAAACTTTCTACTTCCTGTACAACATCTACGAATTCCTCAGAATTAGATGATGATGGTGACGACGGGGTCTCTGAAATACGGCATGATGAACTGCTTGACAAAACTGATAAGGTATCTGATGAATTCAGCTGATCTTCAGAGCTACCGGTTGTTTCGGCTGTAATAAACTTGTCGACTGGAGCCCGCCTGTTCAACTCCTCGTCGCCGTTGGTTCGCATGCTGAGACACCCAGCAACGGCTCCAGGTGCGCCCCGGCGGCCCCCGGGCAGCGGCCGCAAATCATATTTACGTTGAATAGACATTTCTCCATAAACGGGTGTTGGGATCGTTGGTTAAGAAAGGTATGTTAAGCCAGTCTCGTTGTTGTTGACAGCGTTTTAAGTGAGCTATTAACAGCTTTTATTCTTGGTGTTACGAACAAAATTTAAGTGTCTCCTTCCCGTAAGCCCCCCCACCACGACAAGGTGATCCCATGGGGGGGTATTATTATTATTATTATTATACGAGTATGAACTATTTTTTATATCAGAAGCAACTGAGCCAATGAAGGCGCTTAACCCTTGAACTTGTTAAAACAGTTCGACAGTAGCCTAATAGTAACTCAAAAACCTT
Organism: Udea olivalis; assembly: GCA_947369235.1. NCBI lineage: Eukaryota > Metazoa > Arthropoda > Insecta > Lepidoptera > Crambidae > Udea > Udea olivalis. Next base: position 7,777,588 of record OX376341.1, on the reverse strand, counting down.
GTCACCTAAACTAAGTACATTTCACTCTACATCGAGCAAAGTCTTCGTGTGTTTCGCCCCATACATGAAAAACGATAATTTCAATCAAATTTATCTCAGGAAGTTTATCACGGTCTACGATGCAAAATAACTAAAACTCGGAACACTTAAAGAATTTGTGATACACATTAATACTGTGATTCAATACCTTTTCATCTATTACCTATGTAAAATATAATAAAATATGACCTAAAATAAACACGAATTTCAAATGTTTTGTCATGCTTGAAAGTCACGCAACTTCGTGTTTAGAATAAATAGGAGTAGCCCCCCCCCCCTCCTCCACTAGTTTTTCACGCACCTCATTCCCAGACAAAAAGGATGGAATATCATTACCACTCAATTATTACACCGCATAATGTAATTCAAATATTTGTAACTTTGTTGTATTTATATTGAAACAGTTAATCTATTACGATATAAATCCAAAAGGAAGGTGTGCTAAGCACTTAATTCTTAGGTAGGTATACAAATAAGCTTTAACAAATATTGATTAGCCGAAATCAAAAGCCAATCAGACTCCTATCAGCACCGAGCTGATATTGTACCTATCTACAATTGAAAACTCTCGGATGGATTCCGCGTTATTTTCGAACAGATTCGGTCAAGATAGTTTATTTTTATTTGCCAATACACGTCACAAATGCTCGACAATAACAGTAGCGTTCTGTGATAATAACAATATATTGTACCGATCTGAATCTTGTGTTACTAGAAACTTGTGCTTTGAGGTTGATAAATACAAAACATTATAGCTACATTACTGACAAACGTTTTCAACAATGAGCAGCTCAAGTTTCTTAGGATAAAAGGTTTGAAGGTTTTCCATTTATTACCGTCCATCACTTTGTTTTTTGTCAAGTGCTAGTTAAGCAAAGCTACGGCGTACCACTGCAGCACTGGCCGGTATAACCTGAGCTGTCATTGCTACTAACCAAGCGCGGTCAGAACAAAGTCCGCAATGTTACACTTGAGCTGTGGTTGCTGTGCAAACGAGCATGATTAGATGAATACAAATAAATGTAAATATATAAAGTATACGAGTCTTGTATAAATAGCGCAAATACTTTTCTGTAACTCAAATGACGTAAACGAAGCAGACTGCAATTTCATTAAAAGCGAACGAAACGGAACCGAATGGCGGATGCGACGGCGGAATCGAATCTGTGGCGCCTGCGACCAAGGTTTCTTCTATTGACAGTTTCATTTTTCAACTGTAGGAAAAATCATGATGATTTTTTTCATTGGCGTTCAAAAAGTGTGATTGAAAAATCTAGAATTTAACGAACAGCAACTTATACTATATTATATTACAACTATTTAATAAAATGGGAATGACTGCAAGTTTCTCACCGGCTTATTCAATATTAAACAAAAGTAGGAACGAGTGCGAGGGAGAGGCGCCATATTGTAAGTTGAATAGTGACAACTCCTGGTCAAGGGAATGCACCTATATTACCAGTTCTCAGAATTGTGCTTAGGTTGTAGGGACATCAGATATAAATGAGAGGGTTTCCAATCTTAGAATAATGAAATTTTGAGGTTCAACTGTTCAATTATTTGAAGTATTGGTTTAAGTTATCTTAACCTTATGGATTCCCATTTAATCATAACCCATACTAGGAATTAGATCTGTCAAGTGCCGCTTAAACAGGTAGGAATTATAAATACAGATTACGTAGCTTACTTTCAATCGAAAAAATACTAAATTTAGTAAACCATACCGACACGACTAGTACAGTAAGTAAGTGCGAGTACTAATGCTTAGACGAAAAGTGTCACAAGTTTTATTCCATACTTGTAAGACCAAACTTACGACAGGTTAATATTCCCCTAAAGTGTTTGTGTAAGAGTGATAAAATTTCAATATTCATGAGAAAAATTATAAATTCACACTAGGTAGCAATTTTTCTCGTTCCCGAAGGAAATCCTCACTTTTTGCTCCAAGTAACCTACATACCCTGCGAAATATACGATCAGTATAGTTTCGGCGATGTGCTGTCTGTCTATCAGTCACTAAGTCAGTACCAACCGGAAGAGTTTTTTATTGATTCAGAGATTCTAATCCACCACAGAACCGCACTTGAGTTTAAAGTAGATATAAACAAACTATTACGTAATTGGTTTCTTGGTCTGGACATTTAGAATAATGGAAATTTAATATGTAAAGCGCATACACCGTCTTGTCTCATTGAATATAATAAAATCTCTGGTAACCAAATACGAGCTAGCATCACGTCATTTTGTAGTAATTATCACTCTCGGGTTAGCTAACAAAGTCACGTACTGCCAATTACGTATACTGCTGACAATAAGGCATTCGTAAACTTCAACACGAAGATTTATGTATCTTACCAGTGACTATTTACTGCATCTAGTGTAGTCGAATAAGCATAATATCGATAGATGCCCAAATATGTACTCTTAAACATTTCTGCTCTTTAATACATTCGATGAAGGAATACACAATCCTCCTTATAAGTCATTACATTTAAGGCTTTTGCACTGTTGTAGAAAATTTAACATAGTACAGCATAGATCCCCCGCTGGTTAAAGCTAAACTGTTTTCGCTATTTGAACAGCTAAACAATGTTTTAGGATTAACATATCCATCCATTAGTCATTAGGATTACTAATATACTTTGTGAAACAGTTTTACCTTGTTTTGAAATGTTACAATGTCCGACAAGGTGTATCAAATAATTTAATAATAACGGAAATAAGATCACATTACCAAATATTATGGAAGTTAGATGCAAAAGAACAGGCAGTGGGAGGCCATTTAGTAACAAAATCAGGGAATGTTTGCAATTCGCTGAATCGCCGACAAAGATAGCTTTCTTGGAAGCAGAACCCCTAAATTAGAGGAACAAAAGAAGCAGTTTCTTTATTAGGTACGTATAAATAAATTAGGGAATGATTCAGAATTTGGGCATACAAGACAAGATTGAAGAGATGCTCTAGAACTTGTTGCTTTGGATAATTTTGTCGATAAATGACAACACGTTCGTATTATGTTTTTTACTAAAACCAGAATTTCAACTAAATTCATGTCTAGATGCAACAACCTTTATCACAACCGTAAACACGACCTCATTGGATAAAATACACACATCAAAAGTGTCTAGGGATCAAGCATTTTTATGCGGATTTCTTGAGATTGAGATGTGGCTTTGTAATAAATTTATGATTTTATAAATTTATATGGATCCTTTTTGGTGCATTTCATAATTTGAAACAGGAACTGTCAATCAAATTCGAGTAAAAGATGAAAATCAGCTGTCAATATTTTCCCTATAAAAACATACAACGCATTGAAGACATTATTAGTGCTACTGTTTCCCTACTACTGATTAAAACCAACGTTATTATGGAGCGGCGACGTCATTTAAGCAGGGAAGAAATGCTCAGAGCCGTTGGAATGATAGAAGCTGGTTCCCGGCAACGTACTGTGGCTTTAGCTCTGAATACAAGTCAGAGTGTTATCAGTCGACTTTGGACACGTTACCGAAGCACTGGTACCGTGGCTGAGCGCCATGGAGGACGGTATCGCTGCACCACACGGAGACAAGACCGATACATTCAAATCACAACTCGAAGAGCTCCAACAATAACCGCCATGATGTTAGCCGTGAGGCTTCATCACTCTTCAGGGAACTTAATTAGCGACCAAACAGTCAGAAACCGCTTGCATGAAGTGAACCTTCATTCCCGAAGACCGCTAAGGGTACCACCTATAGCAATGCACAATCGTAGGATTCGATATCAATGGGCTCTTGAACACAGAAATTGGGCAGAAGAACAATGGCGTTTCGTGTGCTTTTCTGATGAGTCTCGTTTTGGTATGAGACCGGATACAAGATGTATACGACACTGGAGAACCCCTGGACGCCAACAGCGATTAAAATCCTGCCAGGAAGTCCATCCTTATAGTGGTGGAACCATCATGGTATGGGCGGGTATTTGGATCGGCGGAAGAACTGAGTTGATTTGGATCAGAGGCAACCTCAACGCTCAAATTTATGCTGAGACGATTGTATCAGACGTCATCGTTCCTCTACAAGTGCAAATCGGTCCCTTATTTCAGTTAATGCATGATAATGTACGACCGCACACCGCAAGAGTTGTAAGACAGACTCTCGCCGCAGCTAACATCAATGTCCTGCCCTGGCCTGCTCAGTCGCCAGACTTAAACCCGATTGAGCATGCATGGGATATGCTACAGAGAAGAGCTCTGCCGAATATGGAGGGTATCCAGTCGCTGGATACCCTCCATCCAGTCGCTGGTTTGAGTATGCCAAACCGATGTTCTTGTGTTGTTAGTGTTCGCGGTAGAAACACGGATTATTAATTGTTTAAGTTACCCAATAAAATTTTAAAGAAAACTGTTATTTCAGTCTTTTTTTCGAACTTTAATGTTAGTGGTTCAAATGTCAAAAATCCCTTTATTAGGAAAATGGCAAATTTCTTTATTAATGCAAAGGTGACTTGGTTTATCGTTACTGTAGACAAACGAAAACACTTTATTTGATGAATCCTTAAAGAAAATTTTAATTAATATCAATCAGGAGAAAAGTTATTGCAAAAATATATGTTGATCCCTAGACACTTTTGATGTGTGTATATTATATTAAACAAAGCAATTGCATTGGGGCACGTATTTCAAACTATGCAAATTGAATTCCAAAGAGGCGGTGTAAGGTTACGCAAAAACGATAATCAACTGATGAATGACTAATAAATGTGGAATTGAAGTTATACTGGTTCGTAAGAAAGCATTTGCCTCGGTCGCCGGCGTGGCCGCGCCGCAGTGATCACATGACTGCGTTTTTGTGGCGAGGTGGCTGGCGCGGGCGCTGCGGCAGCCTCGTTTTTGTTGCTCCTAGGGTTGCCAAGTTCTGTGGTATGCGCGGCTCTAATGCCACTTCCTGGGGTAAACTAACAGACCACAATTTAAGGAAGTGACTGCTTCCGTCGATAATGTGGTCACTTTTTTATGGAACCAGCAATTTAAAACTTCGATCCATATTATACAGTTTGATTGATAGCATTTAGAAATCGGTTACAGGTTGTTTTTATATTAATTTTGATCAAAAATGTGTCCTAACTTTGGTGGGAAAGTTGATAGCGGCAGCAATAAATGTAAGAATGTTACCATCAACTCTTGATTTCATACCTGCGACACTATTCGCAGTGGCAAGGGTCAAGTGTCAACCCTGCTAGATATTCAATTGTCGCTGATTATCATCATCTACAAATGACTATAGTAATTCGCCTGACATCACGTCACGTTCCTTTGCAGGCTGCACAATATTAATGGGTTCAATTAGGTCAATCAGACGATTAGTTGTAGAGTTAGTTTAGTTTTTTGCTCCTCATAGAATGTGGATTTAGTTCCAGATTTCGATTGTGGACTTCTCAAGTCGAGATTGATGATAGAGAAATTATGGCTCGATTGTTGTTTTTTTGTTTAACACTTTGTCTGTATATGTAAGGGTAAGCAAGTATTACGAAACAAAAAGTAAATTGGGTGTAAATTTAACAGCAGATATGTTTTTGTAGTATAAATGATGCATTGACATTTTCCCAGTCATATCTTAATTTTTTGAACATAGGTCAAAACTGATTTTAATATAAGATAAACATGTGCATACGAAACTAATGCATAGTACCTTCTTGATGGCATTGGAATATAAAAACCATTCCGCATATATTTGCGATTACGACACACCCAGATAGATACGGTACAGATTTAAAAATCTCAACCGAAACAGATTCACGGAGTTAATAGAAGTAACAAAAAGCCATGTTAGTTTCATCTTTACTGTTTGTTCAGTAATACGCGTATAAATCCAACTATTTATGATTTGATTGTTCTTTGTTTAGAACAAGGTAAGCTATAAAAGGTAAGAGGCAAATGGCTGCGTCCGAGTGCGATGGCTGTTTGACCATTCATGAAATGAATAAGATAAATTCAATAGGAGTTGTGAGAAAGGTATGCGAACTAGTCAGAATGTTTATACAATTCTGAGAAATCTAGCAAGGAGACCTCTGGAACGAAAGCGGAACTTATTACTAAAAAAATAAAAGCAAACTAACGTTCAACAAAACGCGCTGTTTCAAAGCATTTAGCTTTACAATTTCAAAATAATGTCCTTAGCTTTACGGTTCTTACATACAGGGTCTTTAAATTTTCATTATATTAATAAACACTCGAGATCATCTAAACATTTCAGCTAAATCATAGTTTGCGAAAATAGACTTTCAATATTTACTTGAAGTTGAATCTTCAATTTTAAAATTTATTCATCAATTTGAGGAATAGACAGGGCAAATGATACATGAGGTTTTGTAGCAAGACGATAACAACAAGGCTATAAAGAACTGCGATGGCTATTACTGATGTATCAAAACACCACGTGCTAGATCCAACCAAAACTGATAACCGTATACGATGAATCAGAATTATTTAGGGAATGTCGCTAAGGACGAGAAAAGACTGAGTCACATTTTGGTTCTATTAGGAATTCTCTACAATGACCCGTCTCCATCAATGATATGTAATAAAAAATGATCAGAGTGGACGTGAGGTAACACACAGGCAGTCACGTCTTGAGCCGAAGGTCATAGTTCCATTACGTTATTAGAAATGACATTATCAGTAGCTTTGTCGTCATTATTACTATCTTAGAATAACAGATAATTTTATAACTTGGAAATTGTTGTAGTTTTACAGTCAGACGGATATTTTTTGTGCTAGAATTTATAGTAGAGCAGTAAACATTGGGACATATTGTGAAAGGTTTAAGAAGTTTAGAATGAGATAAGACAAGCACGTTGTTACTCCAGATACTCCTAGTCGCTATCCGCTATTTGTTATTCTGGTAGGTACGGCATACCAGTTAAGTACACATGTAAGGAAAAGGTGTGTTATTTCTGAGTATTTGAAAGTTTGTCGTGAAGAAACTTTGAACGAAGTTGCGTGAAAGCATAGGCTATAATTTCAACGCGCTTATGCAATGAATTAAAACTGGAGAATATTGAATTAAATACACGGATAACACGTTATGTTCGTTTTTGTATATTTAAGTAAATTGAATATGTGTTTGCAAGAAGAATTGATTCTGATAAACTAAATTGATGAACGAATACAATTACTGTTATACTTCTATCAATATTAGGTGAAAAGCCAGACATCTGCCAACATAATGGAGTAACAAATACTATAGTGTGCACAAGGTTACAGTTGGTATTTCATAATGGCGCCTGTACTTCTAATGATATTGCTATTTGTTGAATTATCAATAACACACTGCAATGTCAACTTAAACCATCTAATCCACTTTATTTCTTTTTTGCGTCAGGTCATTGCAGTTAGTTTTCTTTGTAACAAGCGCGATAAAAAAACACTGTTTTTCATTGTATGAAAAGATAAGGCTCTTAGAATCAAGAAGGATTACCTAAGTCATCAACAATACATGCGTCAGAGCAAGAAACTCCACTACACAAAGAAACAGCTACTTTATTCGTTCCGAAATGAACGCAGTTTTGTAACAATACTAAACATCACGGGACACTAACAAAGAACACAGTCACGGGATCACAGATCGGAGCACGCACGATTTTACCAAAATTGTCACATTTTACGGTGCCTTTATAAGTGTAGATGTATAGGCTGCGCAGGCGGCGAAGGCAGCGCCGTTCTCCTCGCCTCGCTAGCGAGCCTCCGACTCACTTATATGCACACCGCCCTCGCGACTCGGTAAATTCCTTGCATAAATAAGTTAGAAAGCTCTAGACCACTATTTGTTCTTCACAAACACTTCATTAACTGCACTGTTTCCAAAACAACAATAAAAACTAACTTCCTTACCTTACGCTGCGCAGTATTGATGTTCTCACACGATCGGCGAAGGAAAAACAAGCGAAAAGTAGACACAGTCACGATGGTACCAACACTTCCAGAGTAATGGCGGTTCGTTCGTTCCAACTCGTCGAATGTCTTCACAGACTCGGAAAGCGAGGCTTGTTTGCTTAGTGACGAGAGCTTGTGTCTCCGGTCTCTTTCTGGCTAGCGTGATTCGCCGCGCTAAATTACGAGACGGCAATAGCGTAATCAGCTTCGCTTTTGATACCTGCGGTGCAGCAACCTACATCACCGGTACGTCGGACAATGTCATGTCTCGTGTTTGCGTTTCGTCTCAAAAATGCTGCAAAATTTACCTGAGACAATAACTTTCAATAGGTCACAAGCTATCCGTTTTGGTTTTTCAAAAGCATTGATGAGAACAGCATTTTAAATAAATTCAACTGACCAATACTAAATATTCAGGTAGTTGTCTGTCATTGATTCATTTTACAGACGAAACGTGATTAACCAGGTACTTGTTTACTTACTTTTATTGTAAACTCAAACAGAAAAAAAACATTTAAATTATAACTACCTTAATCAAATATTAATTCCATGGGAAAGACCGAATAACACAGTAAATCTACTAATGTGTTAAAAGCGCCATTTACTCAATCAATGTTATCAATGTGGTTAAATCACAGACTTAAGATTAGTAACAGACAAATACAATGATAAAACAGACTGTAAATTAAATGATACGGATCGTATACTTTTTCTATGTTATTGATAAAACATAACATAAACACCATCTAGAATGTAGCGAAGAACATATTTGCTTTTAGTCCCTAGGAAACAAGCACGAGCAACGACCCTTGCTAACAATAAGCATGTTGCCGATGGTTTAAAGCGTCAGTAGTAGTTCATCCACAACAGTCTAGATGGCGTGATACTCATAAACTCAAACAATATTATTTTATTATCCTAAGCAAAGCCAGAAATTGGGACTTTCCCAAGGGTTCATTTTCGGTTGTATACTTACAATATGTTTTACCATTTTAATGTGCGCCAGACAACACCACTTGTCTTAATATCGAAGTAGGGATTCATAACCCTGTATTACAAGGTATCAGATATGGAATTAAGCCCGGGGCGTCTCGCAGCACACCCAGACCCGAGTCAATTTAGAAAAAATTATTCCCTTAATTGACCCGACCGGGAAACCTGGGATACTACGGAAATCAAGGTGAGAAAAAGTGTTACAGCGCAATACGCCAAACGTGCTTCAATGAAAGTATCGGCTGGTTACTTATGTTTTTTAATTTTAGAAATACCAATGAAAAGGTAAAAAAGCGGCATGGTATCCTTGATACTGGTTCTAAACATGCGACGCAATTAGGATTTAGGAAGGCTAGTTTCAAAAGCCAATAAGTGCAATATTAGGCCATTATCGTTCTTGTTTTGAGGGTAAAGAGACTTTGGGGTATTTTTGCTATGTAATATCTCTAATATCGACAGTTAAGAGCAAAAACCTCCTATTTAATATATTGAATATAAATATAACAATAACATTAAAATCAAATATGAAAAAAGTACCACATTGTTAGGCTTAGAAATAGACAATAATCTAAACTGGAAGTCGCACGTACAAACAGTAACAAAAAAAATATCCTCTTTTATTTATGCTCTATACAATTAGAAAAAAGTCACAGACAAAAAAACCGCCCTTACGGCATATTATGCATATGGCCACTCTTGGCTCACGTATTGCATAATTTTGTGGGGTAATAGTACAGCTATACATGAAGTGTTTATACAGAAAAAAAAATGTATTAGAATTGTCAGCAATATAAACCAAATAACTTCGTGTAGACCATACTTCAGAGAACTGAAAATTTTAACAATAACATGTTTATATATATTAGAATCGTGTAAATTTGTCAAAACTCACATGTATTTATACTCACCAAACACTTGTATAAAACGCAATGATAGGTATAAAAACCAACTACATCTTCCCTCAGGTAAAACTCTCCAATTAGTAAGATCAGGCCCCCACTGGATGTCCATACGTATATATAACCATATCCCGAACTTCATCAAGGATATAGATAAGCCTAAACCTTTCATCAATAGACTAAAGGCATATCTTCTGCAAAAGGCATATTACGGGCTGGACGAATTTTTCGCAGACAAATAGCTTATTTTGTGTGCCTCTTTTTTTAGTTTTTTAGTTTCAACATAGTGGCGTCATGTGCGTATAATTGCAGTGCCCTTACAGGGTGCCATATGTAATGTCCTGTTAAATTAATGTTAGATTTTTTATGTACCATGTGGCATGCAATAAATAAATAAATAAATTTACATAGTGACTATTAGAAGATTTTCGTGATAGCTTGTAGTTGTGTTCCAATCTACTGTGTTAACATCTACTGCTATTGTATAGACAATATCATCGTCATGGATGTCTAAAATGATGTAATGCCCGATGAACGTATTTTAGTAAAATATACCTAACATGTTACTTCTTAGTAAGAAAACCTTGCTCTACTCAAAAATATTACTTTGAGAAATCATATCTCAACTCCGACATCACCTAGAAAAATGCTGATCACTCAATTTGTTTCGTTACAAGGTGCTATAAAACAGTGATAAAATTATTACTGACCGCATTAAAAAAATACGCCACAGGTGCATACAAAGTTACTAAAATCCCTTTAACATTTGAACAGCTTCAGATAACATTGTCATCAATGTTTTTACGTTCTCTCACAAACAATTTTACGTGAACGAAGGTGCGGATTGAAGCCAGCAACCAATAAACGTATTTGTTGGAAACATTATTAGCTATTTAGAAAGAGGTAAACCTGAGGCTGGATGTTACAAATTTAAGCTCAACCTTATATATTTCAGTAAAACCTAATGTTATAGTGCGATCTATCTCCCTATAACTAGATAAGTCCCTGCCAAGGAAAATTATGTTTAACTGTAAACTGCTAATATTAACAATTTTTAATTTTAATCAACTCTTTCTATCTCTAGCGTGTCTGAAACGAATTTTCTATAGGTTCCGGCGCAGCTACTGTGTACAATGGTCACTCTTGCAGTGCGTTGATAAAGTTAAGCAGACAAAGGTATTCCACGTCCTATACGGTATCTACATTTACGATAAACCAAATAGCTATGATAAAAGCTTCGAGTTATTTCAAAGTTCGCAATAACGGTTTTAAGTAGGTATGTAATCCAATGATAAAACAGAATAAAATAAGGGCTGTTCAAAATCAGGAGGTCAACATCATGTCTACTGTTGGCGACTGACAGCTAAACCAAACCCTTTTATACTTTTTTAGTTAGAATCACCTTTTTTTGCTTTTTGATATTTTGATGGTTCGAATTTGTTTGTCATTGCTGTCTGTTGCTTGTTTTTGTATATTGTGTGGTAAAAGAATTATAGTTTTTTGCTCCTGATTTTTTTTTTGCCCCTAGAGCCCCTCACAGTTATACAGTCCTAATCGTCATTAATATCTACCATAAATAAAAGACATTTTTTAAAGTAAATGGTTTTTTAGTTTTTCAAAGATGGCAAAAACATTGTATTTCATATGGTCCGTTAGGTCTTCTTAAGAAATTAGACACTAGACAATTTTCAAAACTGTCAGTTTCCTATGATTACCGGTCGTTATCGACCCGTTCGAGAAGATTAGCCTCGTTGTTCCGTACTTTTAATAACATTCAAGACTGTTATAGGCGTTCGGTATATTTTGGTGAACATCTAATTACGAGCCGTTAGGCGAAAGTTTTGCGAAATTGCTAACCGATGTAACTAGGTAATGCGTGAATTGATTGAGGTACGTTTGCTTTGCCTCATTCACACACTAGACTGCTTTAAACTAAGTTTTTCCGAATTATTACTGGCAAAATTACTTAGGGATCATCAGCTTGCCATCAGTTTTAAATGCTAGCTCCTTACTTTTTGCATATTATGTGATAACTTAGTAATAAGTTAGGATTGGGCTCTTGTCCATACTAAAATTTATATTATAAAAAAGTAACTCATTATAGTTTCTACCATTGTCACAACGAAACGTCTCAACCAATTTTGATGAATGACGTAGAGAAAGATTGTGGGTACTGTGGGAAATGACTTATATTTGAGGCGAAAATCAAACACTTAACAGTGTGAAAAGAAATTGGTCTACACGGACGAAGTCACAGGCAAACGCCAGTTAGGTATAATATAAAATGATAGAGATTTGATTGCACTTAATTTGAATGGCGATTCATTTGACGCAGCTCTAGGTGTGTGATCTTCTTGATATCGTTCTTTCTGACTTTTAAAATTATGATAGATAGCTTCAGCATCGAATTAGATATTATTTATTTAATTATTTAGATGACTATCTAATTTAAAATAATTTTCTTCGTTCGCTATTCACTTTGTTACTTACTTAAAAAGTCAATAGCGAAATGAGGATTTAATGCGCAGCGTCCAATCTTTTTTGCACATTGTGTGGCTTTAAAGATGGGCTGATGAGCCCTCTTGATTTAATGCGTTATTAACGACACTTCAGTCCTAATAAATATTAATTCCAATAAGATGTATGTGGTACATTTCTGCTTTTATTAAATAAATGTTTTTTTTTAACCCATAATGTCCCAAAGCTGGGCAAAGGTTTTCCCCATATTTCTCTACATGCTTATGTGCAAATACGTCTACACGTACGAGTATATGGCTGTGAATGATGATGATGATTAGTAAGTACCTAATATGATTGTATTAATTTCTCAAACTTCTGGATATTATATTTCTTCAGGTCAGTGACACTTTACTATTTGGGTAATTCTATTCCACTATTTCAACACCAGTAACGTTTCTTGCATAAATATTATATAAAAATACAAAGTAGCAAACAGTCATCTCCTGGCGTTGCTTTTGTTTGAGCGGCGCCGAACAGTAGAGGTGAATGCTAATCAGTATAGTGCACAGTGACGTACGGTACAATCGTCGACAAAATAGATCCTATCTTCTGAAATTTATTCGATAAGATAATCTATTGTCTTGTATACCTAATTGTGATTGGTTTTCTTTTTTTTTCCAGGAATTTTGAACGAACAGTTTCAAGTAACGCTTCGTATATTCAATGTTCTATCAGCAAAGTCACACTTAAATTACAATTTTTGTGGTGGTTTCTAAAAAGTTGCAACAAATATTTGTATCCTATTTCTTTTGTCGTTGAACTGTTTGTGAAAAATATACGAGTACATAAGGCTGGGATTGAGCGCGCCGTCCGATAGAGCATTCGGTGGGCCACTGATTAGTTCTGCGCGAACGGAATAACGCCGAGGCTTCCTTCTGTTTTCGTGTAATAATTTATTATGAAATGTTATCAGACAAATTAAAAAGTTTTAAAAGTTGTCGACCTATAATATACAAATACCTATCTATATATATATGTATATATATATTTTAAGTGCAAAATGTTAATAATGAATATTTGAGAGTAAAACCAAAAAACCGTCGACGTACTTCTTTGTGTTTTTTTTATCGGTGAAATTATGCTATATCGTGATTTGGAAAAGTGGTCGCCTTAGTTAAAGACACTGACCTACTCGTACAATTTTTAATTGCTATAATATCTTTTAATTTAGTAGTTTTCTTCAAACAAAGTCGATCAAATATTGACAATCTTGGGAAAGCATAGCCATAACCGCCTTCTTCTCTTCCCGGGGAAGGTAGAAAAGTCATCCATTCGCTTTTACTCGTAATATTTAGTCTTTTTAATAAGGTCCACTCTTGACGAAACCGATTCTAAGTAACCTACATGGAGCAATAAATGATGTTACTGTGACTAAGAGTGTATTTTTTTTTAAATACAGACAGCAGCATATCAAGCGACCCAAAAATCCCAAATTTCCATAATAGATCTTACTTGATGATCTAGATTTCGAAGTTAAAGTGCTAAGGCATATAAGGTAGAGATGTATTTAGCTTCTTATAGGCCTTCTCGTCAAACATCTTCATTCCACGTAGAAGCCATTAATCGAGCTTTAGTATTGCTTCCGTTAGCAATCTCAGCAACATTGTAATTGACTTATTAGGGCGTTGACAGCTTAGAAACAATTAACTGATAAACTATTGTGCGCGAGTTTCCAGCACGCGCAGAGGCGCGCGCATCCTGCCCGCTGTTTGGTAAATATCGCTTGAACTCCGTGACCCTAGCGCATAGCGGTGCACGTGGCAGCGACTGCAGGTACGGCAAGTACCTGCTTTATTGCATGTACCGCTAAAGACGTATCGCACACTGATATTTATGATCCGGATATAGCCCCCGTCGCGTAAATAGCAGGCTGGCCGTGTACCTGCGTTGTGAGCGAATTTAAGGTGAACACTCCTCCACTTGACTGTCACCCAGCGTTCTTTTTCCCTCGTACTCGTTTTCAATGCAGCTAGAGGCGCCTCTTTAGCCATTAGTTAGAGGCAATATTAAAAAGCCTTATTCACTACCCATATAATTTTGCCACGTTTTTTTAAATATTTGGGAGTTCAGTGTGTGAAAAACCTTACAGAAAATCCACTTACCGATGGAAATAAAACACGGTATGACCCATCAGCGTTTAGTGCTTTCCAGTCTGACGGTTACAACTATTACAACACATTCTTCTCATTCTGTTGTTAACTAATTTTAAAATCTGGTAATAAGTAAATCCTGCACAGTGTGAATCATTCGTTTCTAATTACCTCTACATCATACGATTTAACATCGTCTTTTTTGCTGTTCTCACATAATAATTAAACTAATTGTCCTTGAACTGAACATGTCTTGAACGAATCGAATTTGTCATTTCTAGCTATTGTAGTTGCCCTGAGGTAGAGCAAGAAGTTCGGTTGCTCCAAGCGCTAAGTGACAAGGTGCGCCAACAAGCCAAATCGACTGTAAGCTTCATCATAACAGCGGAATTTGAGAGGCACAGAGCGTCCAAAAAGAAGTGACGACATAGCGAAATTCCCAACACCCGGGCGGTTAAAAAAATTGAAAAGGCGACGAAAGTAAATTTCTACTTTGATGATAAGCTGGGGCTTGCCACTGTAGCACACAAATTGAGAAAAGCAAAGGAGATAAAAGTTACAGATAACAGGTCAAAAATAAAACTCTATGTAGTACTACCATATCCCTGCTGCAACACCAGATGCACATGACAGGAAGGGTCCTGTAAACATCTGTAATTGCTCATCTCAGCTTAAGTCTGTCGCCTCGCTGAAGGGTTGTAAATGACCTTGGTAGATCAGTAGTAGGAGTTAGGTTATTATTGAGAAAAAAATACTTAGCGTACCATCCAGACGTGGAATGCTCTTTCAGTTCATATGCTTCCTTCCTCTTATATTCCCGGGGTCTTAAGCGGGGCGTGAAAAGGCAATTTTGCAGGCCTTTAAGATTAAGATGGCCAGTACAGTGATTGCTTTGCATTATTGTGCTTGTCAGCTTCATATCTGGACCTCACGACCGCTTACCATCAGATGTAGTGAGGTCATCTTGACTGGCATGGTAATAACATGGAGCTTGTAGATTCAACAGTTTTTCTTGGGGTTACACTTGATTCAAAATTACAATGGAACCCTCATATAAATATCGTTTCAGGCAGGCTCAGTTCGGCTGCATTTGCTATTAAAAAAATAAGGTCTCTAACAGATATTGACACAGCTCGTTCTGTTTATTTCAGCTACTTTCATAGTATTATGTCTTACGGCATTGTACTCTGGGGTAAGGCAGCAGATATACAGACGACTTTCATCCTTCAGAAGCGAGCTATTAGATTCATATATAAGCTTCGCGGACGGGCCTCGCTCAGGGAGCTTTTTAAGGAAATTGGGATCCTTACAGTAGCTTCTCAATACATAAAACTGTATTGTTTTGGTAAGGAAAAATATCAGCCTGTATACTAAACACAGTGATATACATGGCAAAAATACCAGGAATAGAGATAAAATTGCGCTCCCATCCTTCAGGTTACAGAAAGTTTTAGGTTCATTTATGGGGCAAGGTGTACACTTTTACAATAAAGTCCCAAAGGCAATATGTGAGCTACCACTAAACAAATTCAAAAACCACATTAAGACAGTATTATCAAAAAAGGGCTATTACACTACAAATGATTACCTTTTGGATAAAAAGACCTGGGTTTAAACTCTCTACTCGGTACATGATTAGTTAACTCTTGTAATATTTATATAACTAGTTTGTACTGACTAACAAAAATCTAACAATTTCTAGGCTCGAATTGTATAAACTTTGTACAATGTTTTTGCTTTATATCCGGTAGTTTAGATGTACTTTTGAGCCCATATTTTAAGGAAATGTTAGAACGTAAGCATTCTTAAAAAAATTCTCTTTGTGGTTTACTAATCTCTTTTTGTGAAACCGAACCAAGTTTAAAAGAGTAAGTAGGTACTGAGTTTCTCGCCGCGTCTTCTCAGTATAAGATCAACTTCCGATGCGGTGGTAGAGTCACATTATGTTTGTATACAGTGTATTTATGTATTCATATTATTATAGTATTTAAGTCTATTACTAAGAATATTTTTTTTCCTTGTAATGACGATTTAAAAGTACTTGTACAGGTCTATTTAAATAAAGTTTTTTTTGTCTGTTTGATTGTTTGTTTGTTTGGCATTCTATTCTATTTTATAATGCCAGTGTGTGTATTTCCATAATGATGATTTCTTGATTAAGCTCTGAGTTTTAGGTGCAAACCTTCTTTGATTCACTTCATCGATCAATTGAAAATGAATTTGAAGAAAACAGTAACGTTATACGTAAAGTGAGAAAACTGATGTTTAAAGTCCTCAATAGTCAGTTTGTTTTGACTAAGCAAACGATATACTCGCAACTGTGTGAAACTAGATTTTAGATGTTTGCTTATAGACGGTAAGCTTGCAAGTAGGACCTGGGAAAGTTAGAAACTGGCAAAAGTGATCCAATCTACTAAACAACATGGTTTGCAAATGTCTTTACTAGCGGATGAAATACTGCTTAGGCCTGCGAAATGTAAACCACATTTATTACCAACATTTAGTGTATAGGGCTTTTAAGACGATGCTGGGTAACAAGGCCTTATATATGTCGCAGTAAGATATATAAAGCCGTGATTTAATCATATCATATGACAAGAGGATAGCGTTTGTTTTTGTTGTAACGATTTACACCACATACCTACACCTGAAATCTATCGAAAACTGGGTAATATGTCAATTCTGTGGGCGATGGGCTCATACAGCATATGCTGGGGTGGATGATGAAGACTTAGTAGAAGTACATGCATGTTCTGTAAGATGAAGATTCCCATCTTGCTCCTAGCAAGCCAAGAACAACACGCTACCTTCGTTTCGACATGTCTTACCTAAAGTGTAGGTATGGTACTGACATCTACTGTCATTTCGATTAGAAGATTGCTAATGTCATTCCTAAACTTACCCCTAACATACGGGCCAAAATATGCCAATTTGTAGTTGATTGAGAAACTAATGTGCCAGAAATGAATAAAAACATTAATTTTGTTGTTTTCCCTCAGTGTCCCCATCCGGTATTTACCTAAATGACATATTTACTGTCTCAAATAAATCGACATTGTATTTGTTGGCTGTTAAGTATTTATGAGTACCTTTTACTTATTTATTTATTAGTTGTTACACAAAAATACAGTTTCAATGGATACAATTTCGATATACAAAAGTACAGGTGAGCAGTACAGTATCTCTTGAGAGAGATTTCTCCCAACAGACCATGGTTACAGGAAAAAGTTAACAATAACGTTATGGATAGACAATTTGTGCACAAGTGATGCAATAATATGTGATTCTTGTAAAAACACAAGCCTAACTTATCAATAGATAAACATAATACATAAAATACAGGTAGGGGCGGTCAACTGTAAATTATAGGCAGAGCGATGAGTTCTGCCTGACGATGAAAGATAAGAAAAACGCTCACGGAGATAGCGAGGGGAAGAAGGGTTGAAGAGGATGTTGAAAAGAAGAACCATTATGTGATAGTCACACCGCAAACGTATAGGGAGCCATTTTAATTGCGTTATGTGGCCAAAAAATGTGAATACAGAATAAAACAAGCCTCTATCTTGGATGTGTGGGCGCGTTTAGCAGTACATATGTAGACTACGCAGGCGAAGCCGCGAGCGGAAAGCTAGTACTCAATATCTGAGACTTGGCTCAGTAAAAAATATTTTTTTAAATTGGTTTCGGGACAATAGCTATTTCGAAGTTAACGAAGTCATGTTCATAATAATTCGGCTTATCTTTTCGTTAGAACAATATTCATAAGTTGATGCGCTAGTTGGACTTGCATTTTACTCGTATTTTATTTATTTGGACTGAACATACCATTTTGTTAAAATTCATTTAGTATCATTTATTAATTAATAAGAGGTTTTGGCTCTTAACTGTCGATATTAGATACATTACATGGCACCAATACCCCAAAGTTTTTTTACCCACAAAACAAGAATAATAATGGCCTAATATTGTACTAATTGGCTATTGAAAATTAGCCTTCCCAAATCCTAATTGCGCCGCATGTTTATAACCAGCATCAAGGATACAATGCCGGCTTTTTACCTTTTCCTTGGTATTTCCAAAATTTAAAGCATAAGTAACCAGCAGATACTTTCATCGAAGCACAAATTTAGACGACACGATTGGCGTAGTGCGCTGTAGCACGGTTTCTCGGTTCGATTGCCGGACGGGTTGATTCAGGAAACGATCTTTTTTGAATTGACTCGTGTCTGGGTGTGCTGGGAGACGCCCCTGGCTTATATCCTTGTGTGGTACCTCGTAACACAGGGATATTAATCTATACTTCGAGACCATTACAAGAGGTGAGTTGTCTGGCGCATATTTATTTATTTAATTTAATAGCATGATTACAAAAATGCGATTAAGAGTTGAGTAGAGCACAGAGTACTCACAAAGTATAAAGAAAAAACATCCAAACTGGCACATGAGTTTTGACTCGTAACCGGAAAGTTACTTTTAAGTCTATTTGTACTTTTATACTTTATGATAATTATGAACCGAAAGCGTTTTATGTTTATTGTTAATCTGATTAGTGAGTTATAAAAAGCGTATTGTCCCTGCTTTCATACATAATGTGGGTAGACCACCCGCGCCCGGGGATTACGAGCTTTGTCTACCACTCTTATGAATAAACCTAATAACAATATTGAATGACAACAGTGGCTTTCACTTATAATTCGAACTTAGCAGGATAAGATTAGGCGATATGAAACAATAGGCATACCCAGGACGTTCAAAGAAGTTAAGTATGTTTTTTTTTCCACAAGCAATAAATAATCTGAATCTGTTTTTTAGTACTCGGTAAAAAAAGGATTTTATAAATGCCGAAATAATAAATTTTGTGAATAAATTTTGTGCCGTGCTGGTGGCGGCACTTTAAAAGAATACTTTCCACAGCCCCATATCTTCCCATGGGTGTCGTAAGAGGCGACTAAGGGTTTCTTCCAGCAGACCATCTGCTCTTCAGGTGGGAGACTTATGTCGGCCGGTTGTTGTTACCACCATGCAGTTGTGTAAAACCCGCCAAGTGATTCTGACCTATCTCGGTCAGGTCGCGTTCCGGGATCAGCACTGCACTAACCGGTGCCAGGGGGACTGTGATCGTGGCAATTGTTGGACCAGTGGGAGTGCGGGTGGTGCCCGGTTCCGGTGGGGCCCGGCGACCACACCCGAGGGGGTACGGGGGCCCTTCCGTCCGGCGGACCGGCCTACACGATTCCACGCGATTAATACCAATGCAGGGCACCACGCTTTGTCTTTCATTGCCTCGATCACAGTCGTCCTTTCACGCCCCTCCCATCCTCCAACTTCTATGGCAGTCAGAAGCATGAAAAAACGGCCAACAGCGGCATCCCCATCCCTCACCAACACGCTGTTTGAGGTGGAGTTCGCTAACATCCGCGGACTCCATGCAAACCTCAACGCCGTCCATCAACACCTTGAGTCGGCGAGGCCTGCGATGCTCTTTTTGACGGAAACACAGATAGGCCGCCCTGCCGATACGTCATACCTGCACTACCCCGGCTATGTGCTGGAAGAGTCCTTCCAACCTAAAGCCGGTGTATGTCTATTCGTCAGGGCGGACGTCTGCTGTAGCCGTCTCCGCTGCCTAGAAGACCCATCCTTCTCCACCCTCTGGGTGCACGTTGACCTGGGCTTCACAAGCCGGGTCTATGCGTGCATATACCGCTCCCACAAAGGGGACGCCGAGCCAACTCGACTCTTCGAGCATCTGAGTCAGGCCGCAGACAACGCTCAGGCGCAGTTCCCAAATGCTGAAACGGTGTTTTTGGGAGACTTCAATGCCCACCATGAGTCCTGGTTAGGCTCATCAAAAACAGACCATGCAGGCCGAACTGCCCATGCGTTTGCTCTCACGCAAGACCTGACGCAACTGGTACACCAGCCCACCCGGGTACCAGATATTGTCGGTCATACTCCCTCCTTATTGGACCTTCTGCTGACGAGTCACCCAGCCGGGTATAAAGTGTCGGTTGGTGCTCCATTGGGCTCCTCCGATCACTGTCTGGTTGGCGCTACAGTGCCTTGTGCAGCTCCCCCACAGCCTGTGGAGGTGACGCGGCGGTTATGGCACTACTCGTCGGCAGATTGGGACGGATTGCGAGAATATTTTGCCTCCGTCCCTTGGCGGCAGTGCTGCTTTGGAGAAAGGGATGCTTCAGAGAGTGCATCTGCTATCGCTGACAAGATCAGTACCGGAATGGAATACTACATTCCTTTTACTGATATCGTCAGTGCTAGCAGAACTGGTCCCTGGTTCAATCGCGAGTGTGCCGCAGCTGTTGAACAAAAACAGGCGGCGTACCGTGCTTGGTCTAGGGCCCAGGCACTCAATGATCATTCAAACCGTGCCTCCCTGAAAGCAGCCTTTAATAAAGCCACCAAGGCCACGAAGAGGGCTTACATTAGAGCAGACGCCCAGCGAATTGCACGTGTTGGCCAAGAACTCATCACGCACCCTACGGGTAGCCGCTCCTACTGGCGACTGGCTAAACACGTGCAATCTAACTTCTGCGTGCCTTCGCTGCCCCCACTGAGATTCCCTGATGGTTCGTTGGCTCATCAGCCGCAAGAGAAAGCCGATTTACTGGCTAACCTCTTTGCCGCAAACTCTTGCATCGATGACTGCGGTGCTGCGCCGCCTGAAATTCCACATTGCGGCTCCACAATGCCTGATATTCGTATCAGGCAGTGTGATGTTCGTGCCGAACTGCAGTCACTCGATGTCAGGAAAGCCAGTGGCCCTGATGGAATTCCAGCTGTGGTGCTGAAGAAATGTGCAGCGGAGTTGTCTCCAGTGTTCACTAGCCTGTATCGCCTCTCCTACAATTCGGGTCTTGTGCCGCTGTCTTGGAGGGAGGCGAACGTTCAACCAGTTCCCAAAAAAGGAGACCGGTCTGACCCTGCCAATTACCGTCCAATAGCCGTAAACTCAGTTTTAGCTAAAGTGTTTGAGCGGATCATAAACACGCAGCTCATCCGCTACCTAGAGGATCACTCTCTCATTCACGACCGTCAGTACGGCTTCCGACCAAAACGGTCTACGGGTGATCTTCTAGCGTACGTAACACACATCTGGGGGGAGGCTATGGACAAGCATGGGGAATCTTTGGCCGTCAGCCTTGACATTGCCAAAGCTTTCGACCGTGTATGGCATCGTTCGCTTCTTTCCAAGCTTCCGGCATATGGTCTGCCACCTCGCCTATGCGACTGGGTCGCCGGATTTCTGGAGGGACGTAGAATTCGTGTCCTTTGCGATGGTCAAGAATCACGCCTTCTCCAGATTAATGCCGGAGTGCCGCAGGGCTCCGTCTTGTCGCCGACGTTGTTTCTTCTGCATATCAATGACATGTTATCTCTTGGTAATATTCATTGCTATGCGGATGATAGCACGGTCCACGCGCGTTATTTCGAGCGCCCTGGGGCAAAGCAGACTGACATCGAGGAGAAGAGGCGAAGTCTTGTTGTTGAGCTTGACGGAGTGTTGGACCGCATTTCAGAATGGGGTGCATGCAATCTTGTCGAGTTCAATGCCAAGAAAACGCAGGTGTGTGCATTCACAGCAAAGGCGTCGCCGTTCCTTTCCCATCCCACTCTTCAGAGCACCCCGCTACCGATTAAGGATAGCCTAAACATCCTTGGCATGGATGTTCGTAGCAACCTAAACCAGCGGGACTACATTGAGAGCGTCATTAGAACTGCATCCCTCGGAGTCCTGAACAGAGTGAGACGATTCTTCACGCCTGAGCAGCTCTGTCTCTTGTATAAGACACAAGTTCGCTCGTGTGTGGAATACTGCTCTCATCTCTGGGACGGTTCCGCTAAGTACCTACTCGAAGCTCTTGACAGGTTGCAGCGGCGTGCTATCCGTATTATTGGAAACCCAGAGGCAACTTTGACCCTTGAGCCTCTCCAATTGCGTAGAGACATTGCCAGGCTAAGTGTTCTCTATCGCTTCTACAATGGGGAATGCTCTGACGAGTTATTCCAGCTTATCCCACCCTCACCTTTCCACTCCCGTACCACGCGTGCTGGACTACGGCGTCACCCACACACAATTCAACATTTGTTAGCCCGAACTAAAAGGTTCGGTGACTCGTTTCTTTGTCGTACCATCCAGACGTGGAACGCTCTTCCAGCACATGTGTTTCCTTCCTCTTATAGTCCCGGGTTCTTCAAGCGGGGCGTGAAAAGGCATTTCTGCAGGCCTTCAAGGTGAGGATGGCCAGCCCAGTGATTCGTTTGAATGACTGGGCTTGTCAACCTCATATCTGGACCTCACGACCGCTTTCCATCAGGTGGAGTGAGGTCATCTTGACGGGCAATATAAAAAAAAAAAAAATGCAAAGTTATCTTAAAAAATAATTACTAGTTTTACGTCAGCGTATTGATTGGACTGCGTGGACTATTTCTCCTAAAAATTTCGCTTTATATTGGTGCAAGAATTTTATAAATCGGTTAAGGTGTTTTTGAGTTTATTCGTTACAAACAGACACAAATCTTTCGTCCTAATAATATTATTATCCATAGACGTATAGATATAGATTAGAAGTTGAAGGCAAAGAATGTCAGATTACTTGCTTCGGATGTTAAAGTAAAGCGCTTGTTATGTTTCTCAGCGTAGTCAGCTAGTAGAACTGTACTCTGCGGCTAGGGGAGAAGAATACTACCGAGGTATCCCTACCTGTCATAAGAAGCGACTAAAAGGCCTTTGGGGTCGCGAAGCGCACGCCTGCGTGTATTTCGGTTTGCGATCCCGAGGCTGGCTGCCAGGCGGCCTTGCGAGCCTAAGGGTCTTGCGAGGACTCTCTCTTGGGGGATCCCGGGTCCCTTCCATTTTGCGCAGAAGATGACCACCTTCAGGTTTTAGTGGGTAGGGGGTCTCTGTTTTAGGTAGCTAGTAGAACTGTTACGTCAGTGACCTGAACAGGTAGACCAGAAAAGGTCGACCTCGTGCTTAACCACACGAAAGAGGAAGAACAATAGGTACTAAAACAGAATCTGTAAGAAAATACACATTTTTAACACCATTCTACTTAACCGATAGTGAAATTGATCTCTCGGTGATTGATTTAAAGAAAGCATTATACGAATACAAGGAATACGCCGGTCTCGATTCTTGCTTAGCGAGAAACGCAACGATCTGATTACATGCCAACATTCTTGTTTAATGCGCCAAAGTCGCTCTTGCGATGACTTAATTTGAGAAACGCCTTAGCAAATAACAATTAAAAGGTACCTGATACGTTCATAGTTAGTACCCTATTTTGTCGGTGAACGCAGCATTGGAGGGTCTCCAATGGTATCGTCACCTGCGGAGACCCAAGTTACCTACAACTAGATGCTTTGGAAACCCTATGTCCTCACTGCCTTGATGACTCGTCTAAATGTTTCAATTCCCTAAATTCAAATTGGCCGAACATTAGCTAACGCAGTTATACGGTAATTGAAGATATTTCTTGCCTGGTCTTGTTTCTCATACTTTGCCAACAGTCAACTCATGCTCAATCAGTTAAAAACGTTATTGTTACTGTCCATAGTTACACGATTGTTTGAGGCCAATGAAAATGGTGCATCTGATTGTATACAAAATTAATGTCGGACGCCTGCCTGTCGAAATTAAACAATAAGAAAGGTTGGTTCGCTTCCGTCCTTAGTATTCATATACAACACACTCTTTGTCCTCTCTTCCTGTTGCCTGTGATAACTTTTTTGTAGAATCGATTCCAGGATTTGTTATGGGGAGCGTTGGAAAACGTATCACCGTAGAGTGAATTTTACCAGACGTAAAAAACACGGTTTGGAATACATTTGAGTAATTTAATTTTACCGAAAGCGTTTCAAAGAACTTTGACAGCTAACCGGATGATGTGCTCAAGGCCAAGGACCAAGGTTGTATTTTTCTAGTTTCCTTCTTTCAATAACAAACAGAGCATTGTAAAGATGCTATAATAAACCACAACTATAACAGTTCGGTTTCACTCAGGTTCATTTTTGAACTGATCAGCGTAGTTCTTATACTACTCAGTACAACAAGCACTTGGGTTGGAATGCTGCCCTTAGGTCGTCTAGTGGGACGTGACTACTTGTTATTTGGACACAGTTTGATTAGAAAATCAAACATAGCCCTTCAATCTTTGGCATGCCGAGGAAGCTGGAACCTTAGAGAGGTTATACATTTCTTGTTTGGCGTACATACCTAGTTTGGATACATATAGTACAGGAAAGGAACAGCACAAGAACAGGTTACGGCCATAGAAAAAAAACACTAGCAAAGAATGCTACATGTTCTTAGAATATTTTTAGCAGCTATCTCCTCGGCCCCCCATTGATTTAGATATAACTCATCGTTTCGCTGTTTTGAGGCAAAATTACACTGACGTGCTTTTTTATTTTTATCTGTGCAGATAAAAGAAGCGAATGGTGACGTTATCGCCGAGCTCTAAGCTAATATTGATAGTGAAATAACAGTCGAGTTTAGTTTGTGTATGATATTGGATAGCGTGACGTAAAAGTATACTTACACAGCAAAAACCCGATACCAAAGCTGTTAGGGTTCCGTCGTTCCCTGTCTCTTTGTCCGTCAAAGTAGCTTAATATTCTTAACAGTTGTAAATGGTCCAAGTTTATTGCCAAATTCAAAGACAATAATCGAGCTCACGCAATAGGTAAGTACTTAGTTGTTCCCGCTGGTAAGAAAGCAACTATAACTCAGTCAGTAGCAGTTGACCAATAAAGGTTTGCTGACTCCTTCGACCTAATGTGTTGAAGGTTAAAGGGAAGCTTTCGTAGCCCTGCAGTCAGGAAAACTTGTATAATTGAGATTCACAAGGGCCACTTCCGAATTTAAAAAAAATTACACTGTTCCAATTACTTTTCCCCAAATGATTTTAATTTAACTTATCTTATCATCATCTGCCTACAGCTGGACGTACGTTGTGGCTTGAAGCATCCACTTCCTACTTCGCACCAGCATCTAATTTGTGTGTAACTTGTCTCAAAATGTTGTCAGCTCTACAACCCTCGCATTCGTTCTTATCGAAGTTTATTTTATGTAAAATACATTCACAAACAATACGTCCATCCGTTATCACCAGAAGCTTCAAAAATGCAATTCGGGAAAGTCGCTTCGATAGCGTTATCGGTGAATAATGTCCGGCGCACTCCTGCGCACAGTGGTCGATGTTGTGCCTCAGGTTTGCCATCGTGTTGACTCATACAACAATAACTTTTGTCCTCGAAACTTTACCGCGAATCTAAGCGTTTTCGCGAACTTATTTAGACAATTTTAAGGAAAATATATATTATTTATTTAAGCATTTGAACGTGGACTCGACATAAATACGAAGTCTAGGAAAGCGGCAATTTCAACATGTAGGCAGTTCAAGGTGAAGTTACCTTTTAGGATAATGTATAGAAGTCTACAGAGCTTTCAGGTTTTTTTGGTTTGTGAGACCATTTCTGATCCATAAATTACATTAATTCAAAAAACCTGTAAGTGAAAAAACAATCCCAAAAACTAAAAAAATATTTTTACTGATTATAGAGGCGTTCACATCAACTTTTACACAGGGGCACTTTATACTGCTGACATAAGACCCGTTTTGCAATGGTTTTGTAAAGGTTGATGTGAACGCCTCTGTACTATCTTATTTATCAATGCAACGAATTCACTTTGATTTTCTTCGTTGATGTTAATGTATCGTAACTAGATGTACTTGATTTATTGGCGTTTATTCAGATCCTACCAATATTTTGATTCTCGTTGTGAGTCATACTCAACATATAGCGAACTAGCTCGCCTTGTTTCTCGCTATCGATAGTTTATTGGAACAGATTAATGGTAAATGGCTGCGCTGATAAGGATCGCAATTAAATGGTTATCGGTTTCATGGGTTAGAAGCTCGCATACTACCAGTTTGCATACTATTATTATCAGTATTGATCTTTTGAAAAACGAAAAGCATGGTTTCTCGCCTTGACTCATGTAGTGTCCCGGTTTCGATTCCCGGTCGAGACAATTCAGTAAACGATCTTTTCTAAATTGGTTCAGGTCTGGGTGAGCTGGAAGACGCCCCTGGCTTGAATCCCTGTGTGGTGCCTTGTAATTCAAGGATATTTATCCTTACTTGGAACCATGACAAGTGGTGTGATGTCTGGCGCATATTTATTTATTTATTTTCTTAATGGTTTTTTTTGACAAGGACGCCGCTGCTTGGCCTCGACGGCCTTAGCAGCTTCACCGATCTGTAGGGTAAGCGCAGAAGGCTCTCAACCCTATTGTTTAAAGTAACAGATTATTCTTAATGGATGTTCATGTTTTTGTATGTACCACACCTGGTGACCAATCGTTCTTAGTAACATGAAGTCTACAATACTCTGACACGGCCGAGCTTTGAACGAATGTTCGGCAATGAGGGCCACTCAACATAATTCACAAACCAGTTCCAGAATGGTAATAATATTTTGAAGGTAAAACTAACATTTCTGTTTTTCCTGTGAATTTAATTTGTATCAAACCACAACAATGACATTCGTAAATATAACAATTTGTGCTGTAGTTTAATGTGTTGTATGGAATACAGTAAATAGATTCTGGTTAAGTATTTGT
Organism: Udea olivalis; assembly: GCA_947369235.1. Taxonomy (NCBI): domain Eukaryota; kingdom Metazoa; phylum Arthropoda; class Insecta; order Lepidoptera; family Crambidae; genus Udea; species Udea olivalis. Next base: position 7,750,483 of record OX376341.1, on the reverse strand, counting down.
TTTATTTTATTTTTCCTTTAAACCTTCATGGTCACTAACGTTAGAATAGTTCAAAACGGGATTGCTACCATGTACCTCACATTATATTTGTTTTTTATCTTCTTAGGTTATACATATTTATTCCAATACTAATTGCTTTTACGTGTTCTGCTTGCTGATGGAATGTTTAAGTAAATAAATTATGAATATTTGGCAGAGCAATGGCATCAAACAATTTAGTTCCCACAGGGTGAACGACCCAGTATCTGGCCGGTAGCCCGTGACAGTCATTGTGTACTGTGACTCACGTTACGTCACTATATTAAGTATAGCAAAAATATTAAATAATTTACTTTTTAACAAATGTATAGGAAGATCCGAAACTTAACGTCAAGCGGATACCGGAAGAGAGGGCGGTTATATCAATGCTGAAAAAATAAATTCATGACTTAGTGGTAGATAGTTCCTCCTTATCTTCATCCTCAACAACTGTGCTTTGGATTCCTAATAAACGAAATTTGTGATAACAGTGCCTAAAAATGGGTGACAGTTTTTCAGTAATAATACCTACTCAAAGGCGAAATGTAATTTTACTTTCTAGTTTTCCTGTTAAGTTAATTTAAAAGCATTCAGGGAAAAGTAATTGAAACAAAGACAGGTTTAAATTCGGAAGTGCCCCTTGTGAATCTCAATTATACAAGTTTTCCTGACTGTTACGAAAGCTTCCCTTTAACCTTCAACACATTAGGTCGAAGGAGTCAGCAAACCTTAAGTGGTCAACTGCTACTCACTGAGCTCTAAGTAGTGGCTTTCTTACCAGCAGAAACAATTAAGTACCTATTGCGTGAGCTCGATTAATGTCTTTGAATTTGGCAATAAACTTGGACCATTTACAACTATTAAGAATATTAAGCTGCTTTGACGGACAAAGAGACAGGGAACGACGGAACCCTAACAGCTTTGGTATCGGGATTTTGCTGTGTAAGTATACTTTGACGTCACGCTATCCAATATCATACACAAACTAAACTCGAAATCATCCTTTTCCCCTGATGGCCGCTTGACGCTGAGTTTCGGGACACATCATATAGTGCGAATATTTGCCAACACCGAAGCAAAGATGCAAACTCGAATAAGGCTGGCCCTGACACTTAAACCCAATTTTGCAGGGCTGACATTTCAATTAATTTCATTTCAATTATTCTTGAGCCTTGTCCCTTTGTAATAGGTTCTTACATTCCATGTTTGAAATGCAACAATGGGGATGATTATACATTAAGTATAAAGTTATTTTAAAAATCAGTTACATAAAAGAGAACCGTATTTCATACCGCAAATTAGGTAATACTTAAAAAACAATGGTTAGTAATTTTTTTTTAGTTTCAACTAACTGCGAATTGCAAAAGCCATTTACCTAATAATTATTCAGTCAGTTGCCTCACAAATGTGGCATTGCATTGTAATATTGTATTTGCATACAAACCTATGAGACTTTTCCGTTTTGATAGCGATACGAAGAGTTTTAATCGGCTAGTGTCAAATACCGTATTTGTGAGACGGTGGCCATAACCTACGACACTTTGTAACTCGTTTTCCGAGTTTCATTTACCATTAACGCCATCAAGTCTTAGAGCCAAGTAGATTAGCGGTAGGTCCAGTTACCCGGCGATAAACCATTTGGCACTCGTACAGTGAAGAACGAATGTCGAAACTTGAACAAATACTTAACACCTATATGAATGAATTATTCCTGGACATATCCAATACAAGACCATGACCCCAGTTAGTATAAAGCTTAGGAAAAAACTATAGTAAGTTTACAGTTACTACTCAGAGGTATTTAATTTTATTATTCCTTATTTAGTCCTTTGTTTACTAATATTAGTTCACCGAAAAGGTTTTCATTGCGTGGGTACCTGCTCTTTAGGATAACATAAATCTATTGGTACTGAAGTCGTAACAACATTATCTTACAAGGACGCAGTCGAATTTGTAAACTAAATAAATGTGTTTTATCATGAGCGCAAACATGGATACATGTTTTTGCTTCTGACTGTACACCAACGGAGGTTTGAATGACATAATTATGGCGAGGTTGAACATTTCCCGGCGCAATACCACTTGATACCTCCTTCACTTAGTCATATCTTGTTGCTCCATGTTGCTGGAGTAACCACGGCTGTGATTGGTACGTGTTTTAATTAAATATGGAGAAATTTCTTTAAAAATGTCAGCTGGATAATTATTCCACTTAGCATAGGAGGCAGTTTTAATTCTCTTTAACGTGGACCGCAAGAACCAAGAATGCTCAGGGCGTAACGTGGGGCGTTACGGTGGACTTCTAACCAACGGCTGTCCGTGGGTGCAGCAACGGAGTAGCGACGCTCAGCGACACCACTAGATACGGCGGCTCAGCTGGGCTGTTCCTAGTCGCGAGCCCGGTCGTGACCAGCAGCGCCTCATGGGATGAGCTGCAGGGAATAATGGGTGTCGGAATAGGTTGGCCGTTCAGTTAGGATAGTCATAGCCCAAGTCAGCAGTTTTCAAACCTGTCAAAAAGACGATGTTCAAGTCATTCATTGACAGCTAACTAACCGCCAAAGCCTGCCCCCACGCCAGTGTCTACCTGTCGTCTAGCGGCGGTAGGTGGCACTAATGACCGCTGATGGTCACTTGCCGTAGACATAACATGCCTGCGATTAAGTGTTCACGCGTAAACTTAGAGGCGAGAGGTAAATTGATATTAATTAGATTAACTCCGTGTCCGATGGCAACTTTCACGGTTAATTGCCGGGTTTAATTGGACGACATAAACCGATAATGTGTACGTTTGTTCGCGAGTATGAAAATCATTACGATTTCATACGCTCATGCTCGCTCTCTACAACCGTTCGATTCCCGTCGCATCTTTTTTAGATTGGTTCGGGTCTGAGGTGAGATGATGCTTTCTTTGATCTTCATCTGATAATAAGAGTCTGGAGGTTTCTTAAGTCTCTTGGAATTGGAAAAACACGTAAAGAATCTATCTCACATGATGTAAATATTGACCTTTTGAATAGGCACTTCTCTTCGTCTACTCCTGCTAATAGTACACTTAAATCTGACACACTTCGTCGTCTTTTATCACTTCCAATTCCTGACTACACTCCTTTTAATTTTAGTCAGATTTATGATTGTGATGTTGAGAAGTACGTTCGTTCCATCGCATCTAATGCGGTGGGTAGTGATTGCATTAGTCGTAATATGATCATTCCTATTCTCGATATCCTTTCACCTGTCATTACCCGAATCCTCAATCATTCTCTCCTGTCTGGAGCTTTTCCTAAAGCGTGGAAAGATGCTCAAATAGTTCCTCTCCCTAAGAAAGCAAATCCTTCTGTATACTCAGATTACCGTCCTATATCCATTTTACCTTTCCTATCAAAAGTACTTGAGCGTATTGTCCATCAACAGCTCAGTGCTTTCCTTGCCAAAAACCAACTCCTCAATAACTTCCAATCCGGTTTCCGTCCTGGTCATAGTACGACTACTGCACTTGTCAAAATTACAGATGACATTCGCCTTGGCATGGACCAGAAATGTCTCTCGGTATTGGCACTTCTGGATTTCAGCAATGCCTTCAACCACTGTTGATTTTGACATCCTACTTGGCGTGTTGCGTTCTCTCAACATATCTCCAATCGTAATTAACTGGTTTCATAGCTACTTACATGGGCGCCGGCAATGCATTCGTGCTGAGAATGCCTCCTCGTCATGGTGCGACCTCAATGCCGGTGTACCGCAAGGTGGCGTCTTGTCTCCTCTTCTCTTTGCTACTTTTATTAATTCTATTACCCAAAATCTATCTTCTTCTTATCACCTATATGCAGACGATCTTCAAATTTACTCCCAAGGTAGTCTTGTTGACCTGCCTAGTGTTATTCAAACCATAAATACTGACTTGAATCTAATTTCAGACTGGAGCAAGTCGTTTGGGTTAGCAGTTAACCCCGCTAAAACTCAAGTAATAATTGTGGGTGGTTCATGGCTGATTTCCAGGGTGGACTGGGATGTTCTGCCTTCAGTTGTATTTGATGGCGTTGTAGTTCCTTTTAGTAAAACTGTCAAGAATTTAGGTGTTTATATTGACAATACATTAACTTGGACAACTCAGGTTGGTCAGGTTAGCCGGAAAATGTTTGCTGCTGCAGGTTCTTTAAGTAGGCTTCGAAATTTTTTGCCAATACCCACCAAAATTGCGCTTGTTCAGGCATTACTCTTTCCTATTCTTGACTACGCAGATTGCTGCTTTTTAGATCTTACTGAGAATCTACTTGACAAACTTGAGCGGCTCCAGAATTTTTGCATTCGCATTATTTTTGGACTGCGCAAGTATGATCATGTCTCAGAGTACAGATCTCAGCTCAACTGGCTTCCCATCCGTTATCGTCGAGATTCCCATGTTCTTTTTCTTCTTTATAACATCCTATTTAACCCTTTGTCGCCACGTTACCTCAAGGAGCGTTTCAAATTTCTGCAGCCAGTACGAGGTCAGGCGATGCGGTCATCTAAGAAGCTTCGCCTTCAATTCCCTCCTCATTCCTCACACTCCTACACACAGTCGTTTACGGTTAAATCTGTACGACTTTGGAACTCCTTACCCTTATTTATTAGGGAGTCAGAGTCTCTATCTATTTTTAAGAAGAGGATTAAAGCACATTTCCTCGGCCTTTAACACTCTACTTTTTCTCCTAATTACTTTCCTCCTTTCACTTCTCCTCGTCCGTTTATTTAACTCATTTTCCTTTTCTGATCTCTTTGGTTATTGGTGGGCTAATTAGTACATATCCTGTATTATTATTTTGTTATTTAAATTTACATTTGACTATTATTGTGCACATACTTACCCTTTTTTTTAACATTTTCCTCTACTTGGGTTGTCTGGAAGAGATTGCTTTTTAGCAATAAGACCGCCTAATTGTGTCATCTTACTATTTCGTGTAATACAAACCTTCATTGTTATTTTTTGATGTGCAATAAAGAATATTTATTATTATTATTATTATTAAGAGCCTTGGTTGCTATCAGAAGATTAGGGTAAAATATAACAAAAACACATGTAAGTAGTTCTTTGATAGATATGGTAAATTCCACTAGAATTTTAGTGAAAGTGATAAAAAATAACAAACAACCTACAATATAAAACAGTATTAGTTGAGTACTCGTAAATTTAAATTAATATCCTGTAAGAGAATGTTGATATTAAAAATCTCAACACTATTTTCCAAAAAGTTTCTCTATTAGAAAGGGTTAAGATCTTTTTTATTTGCCTCTTAAGATGTATTAGCCTATGATAAATGTTCCATTAAAATTCCGAAGGATAGTACGGCGGCCGAGAGGTGACCCAGCTATCTGTCTTCCAAATACACATTATGGGATTAGAGTCATTGGACATTTGAATTTAAGACATTCGCTCAGGATGAGTCTATATAAAAAAGTCATGGTTTGAAGAGCTTGAGTGAAACCTTTTTGCCGCTCGTTAGGTATTACTGTGTTTTTGTAATATTTTATTTAGATCCGCAGAATATTTTCATTGACAACTCTTTACAAAGGTAGGTTCATCATCGTAGTTGTAAATTAAATAACAGATCACTGGGACCGCTTACACCAAAATCATCTGGCCTTAAACTAAGCAGAGCCTTTTTTTGAATGTATACGAGTCACAGAGACATATCAACATAGTTAAATATTTATTGTGACTAACAAAAAAGAAAACTACCACGACTAAAATATCAATATCAAACTAAAACTTCGGATGATATAAAAATAACCTTTTTATTGTGGAGATGGGGTAATTGGGTCTCAAATATGTTGCATAACTCCTTTTTGAAGTAGCTTTGATTTTGATTTGATTAGATTACATTATTAAATCGTGCTATTAATTACTGAGGAAGACAGTTGATCTTAGGTACAATCACTACTGACCCATCTAAACGAAAATGTCTCTTTTTAAGAAAGTAAGATGTAGGTATATTACGAATGTAAAACTATTTTTGTTGCTGACTGTACCTTATTTGTTCTACCATGCCGCTCCCAGCATGGGGCGAATCTTTTAGTAATCACTTAAAAACTACTAATTGCTTACACGATAATATCGTCAGAGAAGATTGAACCGTACTTTAATGCCAATAAGTCCTTTTTATATAAAATATTGCGACATTAAATAAAAAGTAATTTATACCTCAGCTATTACTGTCAAGTTCCGATAAAATAAGGTGAAATAATATTTTTATCTGAACGTCGAACTCCGATATGTTAGATCCAATGGCACCCGAAAGTAGGTACTTACTTACTAGATTTATAATAGCTGGTTTAGTGGCAAGTTGAGACAGTATTTCACTAGATAGTGGAGTAACGGGTACTTACAACTTTATGTTCATCTCGTAGGTACTCTGAGCGCCTGTGTCGAGTCCCGGGGGAGATTTATTTAAATGTTAGCCGCTCGTTTTGAGCGGCGGAATTAAGTTACTGGTGGAGAATATGGATTATTTTCAGCTACTTTTAAATCATGCTTCTTAATACATTTTGTGAGTGGGTCACGAGTTCCCGTTGGGGTGCAAACGTTTGACAAATGTGTGTATGGCTCTGTTTATTTGACGTTTTTAACTTTATAGTTTCTGGTTCCCCTAACACACGATAAAACTACCAGCATAGCATCATATTCTCGAAGGCCAAGGCAAGGTATGAGATGCTGCCTCTTAGTTAATTCTTAGTTTCTTTGTTTTTTATTTAAACATTATTTATAATATTCACCAGTAGCTCGTAATGATTAAAAATGTTACTTTTAGTGGTTTAATAAAAAGGGCGTAAATACAATGAATATTTGATAAATATTGTATTCATGTTTGAGTATTCTCAACATCAAAAAACCTAGCCTAAATAAAGTTTTTTTGAAAACCAGAAGATGCTTTGAAGAAAAACTGCTAAAGAAAATTTATTCATTAACTTAATCAACTACTAGTCCGACTAGAGCTTCTACTGCAAATGTATGAGATCGTATAATCAGATATCTTATCAGTAAGATATCTACCGATACGATATCTAGTTAGCCCAAACCAGGCGATGAAATTAAAAACTCTAGGATGTATTCTGTGCTCTAGGGAGCGGCGTACCGGTAAATGCCCTGAAGGTCCTATCCATAGCGGTGATTAGTATACTTTAGTCATGAAATTAGTTACTCTTATTCCTTCACATTTAGAGACTAAAATTGAGTGCGTCGGCACTATTAAGTCTTCGGCGATTGTGAACACTGACCGCGAAAGTTGTCCATTTAGCAGGCTGACTGCTTTTTCATAAATAAAGCTTGATTGATGGGAGGTCTCAGTTAGATGCTTCATCAAGTCACCAGAGAAAGGTAAGGAAAGTGATTTTGTAATGAAACCAATGTTTAGCGCAGGCAGGCGAAAGTGCTCGATCCTGGCTAATGAACTGGCTTGGACGTCAGCAGATCAATTTTAATCTTGCGGGGAATTTGGATAATTAGTCTTATTTATGTAAAAATGAAAGCTTTGCCATCTAATGGTGGATGACTATATTTTTAACCGACTTCAAAAAAAGGATGAGGTTCTCAATTCGACTGTGTTTTTTATGTTTGTTACCTCATAACTTTCGGTTGGGTGAACCGATTTTGATCATTCTTTTTTTTATTTGAAAGCTGGTGCTTCCCGAATGGTCCCATTTTAATTTGGTCTAGTTCTGAAAGTAGCATCCATGAGAAAACCATATAAGTCTTAAATCTCGATAGACAAATTGCGCGACATAATAATATGGACGAATAACTCAATATTACGCCAACCGATTTTGATAATTCTTTTTATTTGAAAGCTGATTACTGCCCGTGTGGGCCCATTTAAATTTGGCTAAGTTCTGACAGTGGCATCCATGAGAAAACCATATAAGTCTTAAATCTAGATAGACAAAATGCGCGACAAATGGACGAATAACTCAATATCACGCCAAACGATTTCGATGCTTCTTTTTTTATTGGAAAGGATATACTTCAAGGGTAGTTTGATGAGAGTTCTTAATGAGAACTCTTCAGTTCTTAAGAGCAATTGGACGAACTTTTTCCATGTATAAAATAAATAAGATTTATTCACTAAAAATCAAGAAATAAACAAAATTTTAACAAAAAAAAACCAACTTCAAAAAAAACTTTTCCAAAACAAAGCACTGAAAAGTAAAGAAATAATTGCGTAGTCTTCTAAAACTTATACGATAATATAATGTAGGTACATTTATTGTTATTGTTGTAGTCGGTGTCAGCCAATGTAGGTTTGTAACTACCTACATACATACGTAAACGTGATATGTAAGAAATAGGTATATTTCTATGTATATTGTAGTGTTTCCTTGGCTGGCACCGACTCCAACAATAACAATAATTGTACCTACATTATATTATCGTGTAAGTTTTAGAAGAATACGCAATTATTTCTTTACTTTTCAGTGCTTTGTTTTGGAATAGTTTTTTAATGAAAATGTTGGAAAGCGAATTACTACCTAGACAAGCAATATGCACAGAAAGGTTAAAACTATTTACATCTTACATAAACACAAACTTAGAATAACTACAATAAGTAAAGAAATCAAAAATAGAATTTAAAAAAGGTATGGGCCGTGTGGCATGGATCCCAGATATTATCAAGTCGAATAGACATTAGGGTCGTCTTCACCCTATTCAGCGCCGTGGAGAGGGGGGCTAGCCTGCCCAAGTGCCCCACCGTGCCCCACCTAGACACTCTATCAAAAAGCGCTTGTAAAATATCTGATGAGGTTTTTCAGCGATAGTGACCCGGCCACACTTGGGATCCTTCGCTCGCATCCCTTGCATACCAGGTGAAAAAGGGCAAAGAATAGTTATAACAAAAAATGGGCGCACGCGCAGAAAAAGTCATTTAAACGCCATTTGATTTGATGTACGACTGACCTGATATGATTTACGGTCACAAAAGTACGGTGGATGCAAGCCGTCTTCAACAATATGATTAAACCGGGTATTCTGTGAAATAATAAAAAAAATCTGATCATTACTGTTCAACCACTTGGCTTCTTCAAGCATCACTCAGATTTCAATTTGAATAGTGTCAATGAGTAATCAAATTAGGCTAAAAGGGTAACGTAAGTTAGTTAGTAGTTGTGTGCAGAAGTAAGCTTCCGCTGTCGTTATAAAACTGCAATCAAACAAATAAAACGCAAGACGATAATAACACATTATTATGACCATTATTTATTTACATATTAACTGATTCAATAGCCCCTATATGGTCATTAACACCATCAGCAAAAACGAGTATACTTACATGCACTTCAAATTAACAAGTAGTTTTATTATTAAATGTCGTCAACAGGTTTATCCATAATATCGCTACCTTATCTTAGCATTACGTTTCTATTAAGGCGTGCGTTTAATTCTACTTAATTAGGCAAAACCATAAACAAATTAGTATTACCATAGATGGTAATAGAGTGCACACTATGCGATACAATATCGGTCTGACATGAGAAAAAGCAGAAATAAATAAATATGCGCCAGACTACACACCACTTGTCATGGTCTGGAAGTAGGGATAAATATGCCTGTGTGTGTTACCAGGTACGAGACGAGGAATTAAGCCAGGGACTTCTTCCAGCTCACCCAGACCTGAACCAATTTAGAAAAGATCGTTTACTGAATTGACTCGACCGGGAATCGAAAACGGGATACTACGTGAGTCTAGGCGAGAAGCTGTGCTAGAGCGCACTATGCCAATTGTGTCGTCTGAGAAATGTGTGCTATACGAGTATGTACGAGCACATAAGCACTTCGGTGGCCTAGGGTTAAGAGCACTTAGTTTGAAAACCAGTGATAGACCAGTGATATTCAAATTCGGTAAAAGTTTTTGTTAAGTTGGCGACAGACCGTTTTTATATGTTTTTATACTTTTCTCTATTTTATTTTCAATTTAGAAGAGTTTTTTTTATTAGGTACGTTGCTCGCAGGGCTAGCACCCAAATACGTTCCGCGTATGCACTTTAAGCTATTACAAACTAGTATACCATACGAACTAAACGTAATAATAAGTAAATGTAAAACAATATGTTATGGTATGAACAGTGATTTTGTATGAACACATGTAAGTAAGTACACCTACCTAGAGGACTATTCCCAAATCACTTATTTTCTACTGGACAAATATGTTTTTACCCACACCTGTGAATTTCTCATGTAAGTGACTGTATGGTTTTTAATGGGGAAATAAATATTTTTCAAACCTACGTCTTTATGTTATTTCATATTGTGCAAATGGGAAGTTGTTTTACTAGTTATAAGGTTCTTCATCATTTTATAGACTGCTGCCTTGCCCTGCGTCTCCTTCTCAGTCTGTCAGTTCTTTGTCAGTAATATTAAATGTGATCGATAGCCAACCCGCATTTGGCAAGCTTGGTGATTAGGCCATAAACCATCTATTGTAGAGCTTGTCTAACCGGAAATGACGCGCCCCGCTACTTTTTTTATTGCGTTCATATTAAAAAATATATATGTAGCCAACAACCATCCATTGTAGCAATGACTTGAGTACAATGATGTAGGCCTTTGCCCAGCAGTGTGATAGTATATATGCTAAATTAATTACTTTACTTTATGTGTGCGTGAATGCGGTGGAGGGGTGCGTCATTTCAGATTAGACAAGCTCTAACAATGAGTTGATTTCTTTTTGACATTGACGATCGATGAATTTGTTCAGCAGTGGGACAGTTTGAAATCCTCAAAGTAAATATTTGCTTTACTTCATCATGTGTTCAGTCTTTTGAAGGTGTGTGTTTCTGCTTCATACAAGTAATAAACCTAATCTGGAAAACAAAATTATTATGTCCACTGCTACTTTTGTTTAATGATTGTTTTGGATTCGCATAGTTCAGTCCTCCCACAAATTAGCTATTAATGTATAGTCCAGAAAATAGCGATAGTTGTCCTTATAACAACATTTATTTATTTATCCTAGGGCCTTTTTAAGATTCAAGGATTTATTTACATTTTCGGGATCCGATAATGATGATCCAAAGCATTTTAAGGACTGTTACCATTGAGTTAACGGTTAAAATTAAATGGGGTTTCGTCAGGGTTTCTTTTGCATTGAACATGCAACGTTTCTACTTGACAGTTTTAAATTCATGTTTTATAAATAATATTAAATGTTCGATTTTATCTTATACAATAGCTATGGCGAAATGTTACAAAAACGAAACTCATTTAAATAATGTATTTTGTGCTTTCGAAGTTTTGTGTTCTGCAGGTTCTGTAGGTATTTTCATTGGGTATTTCATTGCAGATTTGATTTTTGAGAAATCGTTAAAATCGTTAAATATCTGTTTTATACAGGATTTCGGTAGATAGTGAAAAGAAATGGAATTAAAAATGGCTTTCAAATTACTGTAGTCAACTATCGTAGTTAAGTAACGGAAACTCACGGTAGACGTACTGTAGACCTTTAAAACCTCTGTAAGATAATATGGGGATAGAAGTGTGGGAGGGGGAGAGAACCGTCCTTAGTGAACCAGAAGGCTGTTACCATAGTAGGTATGACACGATTGTAATCTTCAAACGAAGGGGTCGAAATCATGCCAGCTCCAAGAACACTAACAAGTGCATATTGCGTCCACCGGCGCAGCACATGCTGCGCGCACGTGTCCCCAATTCCCACTGCATTCGCACATGTGGCCTTATTACAATTACAATTGTTTCTTTCTGCATACACAAATCCATTTTTTTAACAGCTCAAGAAACTTCAACCTAGAGGCGCGGGGTTAAGGGTGAGGACAGATTAACGCATGTGGTATAGTCGAGCATTGGTTTAAGTACGTCATGTTCGAAGGGACAAAGAAGGCATATGGGATGATTTTGGTTTTTTTACGGCCAAAAAAGATTTTCTTAGAAATAACATTTTGAACTAAATGCATATCATATTTTTGTAATAGAGAACTATCTTCAACTAAAAAAACTAAATACTACGGATGAAGGCGTCACCGGCACGCACTGTTTTGGATACAAAGTTGCAATAATTTTGTTCGTCTACAATGCACTTGCAGATACATGTCTGACAAGAGATTTCAAAAACTTAATATATAACTTGGCAACTTCACTTCTTCAAGTGATTAACTTGAAGGATGGCAATTAACGACTATCATTTAATTTTATTCGCTTTTATCTCTACAGCTTACCGTTTAATTACTGTCATTCGTTTACGCCCCTGAGTAATCTCACTGAACCTGACCTCTTAAAACCAACAATAAAATAAGCTAAATGAAACTTGGTGTAATAGTGACTTCGTCCGCATAAAATAATTTTGTAATTTTATTTTCCGTACAGCCTTTTTTCTTTCATATTTCCCCTCCTTCTCTTTTCGTTCCCAAGGAAATCTTCCTAGCCAAAAGTCTAGTATAATCTAGTCTAACTATTCTGTAAACTAAAATTGATTGAAATTAGCTAAGCGGTTTTAACTTGAAAATGTAAAAAAAACGAAATACAAAGATACTTTCGCTAATAAAACACTAGCGTATGCTCGCGACTTTATCCGTGTGAGCCAGTAATTCTACACACACACTGTTTTGAGCTTTACTTTCGCAACAGAAGGTACGGTTTCGATTTAATTTCAATCGTTTATTGCGTGCCACATTACAATTTTAAGATTTTAAATATAATAAGGTATACATGACTGTGACGCCCTGTAAGGGCATGGCAAACATAACTTACACTAAGTAAATAGTACATTTACAATTTGTTGAATATAATAATGACGACACGATTGGCGTAGTGCGCTGTAGCACGGTTTCTCGCCTCGATTTCCGTAGTGTCCCGGGTTCGATTCCCGGTCGGGCCAATTCAGGAAAACGATCTTTTCTGAATTGACTTGGGTCTGGGTGTGCTGGGAGACGCCCCTGGCTTATTTCCTTGTGTGGTACCTCGTAACACAGGGATATTTATCCCTACTTCGAAACCATTACAAGAGGTGTGTTGTCTGGCGCATATTTATTTATTTATTTAATGACATCGAAGTATTACGACAACTTGATGTCTTCGTTGAAGCTTACAGCAAAAAATTATGATATGCTATAGTAACCCTTACCTATTAAAAATGTTTTTAATGCTTTAGTGAAGAGTGAAGGCTTTTGTATGTTTTTAAGTATTATCTATAGACAAGGGAACCTCTCTTGAGGCTGAATTAATCTCTCTCCCAAAGTTGCACTACAAAAACGTAACAAAGAGACAGAGTTCAATTCGCCTTCATATAAAATTACTTAGTTTGAAATAGTTTGTATTTAGGAAAAAAATCATTTAATTAATTAATTCAATTTCCGCCAGACAACACACCTTTTGCCATGGTCTCGAAGTAGGGATAAATATCCCTGTGTTACGAGGTACCAGACAAGGAATTAAGCCAGGGGCGTCTCCCAGCACACCCAGACCCAAGCCAATTAAGAAAAGATCGTTTCCTGAATTGACCTGACCGGGGATCGAACCAGGGACACTACGGAATCCAAGGCGAGAAACCGTGCTAAAGCGCACTACGCCAATCGTGTCGTCAAATTATTCAAAATGAGCGAAGAAAAGACCTGCTTCTATTTTATTTCACATAATTAAGTCGATCAATGCTATCTTTTATAATTATAGGTATACAAAGTTGTAAGATTGTACGCAAAACGCTTTAGACCAAAATACCAAATTAATAATGATAACCTTTACTCTTTTCAGTGGGGTGATTTCCATTCTTGTTTACTTTGGGTTACCACGTTATTAATCACCTTTAACCTCCTTTGCACAATTTTTAAAAACTATCTATATATAGATGTATAGATTTGCTATCATCAAATAATTCAATTTATCGTTTCAAGTGATAGGTCTTGGGGTCTTGGCTTAATGCCGCCACGCTTGCCGAATGTGATTGATAACAGTTGGTGATCTCAATCACGGAATGTTACCTGGAGCACGACTTACTCTACCCACACTAGATACATTTTTTCTCAAAAACTTGGCTTTTTATTATTTTACTAAACTATGAGAGATCTGCCAGACTGCGTTCCCCGGGCCTGGCGACAATACCGATGACTTCATGCAAAAACATCGGAAGAAATTCCACGAGGTCACCCACTACTCGATAAGTCGCATCGTTTCTACAATATTCACGACATTCTGGCAGTTGTAATACATCAAAGCAAATAAGGTAAGTCGGTCATATCATTTTTTGTTGCTGTCATTGACATTTTAAGATGAGATCTCTTTATGCTAATGACGAAAATGCACAGGAACGAGGCTGCCATTTAAATATGAGTCAGAAACATTGAATTTTTTTAAAGCCACTGAAGTAATGCTGATCGGAATATAATGTAGGGTTCATGCGAAAAAATAGATTTTATACTGCCTTATGATTCTTATAAAGCATGATTCGTGTGATTGTAGTTCATTAATGAAGCAGCATATACCCTGAACGACGCAAGGTCCGGCCAAATACGAAATCTGGCAGACAATGATTTTGAATTGACCCTAAACTAGATACATTATTTCTACGATTTTGAGACCCAAATGATAAAGCATTAGCAAGCAAGTTCTTAACCGAATTATTCTGAAGAATAGTAGTTGGGTTTCCAGATAAGGGCAACCGAAATCCTTCCAGAAACTCTGCGTACTAAGTTTGCCTTTGTATGTGCTCAATAAAATCTGTATCTCGTCTATTTCCGTTTGGCGTGTGACCAACAATCAAAATTCGCCACTTTCCCCGAAGATAATCCGCCAAGAATACACATGCAGAACTTTTACCGGCTGGAGTAATCCAGGAACATCTTCCAGTCTCAAACTCGAAGACAACTCCATAAACTCCAATAAATAAAACCACGTCAGCATGAAAATGGCTTGTCAGTTGTCAAGTACTTGCCCCAGTACTGGTCCATTACCACACGGTCTAACTTCACTTTTTTTCATCCCAATCCAGTTGATTGTTGATGACTGGTAGACGGTTTTCCATTTGGCACATCTAATCAGCTTAGTGCGTGACCAGGACATAGGTAGTTCCGTTCATAGTCAGGTCAAGACGACGGCGCCTGCGGAGCGGAACGATACTCGATACGGTGCCCACCGACCGTCATCGGGTTACCAGCAAATAGCAGGCCACGCTAACTATCTGAACCTAATAATGCTGGTCAAATATTTTGCAACTAGCACTTTTTTCTTATGATAATGGCACGATGAATTTCATTTTTATCATCTTCACCTTTGCACGCTTCTGTTATTTAAAAGGCATGTCCAACAACTTCCTTCTTAGACATCCAAACTGTAATTGGACCTAAGGTGGAGCGTTATTTTGATTACAGAGGTGACCGCATTCATTACACATATTATAAGAATACGTAGGTAAACCGTACACAGAATAACTTTGATATCATTGGCATTCTTTAAAAATAAGAACCTTCTCATGATATACAATACTTTTCCAAAGCATGAGACCATTTCATAGGTACACAATTGCATCATGTTTAATACTTAGCAATCGACCAAAGGGTAAAAATATAAAGTTATTAAAAAGCCTCATACTTAGGAAAAGTACTGTATATAATGAGCACGTTCTTATTTTAAAAGGATGCCAATGATATCAGAGTCTCCCTGTATATCAGTCTCTGCCATTTATTTATTCAATTCCTACAGCATTCTGAAGATTTTGCTCGATGCGATGCAATACATTTAAATATTGCTGGTGTACTGAAGCCAATCCAATCGTATGTGTCCTTCCTTTTTTTTTTGTAAATCGGAAACGAATCAAAGTCAACGTTGCGGAAGAAAGAGTATCTACCACTATTTGGTCGTGCTGGCGTCTATACAGGGCTATTGCGCTTAGAATTTAACCGGCAAATTTGTTTGTTACTAATGAGAGTCGGTAAAATTGCGTCACACCCATAATTACAAGACGGCTTTGAGGTAGCAAGCAATTATTTTGTCATTCGTCTTTACGCTTGCGTTTCATTTTCGTCCAGGAATTATCACAATGTGTTAAAATACTTTTGATTTTTTCATCTCTCAACTCTGTATTTTAAAATTAGTGCCTTCCTCATTTCTTATTCCTAACAACTTCACACATTTGTGTTTCTGGATTTGTATGAAATGATTTTAGACTCACTGGCCAAACCTGCGATAATTCAGATAAGTAGGTAAACGTAAGTGCCTGTAACTCAAATTCAAATGATGATTTTACTTTTTTGGTATGCCACTTTTTAATCTATTGTTAACCCAAGGGAAAGTTAATCGCGGTGCGTTGGGACACACGACATTTTAAAGATGGTCGTGAAAATCTCGAGAGAAAGGTTAATGCTTAGTTAGACCCTGTGCCTTAGACCGTAATGCCAAAGTGACTATTATGGTCACGAATTAGAAAGATGTAGACTACATCTCCTTGCGAAGTTTCTATCGGGATAAGAGAAACCACTATATCAAATAGTCGCACATATCGCTCGTTATTTGAGACCACCCGCGCTGGGGATTGCACGAACTCATTTGTCACTTGCTGATAGATTGTTTCTGTTGACTAGCATTTTTTTAAGCAAGAATTATAACTCTAGTAGGCCTTAGGGTAGATGGGACTTTTGGTAGCGAAGGTGTAGACGAACATACCTTGGACTAGACGCCCCCTTTTAAAAGGACCGGTCAAAAATACCTAAAGACAACGAGCATGTTTCTAAGGAGTTGGATAAAAAGAGCACAGGACATCTCTTGCGATTGCTAAATCGCTTAACAGGAAAATAAGTTTTTGCCTACCGCCTAGGGAGAAAGTGCTGATAAGTGTCACCTATCTAAAATTTGTTTTCTACTTTGTTAAATTCTTTCAAATATATTTACGGTATAGGTAATATCTATACCTAACTAGTATCGGCTCGGACGCTATTACTGGTATGTTCACTTTGTTGTACATAGTTTAAACCTATAATTGATGACGTTGATTAAAGAATGTATAACAGTGAAAGTATAACGAAAACAATAATTTTGGTAACGTTATTTCATTTATGCTTTTAAACTCACTTTATTAGAGTTCAATTTGTTTTAATAGTTAGATTGCTTTGGGAGTAATCAATCATATTTATGTTTATACAAGCCTGTTAACATGCACAAATTTTGAATAAATGAATAATCAATTTAGCCAAGTGCTGAATATTAAATCGCGAATCTATTGTAATTGATGTTATTTCGATTCGATAAGCTTTTTATGCTGGTGTTACGAAATCGATTTGGAGCTTTCACGGTAAATCGAATTGGTCTTTTTCTTTGGTCAGTTCACTGGAGTCATTTCCTTGATGTTTTTTTAATAAACCTTGAGGTCTTGATTATAGATTAAGATGATGTCTAGATCTTGTTCTAGAAATAGTGAAAATATAGGCTTTTAGCCAGAAGCTCTATTTCCAGACTCACGGCTTTAATATTGGTGGCTTTTCATAAAGAATGCTAGGTAAAATAAATTGTTGGTAAAGTAACAATGACTATGACAATATTACGAAAATTCTCATAAACTATTATATCTATTACCTGCCAAGGTGACTGCAGGTTAATTACCCGCGATGGCAACAAGCGCAATTTCCTCTTACACGTTTGAGTAATTATCTCAGTAAAGGTTTATCGTGGACTTTAAGCGTGTATAAAATTAATTAGTGCTCAGTAGGTTGATACTGGAGCGTTCACTTTTCCACCGTGATGCAACCGATGCACACGTCAGCCGGCTTTATGAAGTGCGTGACGTCCAACTGCAGCGAGAAAGATGCGATTAAATTTAGAGACCACCGCGAAACAGTCTTTTCGAAAAAAATAATTGTGCCGATAGAAATATTTAAAATCAAAGCAATACTGGGTTATAAATACCCCGGAAATACGAAATTTGATTCTGCCGATAGAAGAGGCGAAAGCAAGATCACTTGTTTGTTGGTCTCCCTAAGTAAAGGCACTGGAAAACTTGTGAATTACTTTCATTTAGACACAGAAGAAATGAGGAGGTCCGTAGAAGAACTAAGTTAACCGACATAGCCAAACGGGTAAGCAAGCTGAAGTGGCAGTGGGCAGCGCAGGACACATTGCTCGGAGGACTGACGGCCGATGGGGCAAGTCCCTTCTCAAACTACTGAGATTTATTTTAGTGCCCCCCCGACCAACCTCGCGGTTATGCAGAAAGGCACACTATTCCTAGCACATCGTGAAGTGTACCAGGGACCATCTGCGGTAGGTCCTGCCGCCATAAAGCACAATGCACGATGCATTACACATTACGGTACTCATAGGCGAGTAGCCCGTGGCATTACCCACTCCCATTTATCCAGAATGGTACCGGAGCAGTTATAGTCGCTCACCACGCGCATCCAAAGAACGCTAGCGGCTTCAATCCCCGCTAGGGACGTCAGAGAAGCCAACTACCATTTCTCCAGAATGGTGCTGGAGCTGTATAGCACGCTCACATCTCGATGCACTGCCGTACATCTACCCTTAGCTACAGCACGGTGGCCGGATGGGCAATCTAGCGGATACCCATCTCCTTGCTATCCAGGCAAGTACCGGAAGAGCAGCAAGCCGCTATAAGGGTTCCTCACTAACCCCGCATCTAAACACTTAGCGGCCCAACGCCCTAGACCAGTGAATTTAGATACTCGTTGCGCGCGAGGAGGGACGCTCGGTACACACTACCGAGCAGACGAACATGCCCCACCTCTGCAACTAACCACATGCAGCCACGAATCCCGATCTGGCCGATGGGGCAGAAAAGTGCTCGAGTGGAGACCGCGTATCGGCAGGCGCTGCGTAGGACGGCCCCCCGCGAATGGACGGACGATCCGGTCAAGTCCGCGGGGAATCGCTGGATGCAGGCCGCTTTTAATAAGGATAGGTGAAAATCATTGGGGGAGGCCTATGTTCAGCAGTGGATGTACAATGGCTGATATGATGTAAGACAGAAGAGAGAATGGCCGGCCACGCGTGTGCCAGATCCAGACTATAGAAAATCATTGCTACTTTATATGTAATATTCGTGAAAATGTTTGTGAAAATATATGTGTGTAATCTTAAAATGAAGTCTTACATTGACCACGAGATATTTATAGCACTGCTAAAAAGCTTTAACAATCTTTAGTTAGGCAAGTAGTCCGCCCCATTTCACACGAATGCCGACACGAAATGCAGTGCGCACGGGCACACTCGAGCCTATAGGCTTAACATCGGATCTACATAAGCCATTTTCTCCCATTTACCAGTGATAATTCATTGATTGGCTGGAAGCTTTCTAAGACTTAGAATATACCGCTTCCATTTATTAAACGAATAAAGTGCATGCTCTTTGAATGCGTTTTATGATCTAAGTTGTAAATAGCAACTGGTTCTTTAAATATTGCATACGAGCTGCCGTATATAAATTTATTTCATGCATCACGACTTAGTGGAAAACTTTCACACTCTGACAATAACAAATTTATGTAATAGGAAATTGGAAGTACCCGTATACTGAAGTGTTTGTTACAGTTGCTATTATTTCTGTGTTATGTTTGCACTTTGGTATAATTTCAAATAAGCAATAAACAAGTAACTGTTATTTTCTACTCAGACTTTCGCTGTCTACCTGTAATCCATATCGTTGTTTTATAGTTGTTCTTGAGATTACCTAGTTATATTATTAATAAAATGCATAATAGTCATACATCAATAACAATCTTTTTCCTTGATTTATGCCCAAGTTATTTGATAAGAAACTTGTAAAAAAAAGTGTTTTTTCTATTTCCGTTTAATTATTTTGGACTTTCTCCTACCAATGTCTTAAATTGATTCACTCACAGCGATTGCTTATTAAAGATTATAATATTAGTTAAGACGCTCTATAATACAGTTTACTTTTTGCGTGAACAAAAAAAGTGCTTCGAAATTGTTTGTTAGCAAATGTCAACGCGTTAAGAAAACGTTTCTGCAGTTCATTGTTGTTTTCATTGAGGCGTTGTTTATATTTTGCCACAATACCAAGCAATGTACATTGAATTACGCTACGAGTTGCGCTGAAATGGTTAGTATGGTAGGAAGGATGTCTAGCGTCAGTCTAGTCGTGCCGGGCCGAAGTCAATGACAGGCCTACTTTCTCAAAGTCACGTCATGTAATTTTTTGGCCATTACTATAGCAGAATGGACTGTGGGCATTATTTCCGCTGTAAGCTAATTATACTATGTGGACGTTCGATCTCGTTTCGTCTCGGTGTGGTCTTGTCTGCTAGTGTTGGGATTTGCCCGTTTGAGGCGTTCCCTCACAGAGAGCATACGCCTATGATAATTATAAAGATTTCGAATTCTAGCGTTACGTTGCAATGCTCCATGAGGGACTATCGACCAGTTGGCTGTAATGTAACAATACAAGATTACACTTTGAGCATTGCCTCTCACGTCCTCGGTTCAACTAACTCACTGTGTCACACTGACGTTATGTTAAAAATGTTACAATTAAAATTTTGACGAAACGATTAGCGTAGTGCGCTGTAGCATGGTTTGTGGCCTTGGCTTACTTAGTGTCCCGGGTTCGATTCCCGGTCTAGGCAATTCAGGAAACGAACATTCCTAAATTGGCTCGGTTCTGGGTATGCTGGGAGCTGCCCCTGGCTGAATTCCTTTTTTGGTACCTTGTAATATATCCCTACTTCGAGACCATGCCAAGTGGTATGTTGTCTGGCGCATATTTATATATTATTTATTACAATAACAATTTGTGCACTGTACTTAGCGCCCGGTTCCTCATGTGCACTTACTGACTCTCTTATCGCTCGCCATCGTCACGGATTTCATCCTCATATTCTTGATCCACCAAGGTCTCGCACAGTTCGGTTTCAGAGATGCTTCCTCCCTAGGAAGCTAACATTGTGGAATAAGTAAATAAATATTTGCCAGACAACACACCACTTGTAATAGTCTCGATGTAAGAATAAATATCCTCGTTAGACGAGGTACCAGACAAGATCCAAGCCAGGGGCGTCTCCCAGCACACCCATACCTGAACCAATTTAGATAAGATCGTTACCTGAATTGACCCGACCGGAAATCGGACCCGGGACACTACGGAAATCGAGGCGAGGAATGAGCTCCCTGCCGAGGTTATTCCAATGAGCTTTAGTATGGAGATATTCAAAGGGGTTTAAAAAAGTTATTACTGCCCCTGGTACTGAACGCGTCTATAAGCTGCGGTAACCGCTTACCATCAGGAGGTTCGCAAGCTTGTTTGTCATCGTACTATACAAAAAAATAAAGGTATCTAAACTGTTACGTTACAGGCGAATGTTCCCGGTAAGGGAGCGAGTTCATGGGATGTGGTCAAGGTAAAGATGTCATGGTTCAGTTTCTGTAATAAGTTGTCTACTCGTGCATTCCTTTTACATTTTCCTTTTATAATTACTGCATATGTTTTCTAT
This sequence comes from Udea olivalis, assembly GCA_947369235.1. NCBI lineage: Eukaryota > Metazoa > Arthropoda > Insecta > Lepidoptera > Crambidae > Udea > Udea olivalis. The sequence goes on along the minus strand of OX376341.1, from coordinate 7,729,033 downwards.
CAAACCACTCACACAGTTTTGTATTTTTTTTGCATTCTGTTTCAATCGAGGGAATATGCCGTGATAAAATAAAATTTTAATGGTTTGAAAATATATAAATACTATTACCCAAATCAAGAATGACATTATGTAGTTGCATTAATAATTTGGACATTGGAGGGTATTTATGGACGAGTATGATAACATACATAATTAAGTACTTGTCATAATGTTATTTTAGGTCGAGGAAAAGTCAGCCATACTCCAAAACGCGCAGTCTTATCTGAAATGACGCGCCCCCCCCACAGTAACTAGAAAAGGCTTAACGACTGACATCTAGAGACGTTAATAGCAAATGAATTTAACCAATGATGATTTCAAATTGAGTAAAACGATCTGGTACACATAGGAATTGGCCTTCTAATTAGCGATTCGCCGCAAACTATCTTAGTAATTGCCAGTCCAGGTGCGTTGAACTTTACAGACTATTTTTTTTGCGGGCATTGGGTCAGTATAATTCGCGTTCGTGATTATTAGTCGCATTATGCATGAAGAAATCGGGTTACACAGATCTAACTAAACGTTAACTATAATTATTGTGTGCGAAAACGCAATTTCCTTTTAGCTATCGTATACGATAATTTACTTTATTTTTCTTTAATTTCAACAGACTTAACTTAGCCAACTTTATTATAACGTCAAATGTTTTATCTTCACATCAAATACTTCTTTCTTGTTATTTTGATTGGAAAACACTTTATTTACATTTGAAATAGTTCTCGATTTCACCCTATTAGCTCGATATCAATTCAAATGGTTTTTTTCGGTATTTTTTATTTTTAGCAGGTAGGCATAATAAACTTGTAAATGACAGTAAGTATAACAACTAACTTTGGTAGGCTAACTTGCTTGACTTTTGCTTGAAGGCTTCTTAGTTCGACTCGGTAATAGAATAAATAAATAAATAAAAATAAATAAATATCCCTGGACATTATTCCACACAGCGCCATCTAACCCCAAAGTAAGCTAATTAAAGCTTGTGTTATGGGATACTAGACAACGGATAAACATACTTAAATACATTTTTTTTTTGTAAATACATACTTATTATACATAGGAGACACCCAGACCAGTACAAACAGACATGTTCATGCACACAAATGTTTGTACTGTGCGGGGATCGAACCCGCGACCTCTGGTGTAGTAGCCAACTTCTTAACCATTACACCAAGTCGGTCGTCCAAAATTTAGTGATCATAGACATTCCTGATCCAAATATTGGGGGCTCCAGCCAATGACTTGTCACATAATTAGCATAATAACTCATTTACTACAGACTAATGAATAATCCAAATAAGACAAAATAAAAAAAGACTTCTCTTATTTTATGATTTGTCAATGAATTTAAACAGAGTTGAAGTTTAGGGTCAAAAGATTGTATCTTTTAAACGTGCAACTATCTGAGTCAAAGTGACAGTTTCTTCCAATTTGGGGTCATATGGCCATCAGTCTATCTAAAGTTCCATATCTAAATAATATCTAAATCCATCCCAAAATTAGCTAATTCCCCGCCATTTCCTCCCAAGTTAGTTGTCCATCACGCTCCGACCAAGGATGCCCAGACGCAGCAGCACGTGCGCGCGCTTCCCGCTCTGGCGGAAGACTGCTAATCGTGTCCTGGCCGCAAGGTCGGCGGCAACAAGCAATGCGAAGATTGCTGACATGCGGGTGCCTGGGACTGGGGACAAAAAAGGATGACGTATCAGGAAGGATTAGGCACCTATGCAGACTGTTAGGTCATCACTAAATAAAAAGAATACCTGGAACAGCATACCTAAATAATCTGATCAAAGCAAAGTTGTTGCAGCGGGTTTCAGAGGCTGGTGAATTTATCTCCATACGGAGTTCGTCATATGAGTTTTACGGGGTTGAGGATACTTAATATCTGGGACACTTTACACCAGGATTTTCTGACGCCATACTAAGCGTAGCAAAACTAGAGACTGTAAACATATTTAATTACGAGTATTTTAAATACATACACAATACAATTGTTCGTTCCCGAAATGTTTTTCTGCTGATAAGTAGAAAGGTATGGTCGCTACAATTACGCAAACAGGCAAATCAATGCAGGAAAAGTTTCAGTAAAACCTAGTTTCAGTTGAACACTAAATACATAACATTCTGGAATACGAGCCCAAGGTTATTTTGCAAACGGTACTAGCGGAAACGAGCACCCGTCTTACTTTCGGCACAATATTGAGATTGATGGACCACCCCGGGGCGCGCAAACAGATCGCGTGGATGAAGTGTGATGCACCTCATCTTCAGGACGTCCTTATTTTGCTTATTTGAGAGGAAATTCGCTTTGGGGTCACTTAGGCCCGTAGCCGATGACATCAAGCCTCGTTTGAATTGAACCAATTTCGCATTTGCGTGTCGTTATACGGTGTCCGGGATCTAATTGAATTATTTACTAAGGGTTATAAAGGTTGTGTAGATTTATGTTGTATGGTTAGATTGTGGCATGTGTGACAGCTTCATGTTATAGACAGGACTAGGTACTTACTACCCATTGCATGATCGGGCCAGTCAACATTTTTCTAATTATTATCCTATTCAAACATACAAAGATGAATTCTTTATGAATTCTATATAGTATTATTCAAAAAAAGATCATTCCAGTCATAAAAAAAATGTATTTCTTTCTAGGTTATATCTGTATTTACTGAATGACATTCGAAATATGTTTAATACATCAATTAAACATAGCTTTACGCATTATGAATTATGATGCATTGAAATATAATTTACCTTTATTAATTTACTTATTCACAATTTAAGTAAACGACATATTAAAGTGAAAGATAAACCATAATTATTAAATTAAATGAAAACGGAGAAAGTGTGCATAATTAACAAGAGTATCACGTCCATAGCCGCCCTGGTACAAGCCCTTGCAGGGAACCACAACCTTTGCATTAAAAACTTACATATCGGCTGACAAAACTTATTTGTTTAGAATTATACAATTACCCATGAAAAGGAGATCGAAAAAAAAAAAAAAAAAAATTTCGACAGTCAAAGTCAAAGTTATTGAACCGTTATTTAACTAGTCGACGATTGTGATTCTAATAATAATGGAGTACTGTCGTAGGGTATTTCAGATAAAGGTGCACTTTTAAATAACGGCATTTTAAACATCTCCATAGCAATGACAGCATTAAATATTATTGTGTACAACTATTCATTCTTTGTCACCTAAGATTTCTAGGTGTCTCAACTGCAAAATTGTATAAAACTGGTAATAGACGTCTTCAGGCCTTAGGTGACCTTGAATGATTAGCATAAAAGTGTAAAACTGACAGAATTATACTACAGCTGTATACAGTGACGTTTGTTTACATATGCAAATGTTACCTGCTTCTGGTTGAGGACTTTCTGCTACGTAACCGCTTTCAGTTGAGCCACAAACTCTTGTAAATTGTTCAAGTTTGGTATTTAGATGCAAGCCACGATAATCTGTACCAAGAAATGCATACACCGCGGTTGCAGCGTTTATGGAACTTGACAAACACCTGTAAGTAGGGGCATATTAGAAAGGTAGCTTTCTGTGCTAGAATATAATTACAGATGAGTCTTCAGGGAGTCTCCAGGCTTAGGGAATGAAAGTTGAAAGTTATGCCACCGGCCTTTCAACAACAGATCTGAAAGTCTGACTAATTAAAGTTTCATTGTGAGTGGATTTAGTACTCAAATTCAATTTAGTTATCGTAAATATAATAAATTTGCGCCAGACAACACACCTCTTGTAATGGTCTCGAAGTAGGGATTAATATCCCTGTGTTACGAGGTACCACACAAGGAAATAAGCCAGAAGCGTCTCCCAGCACACCCAGACCCGAGTCAATTCAGAAAAGATCGTTTCCTGAATTAACCCGACCGGGAATCGAACACTGTGGATTTAGTACTCAAATTCAATTAAGCTAACGCGGACGGGATATCCGAGTCACACCCGCGCACGACGGATCGACCGTCAAACAGTCGTCACTGCTAAATTTATTAGCACTGTTCCGTGCTATGACCCCACCGGACCCCTGTTCCATTTGTTCCAGAACCATTTAGGGTTAATTTCCGATTAAAATATTAGGTATTTGCACGCCAACTGTCTCAATTACTAAAACTGACATCTTCAGGATCCGTGTCAATGTTGTAGATCGTGAATTCGTGACTGTTGCATGCAGGATTAAACACACGTCACGTGTTTTATTATTAGCATTCAATGTCTCAATATTGGGCTTTGGGGTAAAATTATCTTTATGTACCTCATGGTTACTCACCATCAGATGAGGTTCTCGTTATTAGATATTTTGGAGGATGCAAGCAACGATTATTATTAAACGTTTCCAACCATTCATACTGACGAACAGACAACAGCACATCAGCACTTTCAGCACGCCAATTGAGGATGACCACCTGAGGTTTCTGTCGATACAATGTCAAAAATAGCAAGAAAAGTAGCCGAAGAATAAATAATATACCCAATTGTGCACTGCTAGGCAAAGCATTGAAACCAAATTTTAATTATCACGCTTGCCAAATGCAGGTTGGTAATGACAACATTACCAACCTGTATCGAAGAATCCATGAACCACTTTGCCGACCTGGGATTTGAACCCAGGCCCTCCGGATTAAGGGCCTAGTGCACATACAACTCGGCTACGGAGGCCTCATACAATGTGCCTACAAACAATAATCGGATACAATGTGAATTATTAAAATGAAAGAAAGCTAAAATCAAGTGGTTTTTTCATTACGTATTAGAAGAGCACTCAATAACAGCACTAATAAGATGTCACTCAAAGTGTCAGGCGCCCTTTGTCCGAGAGCCTCCTTCCCACGCTTTCGAGGCGACTACTTAGTATTATGAAGAAAACGAACATTTCATAGATGCCCTTATTTAGCCTACCTATTACCATCACGAACATTCATCCGATAAATCATTAGCATAACCAATGTCATTGAGGTTACCGTACTCAAATGCAAGCACCGAGGTCTCCTAATTTTATCATACTTTCCTAATTATTTTATTGGTTTTTTATCAGCACATAGGATAGCAAAGGGCTAGGTTTCACTGATTCAAGAAGTTCATTAATTTCAGAATCGATGCAAATGAAAAAGACCTACATAAGGTGGCGGTTGGTCATGATGGGTTTGTATGAACGAGCACGCGCGACCTATACCTTTTTATATTATCATTCGTGTCGATAATTCTGTTTTAAAGTGCGCATTGTCATTCGCATCAGAATGTATGGTATTTATGGTTGTTCTGATAAATTCAATTCCTACACCTTGTGCTAATTCGCCCACAGCGCAATCTCTATGACGATTTATACGACGGCTTCAGACGCGTATCTAGGGTTATCAAGCCCAAATATAGCTAGGAGCTAAATCATAACCATGGTTCATGGATGTCTGTTATTTGAAGGCATTATTTAGTTCAAGCAAATTGCCATTTACGTTGCGTATTATCATTGGTACACTGGGACATAACTATCAAAATTCAGACAAGGTAAGAGGCCTTTTAGCGAAAACTATTCCGTCGTCAGTAGAACTGAACTGAACTATCGGTTATAGTTCTACAGTTGCTACCTGAGAATTGAAAAATTGGTATTTGTAAAATCTATTGCTGTCTGTTGCTAACTTCGAGCCCTCCGCAGAGTGCGATAGAGACAACTGCAACTCGGACCGAAATTACCTTTCAAAAGCACACAAAATCAACGTTTCGTAGTCCCCATTCCTTTTCGAAAAGTTAACCGATTTAATTCCTTTTTTTCAATAAAAATTACAGAATAGCTTTGGTCATGTTTGCATGTTATCTTTTTTCTATAGCTAAAAACTTCAAACTAGTCAATTTAGTTTTCTGGATCTTTATACACAGCAGATAAATTGTATTTGTTTTTCATTTTTAAAGATTCAGATCTCTTTTAATAATTATTTTTAATAGAAAGTAAAACATAGGGCTATGCCAATAGTGGCAATAGATTTTTGAAAGATTTTTAGTGAAAAAATTACTAAAATGAAATGAAATCAATCGTCGTTCTGAATCAGGTGGTAATCCGCTTCTGCAGTCTACAACTGCTATTTTCCAGATCCTAATTCTCACCTCAGAAGTACCGACAGCCCTGTCGATCCTGGACCTGGCTCACCTTAAGGACGCTCAGGCTGGCTCGCCCACGGCAGGCCAGTTTACGAGTCGTGCATTTGTTGTCGCCGACATCCGCTGATTTACTGGCGTTCGCTTAACGAATACCATTTCCCGTTAAAGGGCACATCCGTGAATACTTAATCGATCAGGAGACAACGGACTAGGATCTTGACTCGATGCAGACTTGCTTTTAACTTCGGACGTACAACTAGGATTTTAAGTAAGAAAGAAAGCACGTATAATTGGCCCACCAAAGAAAAGCATCATTGATTTAACATAATTGCTGATCAGCCGTGTCCATAGCCTGCAGTGGTCGCTAAAACTAGCGATACTACTGACTGATGTTGCTTGCACTTGCACTAATCGCTAATCATCAGGTAGTCCGTATTTATTTTATTTATTAATTTATTTAATTACCATGCTTGCAAAAATTAAACTAGTGAAACAAAAAACGTGTTTACTACCACAGCTATAGTCATAGATTGAAATGAAGGTTTCTGCGGCTGTTGATTAGTGAAAGAACTTAATCGTGGAATTAAAACTGTAACTTGGCTTCGCTGTTTAATGAGGTGCGAAACGGACTGCAAATTTGAAATACGGCGTCATCCACACGTAATTCAGCTTTTGGTTGCCCGAACTAAAAGGTTCGGTGGCTCGTTTCTTTGTCGTACCATCCAGACGTTGAACGCCCTTCCTGCACATGTGATTCCTTGCTCTTATAGTCCCGGGTTCTTTAAGCGGGGCGTGAAAAGGCATTTCTGCAGGTATTCAAGATCAGGATGACCAGCTCAGTGATTCCTTTGCATTACTGTGCTTGTCAGCCTCATATCTGGAACTCACGACCGCTTTCCATCAGGTGGAGTGAGGTCATCTTGACGAGCAATATGAAACAAATCTATGGTACACTGAAGTGCCGTTGTTTTCACACTGTATACATTTTGAAATCTGTTACCAAAAGTGATAACTAAATCATTTTAGTCACATTAAATTAAAGATTTATGTTTACAGCCATAACATTACACTTACTTCTACTTAAATCTATTTTAAGCTCTGAAAAGTTTTCCCTTTCACTGAGATCAAACGTGGCCTACTGAACAATTTTGGCTTTGGGATTGAAAATATTATGAAAGCTGCTCTTTTTAGACTAGAACATAAAACGTAGTGTATGAATAAATTGTTAGCGATCACATCGTGTTGAAGCAAGCGCGGGTTCATTTAATAATCCCAGTTTGGTTATGAGATCGTGGTTGCGCCGTGTTTAGAATCTTTTATACTAACTTGGCAATAGAATACTAAATAAAACCCTTAGCACTACGTACAACCTACATAGAAATGCCAGTAGCCTAGCGGAAGCCTGTATTTTTTCAAAACTAGATTTATTAGTAAAAAAACTGTTAATTAAAAATTATGTAATATAAAATCCCACAAATATTTTTGAGGTCGGTACCAGCAAAGAGCGTAATTTAAAAATGGGTTTGCTTCTGTTATTACATTTTTAAAACCTCCGCTCCTTAACACGTTAATAGTCCAGTGTACCACATATGGTACACTCTAATGTTGTTTCTATTGTGTCTACTGTACGGACTGCCAAAGTGTTAAGATACTACTTACCCTCCAAATCGAGCAATAGCTTATCATAGTTAGTTTAAAGAATATAACATCCAAGTAAATCCGACTAGTTAAGCAAGAAGACGGACAGTTGAACAATGCAGTAGTACAAACATGCTTAGGGGAAACGCTACCGCTTGTGTGTGGTCAAAGTTTAGAAAGCCACATGTTGATGCGCAAACCTTAGTAAAATCTTGCTTGTTAGCAAATATGAATAATTAATTAATTGCTACTGCAGGTCCATAAAAGGTACCTCCTGCAAATAGCAAATAGAAAACATTTTCTGGCTTTAAGGACAACGTAACACTTTATAAAACACGAAAGTGGTAGGCATACAACAAATCGAGGGGAGGTAGTACTATAAGATGCACATACATTTTGATTCAAGTTCGGAAAATATGGCAATCCTGAACGAGATCCGACCGATGAGTTATATCTATCCAACCGGGACGAGTTGGATTGCCATCTGCACGTGTATCAAACGATTTTTTTAATACTATTGTGAAAAAATTAAATATAATAGTTCTTTGTGTTATGTATGTAGATCGTTGTGGAAAACCAAATCGGCAAAGACAAATTTTTCGCACTCTCTACAGCCACAAAATCGGACACTTTCTGAGCACATGCTTAAAATTTTTTTTTCATTCCAGTATCTGTGCCCAATCGTCTATACCTACTCTGGGTAAGGACCCAAGGTAGAGGCGAAATAACGAGTGAGTGCCAAGAACTGAGGAGTTCTTTGATCCCTCTTCCCTCCCTGAGAATACTGAATGTGATTTGTTTGTTGATGATTAGAAAGATATATTGTCAGTGTGTCTGGTGTTCTGTGAGAGATTTGCACGACTGAGTTGTATTAAAATCTATCATTATTGTGCAACGTTATAATTAAAATGAAAGAAAATAATCGTGTTAGAAGAAAACCTTCTAGGATAGGATCACGGCACCATGACATGAAAACATTTTGGCATTTCGTATCGCAAGAGTAGTGAGTTGTACGTTTGATTTACTTAGTAGCAAGTCACCAGTTGATAAAAATGAAAGTAATATGTAAGAAAATATATACGGGAACTCCGTAAGTTATACTACCTTTTTAAAATGAATAAAGTATGAATAAATTATAAGTTTATAACCAAATGGTTGTTCGTATCAAGATAGTTTTCACAGCTTGACGTTAACAGCTCAGAACAAGCTATTAAAGCGCCAATTATTGTTGTTTGCACTTACTTCATTTAGATAAAACACTAGTTAATTAGGTTCATAAAATAACTAGTTTGTAGCAGGTAAGTAGTTATCAGGCTTTCCCCTACATCGTTACAGTAATTAATTAACAGCTATTACTAAAGATTGATATTGAGCGGGTTATCCATTAAAAAAAATCATAATATGTTAGAAAGTACTTAAAAATATCTCTATGCCAGCTATGATGCACAAATGTTCGTCGCTCAAAAGTTGGTCAGTCATGGATGGAACCTCACGATATTTGGCAAAGTAAGTGGACTATTTTAATAGACAACAGACAGAATAGGTTTCACGTATTTTCATTGAACATCAATAGCTGTTTTATTGTTAATGGTGATATTTTTTGTGTGCCTTAACCCTTTCCTGTCCCATGTTTCATGTATCTCATGTAAGACATCCTATTATCGCTTTAATTGTGTCTGCTGTATAGACAACTACCAGTTAAAGCCCTTCTTATTCAAAACTTTAATGATTGTCAAGTGAATTTTTATTTTTATCATTTAACAATGCACTATTTTCTACACGAAGACAGAAAGAAACTAAAAAAAATCGGCCTGATCCTGGGGATATTATAAATTCAACGAGCAATGTCCCATATAAGTTTGAAAAACATGGTTTAAATCAATCTTGTCCAATTGATCTTTATTTCATTAACATTTTCACGGTCGACTGCTTCTTCGATGGGGGGAGAAGATTTATAGATCTCGACAATCGCCACTACTCGAGCCACTAATGAAAACTACTTGGGGAGACAATATTTATATAGCAAAAGGGGAATTTGGACTATGATATAAATGTACGTCGTAATGTTGTACCTAAGTGTTATCTTGTATTAGACTACATATGTATAGTATATTATATAATTGCACTAAATTATGTTTATCTCATAGCTATTTATGCTACAAGGTCATCTCACCCCAGTACTAATAAAAACAAGGTAGATAGTTATTGTTTAAAATTAAATTGAATAGATAGAAATTGCAGAAATAAGGTTGAAAATCAGCTTTGCATTTTCTAACTGTTTCTCAACAGAGATACCTACCTAGATGTGGTTGCACGTAATTAAGGCTGTTTTTCACCAGAAAGTTGCTATGCTACGTTGGTGCACACCAATCACATTCATTGGTCCGCATAGCATAGCACTGGTTGAAACGGTTTCTGATAAGCTATGTTTTATTATGACATAATGATATGACACATGGATGTGTGCTATGCAGGCATGCTGTAGATGCATGTTGTCCGTGCCTTCGATTCTGTCGATATATCGCATAGCTCGAGCTGCGCTCTTCCTCGCACAGCTACCTTGTGGCAACACATCTTCGTAGCACATCTTACTCGCTCCGTTATAGCACAGTATCAGTGGAAACGGTCTTATAGTTTCGTAGCTTAGCTTGCACACCCTCGCAGCATACCCACATAGCAAATCTCTCGGGGAAAAGCAGCCTTAGCCTTGGTGACCTTTAGGTGCTAGGTCCACAGGCTTCCTAGCAACAGAAGCTTAAAAAAATGTTGAAGTTGCAACATAGTTTGATTAATATAAATCTTGATACACTACATGTCGGTTGGTGCTCAACATTGTGACGTACGAACGAGGTGTCGGCTGCACCATTGACTGCTTTCGTTCAACGTTATTTAACACAGTGTATTGTGTTGTATGACGCAAGAGCAGTACCGTGAATCTCCAACACAATCTGATTTGAACCTTATACGCCTACAATAAAGTGACATAAAAGTAGGTGTACGCATACAATGCGCGCATTTGCACAATTGATTAGTAGTTCAATTCTGTATGTTGTTAGTCACCTGAAAACATGATATCGGTAACGGTTAGGTAACATGTATCGGTTAAATGTTAAATATCGTGTGATATGTGGCGCGTTAGAAGAGTTTCTATTGAAATATTATAACAAAATCGGTGACAGTTTGCAATGTGCTGTTAACGATGGCGGGATGAAATTTTATGGGGACGGAGAAGGGTTGTACTCGTAGTGTGATATATGTAGTTATACAATTGCAGGTTTCTTTATTTCCTCTGGATAATCTGGTTGGTGTATTATTTATTATGTTGATGGTCGAATTACATCAAATTAGTTTACTAGAGAGGACCAACTTAGAAGGAAAAAATAACAGCAGGATGTAGGAACGATATAGGAAACATATCTAAACTAATCACGTCTAATTAGAAACACAGTTGATGAACGTAGTGTAAGAGTGCTATTATACTTTAAACGAGCCTTTTTTATCATCAAAGCATAATCAAATCAAGTTTATTGCGGCAAAACTACTTCCAAATGAAGTGAGAGAAATTCTATCAAGTCGTTATAAAGTGTGAAATGGCCTCACAGCTGCTGTTATTACATGTGAACAATAAAACGTTTCCACAAAATAAACTATTATCTCAAAAGGTGTGTCTAATAGGTAAAACGCGGACGACGATTAGAGGGAACTAGGGCAACTATAGGGCTGTCAAATATCTTTAATTCAAGTTTGGTACAAGAAAATAATCTTATCTAGACCTGCCAATTGTATTCACGGGAAACAATTAACCCTGCCTGATCCACACAAGTCACAACTACTCGACTAATAGTGCAATGCATAGTGCATTACAAGTCACAACTACTCGACTCAACCACGGAATGATGAAAGGGAATTGAATTGAATAGATTAGGGAGAAGAGGGTTAACAAGCCCAAAGAACAATTTGTGAGCTGAGCCACATCTGCAACTGATATTTGTGTAACATTATTAAGAACATCACATTGTTGGATTCTGGTGAATGCAACGGGCTGCTCTAGATATCTTATTTTTGTCTTATGGCTGCGAATGATAGGCTCAATAAATTATAACTAAAATATTGTAAACTCATAATCAGGAAAAATGTGTGACTCGTAATATTAATACAAGCCTCTTGTTGGAACTAACCTAGATGCTGCCTCTCCAGTATTATTCAGCATCAGATATACGAGTAGCTGAACTGCAAAGCAAAGAAAAAAACATTTTTTTTTCGCGGGGGAAAAAGTGCATTACGCACTGTCCTGCTGCCTGGGTGGGGCAGCGGGGGAGTGTGGGACTCTCCGTCGAAGATAATGACGGCATACCCACTAAATAGACCCCCGGTATACCTCATCGCCTTGACGGGACGACATGGTGCCTAGTTCGGATTAATCTGGCGGACGGCCCAGCCTTTACGGCTGGCCTCCTCACGCATCAGGGGCATTCCGGTAAACGGGGACACCCCCAGACAGGAGCACCGTGCAATGGGGTAAAAGCCCCCCGACTTTCACCCCGGTGCTGATCTTCTTCCTGGGCCCTCTCCGCTGAGCACAGAAAAAACCTGGTGGACAGTGTAAATTCTAAAAAGTCTGAAATACTCGTACCTTCAAAACCTTAAAAACGTCTGTTTTAGGAGAAAGTCGTTTTCTCCTTTTTCATAGGGAGAGGTTTCCATGGACCAAATCCTTATCGTAAGCTTGTAATATATCGGTGTATTGCCAGAATGCACCACACCGCCCCCACTTGATTTGTAATTGTCTAAAGTAACTTCATAACGTACTTGCTCCTAACAGCTTATCGCCAAAATGACAGTCATCTAGCTATGTCTCATTGTACTAGTAAAGCTGTTGGACAGAACATTGTGAATTAGCTTAGTTGACTATCCTAAAGTTGAACAGTTCAGTAACATTATACGTTCAGTATAAATGCTCATCTGTGGAGGGACTTTTGCCCTTTTCTTTTCAGAACAACGTCATGAAGCATACAGCCCTAGGCTTCTAATATGTTGTGTGGCGCATCGTCTGAATATTATCCGCCTCCAGCCACTTGCATTATCTTGCAAATGCTACAATTGCCGTTGTAAACGACTGTTATCGTCCATTGACACAAAACTTGTCAATGTACTCGTGTTCACACTTTCTTGTGTGGTTGGCATCATTCGGTTATCGGTGGGCAGCGGGTCGTTTGAGGGTAAAGTTTACTGGGCACGAATTTGGTTCAAGGTTATTTGGTTCTGTTTAAGGAGTTCCCGGTCGTTTTGATGTTAAGGTTTGGTGCGGTAGTTGAAAGTGCTGGTGGTGACGTATACCTCGCCAGTTCAATAACAGAAAAGCAGTAACGCAGTAACCGGTTTGTTTTCTATAACATTGTCGTTCTTTAAAATGTATAGGTAAATCTCCACTTATGGAATAGGACGTTTATTGTGATGTTGTCTCAATTGTTGCTATAGTCTCTTTCGGAAAACTGGTTTACCAAGTATCTTCATAATAAATGAAACTCCATAAAGGTGTGCTATTCACAATAGTGTAAATTGCCGTAGATTTTGCTCAATATCAAAATGAACATATTCTTTATGCTTGTCTGCTTGGTATCTCTCTAACATTTAAATGAGCTTATAGTAATTTTATTCGTTTCTTAATAATAACTAACCCAGTACTTCTTAACTTATGTTTGTTCGTAATGGACCTTAGCCTAAAAAGTGGCACTAATTGTTTAGTTATAAAAACTAGCTATTGTCAGTGCAAATACTGCGAATACTTGAGCGTTTTTTTCTTAGTCTTGTAAATAAGTTAATTAGGTAATTACAAAGGACACAGACAAAAGTAATTAGTGATTGTTTATTTTTCTGAGTTCTGTCTCATCGGACCTTCGTCTACTGATGAGTAAGATCTTTGAAATTTTGTGCACTATAGTGTTGTCTTTTAGGTAAAATTTAACAAAGAAATTCACGCTTTATCTCGGTTTGTGGCTTCAAGTGATAACAAGTTAAGTGGTGAATCACGTTACGTTAAACATTAGCGAATGGTCAGCCTAAGCTAGCATTAAATCATCAGTTACTTTAGAATCCTTCACAAACTGAAGGTTGTACCTACAGCAGCTTTTTAATAGCTCTTAGTCGTGACAATAGGTATTTCTGTTTACTCTCTCTGTCTTTCGCTCACTTTAATAGGAAGAAGAAAATTCAGAAGTTATTTCAGGTTAGATCAACAGAATTTCCTGTACCTACCTCTGGAAATAGTTTTCTAGGCCCTCTTACCTAGGATTTATCATATAATTATATCTTTGAATAATAATTTACAGGGGCCCGCCGTACGAATGTTACCTCCCTTCTTTTAAGGACATTTGTTGTTGTATCTTTATCTAAATTATCCAACCAAAACACTTCAACACTATAATAATAATGGTTGTTGACTCTGTTGAAATACTTTTGCGATGCACCTCACATAACTCAATCGATGTATTTTTGATTTATAACGGATAAGATTTTAACCGGTTAATATCAGAATATTGACCGACATAGATAATTCGAGAAACCAAAATGTTTGCTCCAAATTCTTCTTTGGTAAGTTTTTCTTGAGTGACGATCTACTTGATATCCTCAATTGTACAGAAACGCATTAAGTTAACGAGTCAGCTGACCGGGTTGATGCCTGTTAGAGATCCGTATATACTGGTACGTAACCATCCGTAACCATATAGATAATTGATTTTTGAAGAAAATCATTCTGTTGTTTTCTTCCTCAGTTGCTCTTGGGGTCGAGCGTACGTTATGTAGTAAAATGAACACCTAAGCCATCTTATGAGTTCTTGCAATTGCAAAATAACGTTTTAGAAGATCTTAGTATAATTATACTTCAAGACTACCTTCTGTTTAGTCTAAAACAGTTTTTAATATTCATCATCATCATTAGCATTCATAACGTCCGCTGCCGACTCTGTTCCTTTGTGGTCTCCTTCATAGATGTCATGATTGGCCGACGTTGAGATTTTAGCTCAGAAATCGTGTTGGGTTCATCATTTTCGTTTAGGACCCATGAAGATAACTTATATGAATAAATAAGATAATATTATATTAAAAGTAAAACCCACGAGCAGAGACAGCACCAACTTGACGAGTTTGTTAAGCGGCTCGAACAAATGTTTTGATAACCGTACAAAACTTAAGTACTTCTAAAAGCTGCTCATTACTAGGGTTATTAAGATACGTCCTCAACGGTGTCGAAATGGTGAAAGTTCTTTGAATCTGTCACAAGTAATTAAAGAACAGTAATTAAGGGCTAGTAGGCGGCGTCTTAGGTGTACGGCCACAGGTCTCAACTTATCAGCTTCTATGCAATGTTCACTTATTCGAAAACATACGCCTGAGATTTATCTCGAAAAAAATCCTGGCCTTCTATTTGCAATAAATTAAAAAACACAGTGAACTTGAGAATCTTGATTGCAAAAACGAATCCATCTGGTTCGTAAATTTTTTTTGAATAAAACTTTGCAAATAACGAGTTTTTCGAATAATTGTTCTAATTATTTCCAAGTCAGAAGGTTTAAGATTTAAATATGGCAACATTATATACAATGTACATTTTTGGCATACTGGCTAGTGTATACAGTGTTCATACATTTGAAATTTTCAAGTACCTACTCTTCTTGAGGATTAGAACTTGGGATAAATGGCTGTAAAAATTTTTGGTTGCCATAATAAGAATCTTCAAGATAAAGATTGTAGTTTTTATCGCATTCTTGATAGAAAGTGTTAGTTCCTTTACTATTATAAATGCATACTTACAGTCAACCCCGCCCACATGCAAGCTTTGCCTGTTCATTGTCGAAGGGGCCTTAAATCTTCTATATTGTCAAAGTCGTTTTCTCTGTTTTAGTGTCATTGGCACCCTAGCCAGCTGGTACTAAACATAGTCGTTTAGTCAGTGAAATTTTGTCGTGCCATTCGTTAGCTTAGAGCCTTAGATCCAACACCACTTTCATTTTCTTTTTATGATTTAAAGGAAACATTCGCAAGTCTACTGGTTTCTTGTTCTCATATCCTACATCAATCGTTGTTATAACAATGTCGATGTAACGTTATTTCTGTTACTCATACACTTAATACAAGTAGATTCGTCGGCAACCTGTATTTTTTGTGTCATTGAAGCATTTCTCGGCAGACATTTTGCACATTTACAAAATAACGCGAGGACTGCGAAATATAAAACTGAACACGATTTATGAAATGCTCTTATTTCATTTACCTAATATAACTTCGTCTTTGTATTTTATCTGTTATCGTTTCTTTATTTTTTTACCCACGTATGGTTTTTTATAATGTAAATTTTCTCAAGCCTAAAACAACCCTTTTTGAAAACGAACACTCATAGTCTATATGACTAATTATGTGAGAAACGTACTTTTAATGTGTTTTGGATTCAAATTGCCGTCCTAATCGTCAAAATAATTTATGTGCCAAATTTGGATATAAAATTACCCGCTCGTGTCGTCTGTTTTCAATAAACGTAGAAGCGAAGATGTAAAAAAAGGTATAATCACAACAATCATCACGCAATGCTGACGACCGAACCACGTATGTGTGGAGCAAAAAAACTAGCTATTCGGTAATAATAATGACGATTCGTGCGGGAGTGGTTCGACCATCGTACGATGTGCTGCGGCCAGCTGTTTTCGTTTTTCAACTACGAACATTGTGTTAACTGGTTGTTGTGCTGTTACTGTTCACTTCATTTTGACTTTTTTAGTAAACTTGAATTGTTTTCTCGACATTCATTTGATTTTTGGTACCGGTTTTATACATGGTCCTTTTCGTAGAGAGTTATTTTGATAAAGTTGTTATCATTATACCTAAAGGAAAAAATAGTGTATGAACAAAAAAAATATATCATATAAAAACACTACTTATATCAAAATAATTTTTTCCTCAAAAGTTTATATTTTATGATTTATAATTCACATTCGGATAAAAAACCGCTTTGAAAATGTTGATCTAATATTTCTCATAAAGTTCTCGGCTACAAAACACTTGAACTGTAATACCTAGTTACAGTCGTCAAACACAATGAGTCAATATTACAAAACTAGACAGGGAAGAAAAGATCCCAAGGTCCCCAGCCGTGTCACCCTGTCGTAGGCTCCTATGGTAAATGCAGTAACGTGTCTAGCAAGCACAGTTCGAGTTCGATGCTGTGGCAACCGCGGTCGCCGGCTGCGAGCGAGTAGCGGACGATCGCCAGTTGCAAACGAGCCAGCGCCCCGCCACCACGCCGCGGCACGCCTCACGCTCCCAGACCGGCGTGAATAACTTCAAGAAAAAGAACCACCCCGTGCCTTGTTGTGTTAGTGCGAGTGCCGCTAAAGTGACCCGGAAAATTTCGGCTGGACTCCACTCCATTTTCAACCTCAGCGACCGAAACGACTCGAGTATTTTAAATTCCAACAATTTGCACAATATCTTCGGTAAGTGCATTTCTGTTAAGTTTATGATATTCTGCGTTATTGCATACAGTATATTGAATACCACTTGAAATGTCTACAACCAACTTTTAGTAGTTGAATTTAAAATTCAAAGGGTCATCGGTTGACCACTACCGACATTTGTACAGAATAAATTAGGAAATTGAAACTTGGACGGTTTGAATTTGTTAGTTGCGGATGATGTTCATGATTTAAAATGTCGTCATTTGGCTATGGTGTTAATGAAAAACGTGTTTTCAAGGATTTGTAATTTGTTTTAGTCTTGTATTAATCAGGTAGTTATTTTTAAAACAACTGCTTTCAATGAAGCAGAAATTATGAAGTTTAGTTTGGTTACAATCTTTATAAAAAAAAATGTATTCTAGTTCTAGTACAGTTACAACAGATAATCATGATAAGAATAATCAAGTAAATTCTCTCGGCTTAGCATTATTAGTGATTTCCAAATACCAACATAGATATACGATAAAACCTATCAAGGTTAAAATGGAAAATTTCGTCAGGTGTTATTATTGACTGCTTTTATTTTTAATAATCCAAAATATTTTAACATACGAGTACATATACTCCATCATTGCAAACATGGCAATAAGATAGAGTTGCGAATATCGACCGATGCCTGTTGAAAACTTTTGGGACAGTTTTACTTATTGTATTTATTTATAGTCGTTGTATTTTTTTTGCTATATCTCCTGAATGATAGACGTCTTCAATAACAATATACCTGCACCAATGGTGGCTAGTTTGCTGTGTAGTATTCGGCTCAAGAAAGTCATTACTATTATTATGTGCCTTTTATGTTTCTGCTTTGTTGGATGCTAAGATACCGTAAATAGAATTGGGGAAGTGGGTAGGCTATATATTCCAGTAATGACACTAATCCATCAAATCTCGCCTGTTTATGTTCTTGCTTTATGTTCATTCAAACGAAAGTAAGTGTTATTTAATAATAATTTAACAAAACGACAAATTGGTGTTTAGACTAATAATACGGATCTTGAAGAAGTAATGGCAGGTTTCTATGGCAGTGGAGACTTAACAGACAAGTTTTGAGACGGTTATAAAAGTGATTGTAACGATGATGCAGCTTAACTGAAAGATTAGGCGTGTCATAGACAGCGTGGAGGCTGCGCCGCGCCGTCGCAAGTCTCAGCACTATTAACTTAATAGTCGCACGATTAGCGAACGGTTTCGATTAACCCCGCGACCACCGACAGACCTATCCTACCGGTTCATTTCCTTCTAACCGCCTATGTGGCAATTTTACTTACTTCTAAAATGTTTGTAGAACGGCTTGGCCAAATGTTGCATCTACGAGTATTACGGTTAATATGCGTGAAGAAGCTAATTTACCTTTTCACATTAGAGCTTCGTTGAACATAGTCACGCGATCAAAGACGCCTTAAATCATAGTTAGTAATCTAAGCTTAAGCTACTTTAAGGGAAGTTTAGCATTTTATAATTACATTTCAATTTTCTAATTAATCATTTTTCTTGAAAAACTAACTTAAACTTGGCACGTTTGTTAAGCATGCTAACCATCAGTAGCATCACTGCCACCGATCGTTGCGTTGATAATTCTAGCGTCTGAGACCTTTGCCACCAGCTAATACTTCTCTGATTATTACCATATCACAATTATTCCTATCAATAGCACTGCGGCCAGTTTTATCTTGTGGGTGATTATATGGATGCGAGACTTCGTTTCAAGGCGAACTTGTTAAAAATTGTTTACAATGTCAACTTAGTGATGAAGTTGTATTTTTGATCTCGCTATTGAAATGTAAAAAAAAACTGCTGACAAAGATATTATTCCTATCAATAGCACTGCGGCCAGTTTTATCTTGTGGGTGATTATATGGATGCGAGACTTCGTTTCAAGGCGAACTTGTTAAAAATTGTTTACAATGTCAACTTAGTGATGAAGTTGTATTTTTGATCTCGCTATTGAAATGTAAAAAAAAACTGCTGACAAAGATGACTGCACATTTATTATGTACTTTAAAAATAAAATTCTAACCAAAAGTGTCTTCAGTGACTCTTATACTATTACATATTCTCTCTATTACATATTCTCGTTATTTTCAGTTTCGGTTTATTTTGCATTTTAACAGTATCCTTATCTTGTAGTACAAATACGAGTAGACAAAGTTATTGTTCTTTCAGATGGCTGTTAGTTTAGTAGGTACAAAAATGATTTAGTAAGTTGTAAATATATGACGTAACAAGTGGGTTGTGAATTGCGACAAAATGCAGTCAACTCCTACGTTGAATTTTAGCCAGCGTTGTCTTTGCATTGATGACACGACATGCATTGACATTTGAAATTATGAAAAGCACGTTTAAATTGTATTCAACCTAACCTGTATTTTAAAAAAACGACTAGGTACGATAGACATTCCTACTGTGTAAGGATAACGAGTCTGTTCTTGCATCTCCCTTCAATAAACAGATCATCAATATAACATACCATCACGACCTTATCCCAAACGCGCTAGTCAGAGGCAAGTGACTGTTGCCGTCATGGTGAACGAAACACTCAGAAGCCCACTTTTCACCAATGGTATAGAACCCAACGTGGTGGTGAGCCTTCCGCCGCTATCCGGGTTGATTTGGTTTTTAATCGATGTTTGCCATCACCGGAGAGTTAGTCGGAAATCAAACAATGAACACAAAGATTTTGTTTCTGGCCAGATTTGAACTCGGGACCACACGATCCGCGATCCGAGTTGGAGTGCTTAACCACTAAGTCACGACGCTCTCATCAATATTATATTTTTATTTTCGCATCTGACTTCAAAATGCAAAGCATTTCTTTCATAAAAAGGTTTTTAATGCTTGCTTCAACGTTTTATTTTTGTGACTAGGTATATATACATTATACGTAAAATCAGATTGCGTTATTTAAGCATTTAATCTCGTTACAAATGTCACTGCGCTGATTTACGCTATCGCAAGACCAAATCTCACGATCAAAAAATTTTTGCCATTTATTCCGCATAGTGAAAGTACGTACCTACTTTCACCCCTCTTGAAATAATTTGGTCCGCAAATCTGTATCAACACTTGCGCACGGACGGTGCAAAAAATGGTGTCATTAGGTCTTAGCGATGAATATTATTAAATGATACCGGTAGTTTTAGGCGTAAGCTAGAAGAGTTTCGAAACATGACATTTGTCTTGCTGGTCTAATTTGCATAATATGTTTATTTCGTTCGAAACGTATTGTTTCCATTCTTCCTTCACAACAATGAGTTAAGCAAATATGTGTCTTTTAGATATCTTATTTAGTACGGTTGCAATATTCATAAATGCACAAGCTGTCTTTTCATTGGTGGCTTTTTGTTGCCTTGTTTGGTGCTATCTGAATCATAACTTGATATCCTTGGACAGTTAAGCAAGATGAATGAACTTCTGTTACCTTCATGTTCATTTGACTGGCCTGTTGGCGCAATGGCAGCGATCCTGCCTTTAGCGCCGGAGGTCGTGGGTTCGATCCCCACCCATGACAAATATTTGTGTGACGAACATTTGTATTTGTTGTGTCTGGGTGTAATTATGTATTTAAGTATGTATTTAGAAATATTTAAGTGTTTATCAGTATCTGACGCCCATATTACAAGCTCTGCTTAGTTTGGGGTCAGATGATCGTGGTGTGCATTGTCCCAGGTATTTATAGGCAGGAAATGCCCAACACTTGTAATAATGTACCATTTAAGCAATAAAGGAAATTTTGATTTGATTTGATTTGATTTGATTTTTTATTCATTCATTTAATTATGATACCTACTATCACATTGAACATTTATGTTGTCTTTCGTGTGAGGGGTTTTGCTAATTTAATACGTTTGATTGTTTTTAATTAACAAGGGCGGAAAGTAGTCCGGTTTTGTGTTTGAATCATATCTATGAAGTGTGTGCCTGTTTTAGATAAATAATGTATGTTTGCTATAATAGTTAATGCTTCACAGCACACCTAAACCATTATGATGTGTCATGAGTCCACAGACCGTGTACTTTGTCGCATGCAGTATCAAATACACAATTATAAAACTTTGTAGGCAACATAAATAATATGTTGCAAATCGTACTTTGTTACTCAGAATGTGTAAAACAAAACTTTGAACGAGAAACTTTTGAATATTATTTACAGAAATCAATACTGATTATTTTATATAGGTAATAGTTATATCAAGAACCTCCTAAGCGTTTAAGGTATGACACCTTCCACACGTATCCAATCCCAATTTCGGAGATTGCATTTCTTGCATTTTTCTCGTTACGACTAACGTTATATTGTTAACTCTATGCAATCTGAACTTGAAATGCGTGGCTGAACATCACAGCTCATTTAAGGCGCCTAAATAGGTCAGCTGAGCTAAAGGTGCGTCCACACTAATGGGTCAGAGGGCGATACTCGGTTTGGTCACAGTAACTATTGTAATTGCAGCCTATTGTGTGACGTGCATTACCATAATACCAATTGACTAGACGTGCGCGTGCGCTCCTCCTAAATAACGATGTTATCTTTTGTTTGCTAATTACAAGCTTCGATTATTATTGTTACAATATAATTTAGTTTAAATAAGAACAGTTAGTAGTCCTTAGAAGTTGATTAAAATGAATCGGTCGGGACAAATCAAATTAACGCAAATTGGTTCACATCACACCGGATCTTTGAGTGACAAACAAATCGTGGAATATGAAATGTGACTGATTGATTCAATAACTAAGCATGATAACTAATTAGTGATGGTAAACTCAACGCTAACAGAAGCGCCGCCGATGACGCTATGGCTGATAACGACCTCACTTTATCGACAGCTAACTAAGGTGAAAGGTAAGGACCCAGTGAGATAACGGCTTATGTTACAAATCGGAGAAACTTTAACAGACAACTTTTTAAATAAAAAAGTTTCTTTAAATTAAATGTGCAAACATTTTTGGTTGCCCTCTGGTTTTTTCAGTTGTACTAGAAAGTTAAATGTAATTATTTTTATTTCGTATTGCCCTTATTTTACTTCATACAGTTCAACATTAAACGATTTTGGCTTGATTATCATCTCTTTTAGTGGTCACACTCATTGAAAAAATAATATTTAATTTCAGGTACACCGGGGGGTTAGCCAAGAGCAACACGCTACGACGATTTCTACAATAGAAATCGTTCAAATGTATAGGGATGACATAGGCTGTCACTGGCGCTTATGTCATCCCCATACATTTGAACAATTTCTATTGTAGAAATCGTCGTGGTGTGTTGCTCTTGGCTAGGCCCCCAGACCTAATAATAATATAAAGAATACTAATTTTTAATGTTCATTTTATTTTACATTGTTTTACGAGTACAGTGACAGAATTAAGAAACTGTTGTGTAAATAAGCTAAAGGTTTAATTACAATATCGTAATGTCTAATGTTGTAAATGACATCCAAAGACGTACATAAGGCTCAAGATATTAACATATTCACACGGATAAAAACAGTTTGGGTTCAGAAAGCTAATTAGATGATTGCATTTATGTTTACAACGTAACCGTGATCACGTGTCTTCCGCGGTATAAAGGTCGTCTTTAGTTGTAGCTCTGAAAAAAATCTCTGATCATATTTGTGATGTTTTACTTGAAAACATTGAGATACTTTGCTGTTTTTAAGATCATTCATCCATTTTTGGCTGAAAATGTGAAAAGTGATGCAAAATGCGTTAGCTCAAACTGGAGTGGTTCTCATGAACTGTTTGTTGATTGATCTTCATGTTTGTTTTCAATTACGTAACTAATGTAACAGATAGGAGTCGGGTGAGTGTGTGCACTATTATCATTTTCCCAGGAGTAGAGACAATGCCTTCATTGATAATCCAGCATCTGCCTCGTTGTACTCACAAAAAATCTAACAAAGACTCATCTCAACGCCAGACATCTCTGCTTTCTAAACCACAAACTCAAATGTTAACTGCCACTGTCTGAGCTGTATTTTTATCATTAGTTTTGATGGTCAACTTAGTGTTTATGACTTCTATTGTTTTATAGATAACTTAAAACTTTATGGTACCTATAATAGAACTCTTTAAATAGTTTTCTGTTAATCGTATACATTTATTGCCAACCGGCAGATAAACTTCGTAATAACGTTCGTTTTAAATACAATTGGTTCCTCCTTGGTCTTAGTCTCGTGTGGCCTATGGGAGATGGCGCCTATAGTTCAAATAATTACTTACAATAAAAAATTATCTGCCGTAAACATTAATTGTATTCTCGGAACCGCTATAAACAACACTTTAATGTTAATTTGGTTTTCTTTGTACAACAAGTCGCTGCGACCTTTATCGGTTTAATCAAATGTAGATTTACTTTTATCTTTTATAACTGAATGATTTATCAAGGTCGTTAGGCAAGTTTATTAATTATGGCACGTGATAACGCTTTAATTCATTGGTTAGTGTTGTCATCAGTGCAGGTAGCGACACTGAAAATAATTTTAAGAAGTTTTTACAGAGAAAAGCTTTAGATTTGTCTTTTGAATGACTTTTGAATGCAATTGAAATGTCACAATTTGAATTAACAAAGTAATTTTTACTAGAGTTGAAAGTTTTAAGTTTCTGCATCTGTTTACTATGAAGTATTTATCAAAATTACAGTAACTACCTATCTGATTATCGTCATATGAATTGTACATGTTACGCGAAACGGATTCATTCAAATTCTTGTTTATTTAGCTTATTGAAACCCTCTTAGACAAAAGCGCTTTTAACTGAATGCAAAGTCAACGGTACCTAATGGATGTCAAAGTCACATTATGTCACAGGTGTTGTGGATTGTGATGCAAATGCATGAAATACGCCTTCACAGCAAACTGACATTATGAGGCATTAGTTTACCTTCCACATTCACGTTCAGTACGGTGGAGCCTCGATAGTAACTGGTTCGAAGTGATAATGAAGATTTAAGTAGATGTAGTAGATGGAACAGACAAATGCCAATTTAACCTTTCACTGCAAAAGTCTGTCATGAGAGACTACTCATTAGTGTGTCCTCAACGCCTTTGTCTAAAATATCAGACACAAATTTAGTACCATCAATCGCAGATTTCTGGAAAGAGTCGTAGGAATCAGGAATTAAAATTTCAAGTATTACGCCACGCAATAGTACCTACGCGCATCATGTGATCTGTTATTCAAGTAACATTTTTGCATGAATTGACATTGTGCAGTTTGGACCCTTATCGTCCTTGCTCCTAATGTGCGTAATGGATCAGTTAGTCTTGTCTAAGACACGCCGATGAATATGTAGGTATACCTACGTTATTTATCCAAGACTTACCTTGTAAAGGATGCTCTAAGATCTGGTAACGTAAGGTTATCAGGTTCTGATTAGGATTGAGTTCATCAGTAGCAAATACTCGTCACATCAGGTGAAAATAATAACATTGTCGAACTACCTAATAAAATGTGTTGCATTTTAAGCAGTCTATTTAAAGAAGCACCAAGCTATCCAGCTACTTTACTTGCTACTCTCAAGGCAGCAAAAAGAAGTCAACTAAATTATACAACTGACTTGCACAAACAAATTGCTAATCAACGCTAAGGATGTCACACTTAAAAAGTAGTAATCAAGACAAATGTCCAAAACCAGCACGTTAATGAGTGAAGGAGTATCGTACTTCTATTGCCACTTCAACATTCCTCCAAGCTTACTGTCGGGTCATTCTGCCTTGTTGCGAATCTTTCCAAGAGCCTACTCGTTACTGAATATCCTAGTCTCCGTATAAGGAGGTAGCAACCTCTTCTTCCGAACTGATTTAAAATTCAAAGCTGGGTAGCGGTGCAACTATGCGACAACGTTCGAATATAGTTAAGACACATTATACTTTGGCAAGGTTAAAGTCCGATAAAACAAAAAATGAAACTATTACTACTATTATTACAAGAATTTGAAGGCAACTAAAGTGTCAACATGATATTTTTTCAGTATTATTAGACTGAAATCCTATTTCAAAAAACGAAGTATTGGTATCACCAATTTGCGTTTCGGCAAGCGTGGTTATAAATCCACTAACGGCAACAAAATCCTGATAAATAAACAAACATTACCTGTAGGTTGCATTTATGTTCGTATCACTGATAGTTATTACCAGTAATTTATAACTACATTAGTCTCAAAGTAAAAGGCAAACGCAGAACGACGTTTATTACTGGCATGTTACTTGCT
Source organism: Udea olivalis (assembly GCA_947369235.1). NCBI lineage: Eukaryota > Metazoa > Arthropoda > Insecta > Lepidoptera > Crambidae > Udea > Udea olivalis. The sequence goes on along the minus strand of OX376341.1, from coordinate 7,703,544 downwards.
ATCCCGTAAAGAAATAACGTCTATGGGCATCGGTATGGGATAATCCCGAGCCGCGTCCCGATTGGGTCATGGCATTAGACCGGATTGGACAAGGACAAACAATGCGTTTCTTTCCGAGATAACTCCTTCAACACAAAAGCAATCAAGCTATGCAGCTTGCTAAAGACTCGCTGACTAAATCTTTCTTAGGTTGTAATGTTGCTGGTAAGTTGAGTCAATATGATGAGGCTTTCATGAATATTAATAAACCTAGACAATGACAATATCAGTACAGTAGTCGACATGAAAGTGGCGTGTTGCTCTTGTTATTAATTTATTTACTATTTAAAAGGGACAGGAAAAAATAATATTAATATAAATTTGTTAAAGGTGATATTGCAATACAAAGTAAATCCCAACTGTTTGCAATAACCTTCGACCAATGATATATCATAGCCCATAATAATGACTTTTGTATTTTATTATAATTGCAACTGTCTGGGTCATTAAGCCGTATCTGTGTCACAATTAAACTTAACCACTTTATTATCAAACCACTTAAGCTCGTTCACTTCTGTATCTTTTGCTAATTAATAGTAAATTTATGATAAATACTATCACATTCATTACACTTTTTAATCCGCTTCTCCAGTTCACTATCAAGCTTGAATAAAATCAAAGTAATACAAATATTTGAATTTTAATAATTTTAGGCGCGACAAATGTTTGAAGGTAAAGAAAATTCCAGGTTAACGCTTGCTTGCAAATAGCAAAGTTAAATTTGATTTACTGTTGAGTAAACTGACTGGGAATTATAAGGACACTAAGCAAGGGTCGGGTTTTAAGGGCTGGTACTTACAGCTGTTGCCGTCTGACAACTAATTGAAATCCATCCGTAGTTCGTTAAAAACAAATAGGTTTAAAAAAAATCTTCCAAAATGCTGGTACCATCCATTGCAGGTTTGACGTTTAAATGTGGGTAAAGAAAACAAGGAAGGGGTTGATCTTATGTAAACACAATTAAGAGAACGAGTTACATCCTTCGCTTTATGAATCCATTGAATGGTTCCGAGGAGGGTGGTCTATCCTTCGGAATATTGTCAGGTTTTATTTATGTTGTGTGCCGCAAGGCTATAAAACGAAATTGGATATTTATTCCATTAGAAACATGAGGGTCGCGATTGAATTTTTGCTCTTTACATAATAAAAGACCCAAAATCGTATACTCGTATGCCTACAGCAAAAGCTTATTATAATGGCATAGGGGATTGGGTGGCTTCTAATGTAATTTGATGTTCAAACTTAACTAAGTTACCAGTTTCTGGTAAACTACCAGAATACCTAATTATGTTTGCCTCAACAGTCCATTATCTAGATTACGGTTTTCTTTAGTTCTAGAAGCATGAATGTTTACTTCAAAGTTGTCTGGCATTCGATTGCAAATGCTGTATCCGTAATAGGTAATTAAAGATAAAGACAAGATAAAATTTCTTTATTTACCAATTGTTAATTTACAATATTATAAATTTATACATTAACTCCCACACTAGGCTATGCCTGTCTCGTGGGAATCAAATCAGTTTCAATTTTGGACGTACATGATGAATAGCTTAAAAATATTTAGATAAACAAAAATATAACATAATAAGCAATTCTGCTGTGTCTGAGTGTGTGTGTGTGTGTGTGCGTGTGTGGGTGAGTGAGTGTGAGTGTGTATGTGTTCGTTCATGCGCGAGGGTGGGACTCGGGTGTGTGTGTGCGCAAATGTATACTAGTATAATAATAATCTGATATCGTAATTATCTCCAATTATTATTATTATTGGTTGTTTTTGACACTTTAACATCTGAAGACATAGAACTTATTTATATTACCCAGAAGCCGAGCTAGTAGCTACAGGTCAGATTGGTTATTAAACGCACGAGGCATGACCGCAATCTCATAAATAGGAATCAGTCTTGCTTTGAAAGCCATTTTAATGGCCTTACCTTTACTTTATACCAAGAAGACGTCGAGATATCCACTAGGATTTACCACAGATCGACGTTGGAAGTCGCTGTACTGTGTTTTTACAGATTTTTTTTTTTTTTTTAACAAGACCTTACTGCACCTAAAGTTAATTTGCTAACATTTAGACACCTATTAAATTTCTACGCCTCACCGAAGAGAATTTAAACGCCACGATCAAGGTTTGTTTTAGTTTACGCCCTTCGCATCTGTTTTCGTATGTACGCGTGTGCCTTATTATAATAAACATTTCGATAGTTTACACAAGTAAGCAACTTCTCTTCCTCGTAATGGTTAATCATCAACTAATCTTGGTTATTGTTTATGAATTCTCGCTTAACAGTATTTTGGCTTAATGAAGAATATCCAAATTTCGTAAGTGTATTCTCACTAATCTCACTGACTCATTGATCTGACAGATCAGTAATAAGTCTGCCTGTGAAAAACCATGTGTATATATTTTATAAAAGTAGATGTTATGATGTTCTGTCACATAGATGACCTTTAATGCATTGCTATACAGTTCAAATTACTGTCAAAATATATACGCTTGCGTGAAAAATGACTCTGTGTATACTAGTATTATATATTATGATCATAATTAACTGTCCTCCCACTGCTATAGAGACTCGATGGTACATACAATGTTAATAAGAACATATTGATATTTGCGTTAAAAAGCGCCGTCGATACGGAAATTCCTTGAATACATGCAAGATACCACCAAGAGTGCAAAACAGTTTCAACTTTTACTGCCCTTAATCTCGAGACTTTACGTTTCAAACTATTCATTTTATACCCGACCCATAGATGTCTGGCAAATAATGAGAAATCGTTTCCGTTAGAGGAGGGTTTCACCAACTAGGGTTTGCGCTTACTGGAGATCACGACGCCCACATCGCGTGGGCGACGGGCACATGCACTAATAAATCTAGTTATACCGACTGGTCCTTAAGTATAGGCTGTGGTGGAAGAGATCCAGTTGGGTAGCTTCTGCTGCTTTCAGGCTATTCTTAAAAAGCAAACGGTATTTATCGGCAATTTACTACTAACCTCAATAACGCTTATTTGTCGTTAATAGTATAATAGCTTCTTGTATATTTTTGCGGCAACTTGTTGTATAACCAGATCATAACAAGCGGAAAACAGAGCTTCGCGTACAGTTACTGTTTGTTAATTATAACATGATTGATTGCGATGTAACGTTATAGTTATCATATTAGATGCAGAGTAGATTTTCATTCGATAAAATTACGAAACTAAATTTTCGAAATAACGAATTAAAAAAATACTATTGTTCAGCTATTTTTTGCTAGTTCAGCTAGTTTATTGAACAATTATAACAATGCTTGTCTTTTACTAAAAATTTGTAGCTTGGTTAAAATAATACATCAGAATTTTTTTAAGCTGGGCTCTCCTTGAAGGTATACGAAAACACACTAAACATGGATTACCCCTTGCTAAACCATAAAATATAAATTTGATATTTTGCTATGGTAACAACAATACCAATGCTAATGTTACGATTGTACTAAATTATAAACAAAACATTCTAAATCCTAAACCTTTATTAGGTCCACTTCAGGTCCCTCCCACGCAAACGTTCAACAGTCGTATTCTTGCTTTCCAATAACTGGAACCAAATGCAAAACTCACTGCTATAAACGACTTGTATTATCCTAAAGCAATTGTTTTCTATAGTCAAAAAGTGATCACTGTTGTATTTCACTACTTTTCGTTTTCGAAGATTTTTCGTTGCGGCTACGTTTCATTATTATTACGCAACTAACGACTTATGTAAAATATTTCAACGCAACGTTTCAATCTTCAGATACAAATTCCAGATTCAGACAATGAACAGTCATAGATAATTTTTAAGTGAGTGCTCATAGACGTTATTCCTTTACTATTATGTGTGCCTTTCATTTTTAAACTTCGCTTTTTTGTTTATTAAATTAGGATAACTTTATAGTTATGGAATTGTATGTATAGAATTTTCCAGAAGGAATGATATTAACAATCCAAAACCATTAAATTTGAACTACTGTACTAATTTCATTTAACTCATCTCTTTACTACAGGACTTGACTTAAGTAAACAGGATTGTTATTTGGATGCATTTGTGGATTCAATGAAAATGTCTTGTAATAATGCATACTCTTACGAGTTACTTAGCAATAAGTATAGCTACTAGTACACGACTTTCAATGTCTCTTTGTCACAGGATACAGTATGAGCCTAGATTGTTTGAGAATGATGTTTTCCCTGGAAAGAAACAGGCATCATGTTACCTGTACTAAAATGGAAAGAAATGTGAACGTCTGCAAACACAACTTACCGAATCACGTAGAAAGTGTCACCAAAAGAAGTCAAAATATGCTCTTTTAGCTAATTAGGCGGTCAAACGAGCCGCAGTGGCAGACCAATGAGGACCATTACTCCTCCAGTACGAACCGCCAAGCCCCTGTACTATTGCATCTCAATTTTAATCAAACCAATCCTATCCTTACCCCTATAACTTAGAGACTACATTCGAATGTTCCTCAAAAAAATCTTTCGCCTGCAGCCAGGCTCATTATAACCAACCTTTTGCCGTGTTGAGGCTTTCAGGGCCATAAAATAGCTATTACCTTCGACTAGCCAGATTACTTGTCGCGCAAATGAGTGAGGATATGTTTTGTAGACGGACAGGTATGCCTCAGGTTGTTTTGCCGGTTGCCGTCTCGAGGAAAGGTGCTAAATGTTTTAATACCAACATTTAGCGCGCTCGGGTATTTGTTCTTCACCAGTTTGATAGCAAATTGAGTGCTACAGTTTTACTGAAAGCATTCAGGACATCCAAAAGGCGAATGAGACTAGACGAATCTCACCAACCAACCACCAAGCTCACCTTATGAGTTTCCCAAATTCCTGTAGTGTGTGTTTTATATTTACTGATGACGCCTCAGAACTGGTCCATAATTCGGCAATTACATGTTCATACATAGTCGGCTATTGCTACCAAAAGTGTAACGCATATTTTAAATCGACGCCACGATTGTTTCGTTCCGAATAAATTATAACTTCCGTTCGATATTTATGCATTGATCGTTCGCGATGATCGAAATCGTTAGTCGAATTACATTGGATGGAAGTCACATCGCATTGTTTCGCGATGCATCGGCGATCGGTGCGTGAATGGAATAATTGCTCGCTGGGCACTTGATTGTTCCAATATGAATATGGCTTCATCCAATTGTAATGTGCAAAAACAACGGCATGTTGTGCATTCGGATTATTAGAGTAATAATTTTTAGCAGAGTTTGTGTCAAAAATCTAAATTTGCACTGTAATATTCTTAGTTAGAACAGCTTACTCCTTTTCTGTCTTCGCGTCATGTTCCAACTTCCGAATCTTGTAGTCAACTTAAGGTTTGAAGAAGGTCAAGTTGTTCCCTGTTATCAGTACCTTTTCTCTCAGGAACGCCAAATAGTATCAAATCACAGAATAGTTAGCCATGAAATTCATATAGATAAATCTAAAGGCAATAAAAAAAAATGGCTTTTTCAGTCGCTAAAGGTACTCGGTTCTTCCCGTTGGTCTAGAATAATTAAATTTGACAAACAGCACAAAGTCATAAATAAGTAACGTAATATTGTTGCATACACGTAAATGAAAAATTGAATTTCACTATTCAATTCACTTCTAAGCTGGAACATATCCTGAGGTGTAAGGCTTGGCTAGAAACATTTCAATTCGTAGTCTTAAATACATTTGAGGAATTATTTTGCAGACCCAACCCCTTAATTTTCTTTAAAACCTTATTTCGTAGGCCCAAACTAATATCAAGTTGAACTCTCCCCTTGAATACGAAATAACTTAGACCCTCAAACCAATAAATGAATACTTACTAACCGAATACTTAGTTACATCAGTCTTAAATTCGCCATAGATTATACGCTTATGTGGACCCAAGAAAGCTAAAACAATATGCGAGTTCACGTAACGTTGAAAATATGGTACAGATTAGATAACGGTTTCATGGTCATTGTTTATACCTTGGAGCAATGCAAAGAACTTAAGACTACCTACCTGAGTTGGATGTAACTGTGGATAACTCAATACCACAGTTATTTTGTGTAGAAATCGAATAACTTTAGTACATTGTAGCTATGTAGGTACAAAACAAAGTACTGTATTTAACTTCATACTTTTAGCTTTCATTATTTAATGGGTTTAACACCATGAACGGAAGGAAAAACCATTTGGACTTATAGTACTACTCATAAGTTTGAAATCAATAGTCAAGCTAGCATCTTAAAGAAATGTCCAAAATGATGAAATCACACTCACAAAACATGAAAAAAGACAATCGCATATTTTTAGGGAAACAAAGATTATGATAAACAAAACTGTTTGTCTGTATGTATGAATAAAGGCAGGAAGTATATATTCATGAATAAAAAATCGGTAATATTTGGTGTCTCGCCGTAACGTGTATGTCGCGTGAGTCATTGCACGATGCATGTCAGTTACCATAAGCGCCAACGTTTTGTTGGTTTGCAATAAAATATATACAAATGAAACAGTAACGAAAATAAGCAGATATTTAAGTTATAAAAATAGCCTTCTTGATGGAAGCTTCAAACATACATTCCTGTTGTACAAATTCTAACACGAATATAAGAATCTACTAGGAGTACATAAAGTACCGCTTGCCAAGCAAACTCCTAATATCGAGGGATATTATAGCATCAGACGATGCTGAACCAACTTTAGCCGCACACGGTCACGTATGAGATTGTCCTTATTTGAGCAAACAAGATAGCAAAGTTTGCACTCATACATAAGTAATTGTGATAGTATCGCTCTGCTTTGCCAATGTTTCTCAAACAACATTAAATAACACACTTAAATTATAAAAAAAGGTTATGCAATATTACTCAAATTGTACTTTTTGCATAAATTCCATTTAGATATATCTATTCAAAACAAACAAATCCAATTATTTGTTCACATAACGAAACATACATTTAGGTTTTACGTATCATCTTTCATGTAACGTATCATCAGTTCGATTATTCTATACGTAGTTTTTTTCTACGCGCTTCTTACTGATAAGTTATTGCAGCAATTAGTTAAGAAGTTACAATAATACGCCAAACATTTTTTGTTCCCAAGACCCAAAAAAATGTGCAGAAAACAATACCATTGAAACTGAACAACCTAGAAGTGGTTCCAAATCACTTTAAGCCATAAAGTATTTAAAATGTCTGAGATATTGTGTCTCTTCAGTACAAGGGTTTGAGTGCCAGCGAATCGGAGAGATTACTACCTGAGAGCGTCGCCGTCGGCCGATACGAAATCGCCAACAAAAAACCGTTTCCTTTACATTCTGTTTACAAGACCTCCGACACCGAGGTGGCTTTTGTGCCGCACCCTCGATCTCACCGACCCTTTTTTGTCCGCATGCTTCAACGTTCTAGTTCGCAAGCTTATGCTCATTAGTATTGCCCTTCTCGTAATGTAAGAAAAGCATAGATTTTGTCAAACTATCGTATCTGTTAAGACGCCATACGGCGTCACTTATGTATTCGCTAAATAAATTTCTGTTGACCGTTGAACTTGTCCTTGCATGTTTCGGTGACTGTTTCCTGTAGTAACATCGTCGTTCGACTATTTAACATTGTCATTATCAATAGATGCTTCGCGTGCATCATGAATTCATGACATAACTAAAAGTAAAAACCAATCGTGTCATCTTAATTTGCATCGCTAACGTCTTAATAGTCCAAGTTACCAACGCTTAAGTTTCTGTCGCCTTTATTAGATATCTAAATTTATCATTCTTCATTTTCTTACTACATAACAGGTATTTTAACTTATTGAGGAACAAACAAACACAACAACAAACATAGCAGGTTAGGCATTACCTTACAATGTAACATTCTAACAATACATTATTATGTGAGACACTCTTAACGAAAGTATTTACCTCGTATTTTTAAAATACTTAATAGTGACGTGGGTCACCAAAAGTGAATCAACACACCCACAAAACTAACCATACGTTGTTGTCACAGTTTCTCCAAATAATATGACCTAGCGTAACCTTATGTTGGCAGTATCTACTTAAGGAAAATCTTTTAAAGAAAAAGTACAGTTTGGTGTGCAACTGCGGACTGAAATAAATCCAGGTAAACACTCATTATTGCGTCATACGATCACAAGGACAGTCGTGACGTTTGCGAAAAGATGATGTCAGGTTTAAAAAACCAGTTTTCTTAGTTACTCTAAACTTACTGACGTGCATGCATATACCTAGATAGAAAAAATCTTTCATAAACAAAAAACGCAATTAACGTTATCATTGGGTAGCTCATATCATGCAAAGAGCAAGATTCAAACAATATTGTTCATTCAATTAATTATTATGATAGAATGACGTAGGTATGTGATTTCTGCAGAAGTCTCCGCAAAGTAAAGAAATAGTACGGAAACAGAACTAAAGCCTAACCATTATAAGCTGAGCTCTCATTGATTAGAACTCACTATGCTAGTCAATACGATATCGAGCGATATGCTCGAACTGTGGTCTGTGGACTCTGTGGTTGACTGTACAGGCTTAATGCAAAGCATCTTGATGACCAGTTTTTGTCCACGAATCAGTGGCAAGGCCGGCTGCCTCGTCTCTAATCTTCCTTCAACGGATGATTGAATTATCTCACGTTACCTTTTCCTTTTCTTGTTTGCTGTGTTACGCTTTAGTGTACCTATTATGCTACGAAAGTATACATCTGAAGGCTTACTCTTTGGAAATACATCCATGATTTAGGTAAGACTTTTGTGTCTAAAAACAAATTATCAGTGTTATGCTTGAAAATAATCATATTATTTAAGTTTACAAAATTATACACACATCAACATGGTCTAGGGATATTTCAATTAAACCTAAATAACTCAATTTCTATTAACTTTTTGCTAAGACACCTACAGATTAAAATAAACCTTGTTTAATAGCCTATCTAATCTGATAAATAAACTTTTAGATAAAGTTAAATTTAAAAAAAACTTAGAAGAAGAGGAAAAACTCAGACAAAATTTCAATCTCAACTTTATTTTAGAAACATCAAAACCTAAACAAAACAACTATTTTTTTATAAAAATTGTTGAAAACTTAAAATTAATAAACCGTGGAGTCTTAACTCTCCTGACACATCTGCAGCGGTTCTGCATACTTAAAACAAGGGTGTCAATATCCTGTTGTGGAATACTGTCCCAAGTCCTGCTAAGATGCAAGAAAAGCTGGTTTTCATGCACAATATCTTCAGGTAAATTCCTAAGAGCTCTTCTCTGAAGCATATCCCAGGCATTCTCAATAGGATTTAAGTCAGGGGATTGTGCAGGCCAGTCTAAAGCTTGGATATCATGCTGTTGTAACCAACTTGTAACGATACGCGCCTTATGTGGACGGGCATTGTCGTGCATTAGCTGGAAATTTTGTCCCATTTGCTGTCTGCGGGGCAAGATTTCAGGCTCTAGCACCTCATCTCGGTATTTTAGAGCAGTCATATTGCCTTGTATCCAAACGAGGTTCGTTCTACCGCCGAGACGAATTCCTGCCCAAACCATAATCGTGCCACCTTGATATGCATAACTTGTTGTGGGTGCTGCAGTCGATTCCAACGTCCAGGTTCTCTCCAAACGCGTACTATTCGCGAATCAGGATGAAATCCAAACCTGGATTCATCAGTGAAAAGCACAAGTGACCATTGAGAATGGTTCCAGTTTTCGTGTGCAATAGCCCATTGTTATCTGCTTCCTCGATTGCATCTCCTTAGCGCTGTTACCCGAAGTGGCCTACGAGCACGTAAGTTGACTTCATGCAGTCGTCTACCCAAAGTTTGACCGCTTACCAGCAAACCATACTCTCTCTGTAGCCTTTGAACCAATTGCTTTGCCGTTACATCTGGTTGACTTCGTGCAGCATTTACTATGAATCAGTCCTGTACATGTTGTAATGCGTTGAGGTCCTCGGTGCCGTTCCGCCACTTCCCCCGTGACACGATAACGTGACCAAAACCTGGGTATAACGCTCTGACTGGTCCTCATGGCTTCAGAAACCGCAATTTGGGTAGCGCCAGCTTGAATCATGCCCACTCCTCTTAACATTTCGTTCCTGGTCAAGTATCTACGTGGCATGATTAAATGAACACCGGAGATGCGTTTAACAAAGATTTATAGAAATTCATGGAGTTTTAATCAAGTTAGAAGTTCGTGAAGATTTACTTCTTTGGAAGAAATTCAATGAATGCGAATTTCATCTTAAAACAAAACCTTTTATATACAAATTTGAATTTAAAAAAGGGAAATTAATAGTGTTTTTATAATCTGTCATTAATAGTTTTTTTGTAAGGCCAGTACTTTTTAAGATACTAAAAAAAGTTTGATATATCCCTAGACCATGTTGTTGTGTGTATGTTTGATTCGTTACATATTTGTCACATGAATGTTTTCAGAATCTACGACAATTTTATGAGGTTGCTGAATATCACGGAACTCTTTCATATAAAATTCATCCTCTAGTCAATGAGTGACTGACAGACAACGCCGAACCAAAACTACTAGGCGTAGAAGGTAAAATTTAATGTTGGTTCCTTGGAGAATGATTCCTTGAATTTCTCACGTGAAAAGAAAGAGTTCACTGTATACAAGTTGCGGGTAAAAGCTTTTTTTTAAATTAGTTATCCTATAATGTTCCACTGGCTGGGCAAATGACTCCCTCATATTTCTCCATATGCCCCTGTCGTTCGCCAAGGTCTGCCACTCGCTGGCATAGTTCGATTGGGCATCGCACTATCGTCTCCGATCACAAATCTGTAGAATGCCACTAGGTTTTTATTTGGGTCCATTTATCCAGGTGCATTCTAGAAACGTGCCCCGCCTTGTTCCATTTTAATTAGGTTTTTGCCCACGTCTTTTAGGACAGTTTTTGAACGAATAGTAGTGTTACTAATTTTGTCTATTTGTTTAACATCTAACACACTCCGCTCCATCGCCCTTTGGCATAATTTTGATGTTCGGTTAGAAACGACATTATTTTGTGCACCGTGGGTTAAGACAGGTAGCATGCAACGGTCGATGAGTTACCGCTTCAGCGACATAAGAAGATCACCCTTTATGAAAGCCTTCATGGACCAGAAACTCTGCCAGGCATTATTAATACGGCGAACGATTTCCTTTTCTTGCCTAAAAAGCTATTAAAATATAAAAATAAAATAAAGCCAGAGTAAGAAGAGCTACAAAGAAATATTAAGTTATAAAGGTAATGAAAGAGTCACTTGATGAAAACTTCACCACCGTTTGTTTCTTTAAATAGACTGGCGTCATTAATCGATACACGCTCAGTTACATATTTTATTAGAATGAAAGTGCAGTCCTTGAGAAATTGTGCCTGACAACAGTCATAACAGTACTGTGTGTTTGCGTATCAACATGTTTATGGTTCATACATGCTGACTTGCGTGCAAAATTAACGCGACTAATGACAACATTGTGACCAGGTTTACCCTGCTCGACCTTGTTGTTGGTAGAGGGGTTAAAATATCGATAACTTCACAATCACCACTGTTAAAACTCCATTATAAAATTGGTCATTAGTCTTAAATTTTTCGGTAATACGTTTTGAATGAAAAAGATAAAATAAACTGAATGAGTATGCTGTAATATTTTATTTATTGTTTTCGTTTTTGGATACGGCATCACTTTCAACACTTAAGAGCGCAGCAAATGTTGATACTATCAATACTACATATTTCAAGTCATCAAACAATGTTGCCAATTTTTGCGCTATCGGTACTATCGATAGTCATGCTTATTTCAGTATGTCATTGGTATTTGGATTGTTATCGATTTTTGCCAATCGACTGGCTCCGTGTTACCTTCCATCCACTACTGTAGGTTTTTCATCAATTTTATTACATTGCAGACAAACTACACTTGCAAATTGTAAGTAAGGTTTTAATTTATTTATAAAATTTAAATCAATAGGTGATATAACATTAAGTAGGAATTATTAATAATATTTATTTTTATAATATTAAAACTAATCAGGCGCGCCGAAACATCTTCTCATAAAAAAATCTCGTAGTTATTAAGTTGAAAGTTATCAAAAATATTTCAATTTAACTAGTTCCATTAGGCTCTTAGTTGAAACATTTTGTTTATTTTCATTTCTATTATTAATAGTTATTTAAAGAAAACATGTCTAATGGTGGCTAAAAGTAATCCGACATCAAGAGGATCCGAAAATATATTGAAATCCAAATTGAGAACATCAAGACCATTTGACAGTTTAACGTGATCCCTCCTAAAACAAAAAATAGATAAGTCTCGGAAATAATGTTCTTAGAGTTGTTTCAGCTTTACTGGATTCTTAATGTTTTTATATAAAATCAACTATGTGGGATGTTATCGAATGCTATCTTAAAGATAACAAATCTATTGAAAACACAGATGTTATTATTTAAATCAATTTCCCACGCCGGCCGGCGAGTCCGTTGCGTGCTAAGTAATGGGTGTAAGATGTATGATATTACACTACTCGGTTGCAATTTACGCACCAGTGAATAACTACAGGCGACCGCAAACGCATCGCATCTAATCACAGCTATCCTGACTGCAAGGAGATAATCTAGTTTTTGCGTGTCTATACCTAATAACAACAAGTACTATTTTTCTTCTTTTGTACGCTCTGAATTGATTTGGTTTTGGTGTGTGGTATGTTGGTACTTAAGGGCACCTTACTTACCTTTTAATACACAAAACAACTAACTAACTAAACTTAACTTTTAATAGTTTTCAGTTCTTTTGATATAGTGTTGAAACAAAAAGTATGGTCGTATTTCTTATTTATTACGTTTCAAAAATGTAGTAGATATCCATGCGTTATTAGCAGAGGAAACCATTGAACTTTAATTGGACACATTTCGATATCATTTCTTAGGGAAGTTTTTGAGGCATTATTCAACTAGATTTATTTATAAACTAAATAAGAAAAAAAGGTATTGTATGTGTTTGAAATTTTATTTTATTAACCTCATTCATATTATTCCTTGTGATTACTGCATGATTTGCACTGGCGAATCTTTATACACCATCAGCGCATGTTTTATCAATAGCCAATTAGATGTTAATATCATTCATATTTGTTGCGATTCTTGCATCGTCATTTATCTCCTTAATGACTGAGAGAAATCGGTTACTATTAATAACTTTCGGTGATACATTCATTAGCGGTAGACGTCGGCATGATCTGTTTAGCGAACGATTTCGCAAATACCACCCACTATCTTATTATTTGCTAACTCGACTACTTTCACTGCACGTTTCGCACCTTCCGATCCGTCATTGACCAGAGGGACTTCATTTTGTCATCTGCTTTATGTATGAACTTAGCAGGTATGAACCTCAGTCAGTACGACAAAATCATCATCATCTTCTCAAGCAGCTGTGGGATTGTCCGTTAACATAGACCATCTTATTATATTTCATATCTAACAATAAGCTGTAAATTAGGTAAAAAAGTAACATGAGTAAAATAGAGGGATAAATATTAGCTCAGTGCTTGAAAGAATTTAAGTGGCATAACAAGTTTGCTTTTTTATTAAGTGATTGGATTTTTTGTAAGTAACACGATATTTGCAAAATGTTAAGTTGAAATAATATACTCGAAGAGAAGAGAATTGGAGTGGTAGATCTTTTAAGTAAAGAAAATAATAAAAGAAAGTTACTTTTTATACGACATCAGTGCCAATGCATATCCGAACTATCTGATTGAATGCGGTTACCGCACACTATGAACACGTGCAACACTATAGTTAACGACTTGTAAGGTTGGGGGAACTTTTGTGTACATACCTATACTCAAGATAAAGTTCAAAATAACAAGGTTGTGAAAAACCCAGAAACTAGTTTGATAACCAACGGTATTATAAGTTAACGACGACAAAGTAATACTGATAAACCCCTTAATTCACGAGTGTTACTCGTAGTAGACAATATAACAAGAAACTCTTCAAAAAAAGCTGAGTTAACTGGTAAACTCTTGTATTTTAAGCGTATTACTCATCTATTATTATTTCTGACAATTCCGTGAAGCCTTGCATTCATCGTTGCGGTAATATCAAACGGGAAATATTATGCTCATGAACGGATGGCGTCGTTTTTGTAATTTTGGCCGTATCACGAAACAGTCAAGGCTAGTCGTTGGATTGGTTGGTAAGACCCCCAAATTGCGACTACTATTATCTACAATGAGGACACATTTTGCTAGGGCTTATTGTGGTTCTTACTGAGAGGCTAAGGAAAAGTCTAGAACATTAGGTTCATGATGTTTACTTAAAAAGCTTCTTGTTCTGAAACAAATCCAGTTTCATCATCATCTATCAGTCACAATCTGTAGCGAGTGATGGACCTGTTTTGATTATTTTCGTACCAAAACCTACTAGTGTGAATAGGTCATCGTACGATTTTGACGTATAGCACTTGTATTTGATAGTCCACTTTTATTCACTTTATTCATATAGATTCATTAAATTAGAAGCTTCTGTTATTGTCTGCTTAGTACCTCTCGGTCTTCATTTTAAGTTTGGCAACAAGCAAACTAAAGTCTACTCGTATTTTAGGTTATCTCCGTACGGTATTCGCAGCGGCTTCATGCACCGTTATCTTAACTGAAGTTAAGTCAGTGCTATAATTTAGAGTAATATCTGCAACAACACTTGTCGTTTAGATGATGTTATCTGATAATTTAATGAAGTCGGATCACTGATAATAAATAAATAAATAAATATCCCTGGACATTATTCCACACAGCGCCATCTAGCCCCAAAGTAAGCTAATTAAAGCTTGTGTTATGGGATACTAGACAACGGATAAACATACTTAAATACATTTTCTTTTGTAAATACATACTTATTATACATAGGAGACACCCAGACCAGTACAAACAGACATGTTCATGCACACAAATGTTTGTACTGTGCGGGGATCGAACCCGCGACCTCTGGTGTAGTAGCCAACTTCTTAACCATTACACCAAGTCGGTCGCCTGATCTGATCTGATCATACTACAGTAACAAACAATAACACGTAATTTGAATTGCTAAACAGTTACGAAACCTCTGAATGAAATTTGTAATTGTGCAGATGTACGAGTGGTTGGCTGTAGTTTTAATTTTAAGGTCCTTATTTTCTTGAGAGCAACATTTCGTACAGAATTCAAAGTGCACACGATACGGAACGATTGTCGAACGAATGTAGCTATAGGTGCACAACTTCAACTAAATATACAAGACATTGATATGAAATTAGGTCAAACAAGCCGTAATGTTATAATGCCTACGTGTGAATTACAATGCGTCGTCACAGTTTACTTAGATATGCATGAAGTCAGCGTTGGTAATAGATTGTTACTACAAGCTTCGAAATTCATCATATGCAACTGCATAAAATGAACTTAGTATGCTGGGTGATGCCGTCATAGTAGTTAGGTAGTAGTATGTTGGGTGCATAAATCTTGATCTATGATTCCAATCCAGGTTCCAATCAAGCCCCTAGGGGTTTTTTTTAATACTTGACTAGACAGTCATTTGAACGCAATCGCACCTGTTGGTACCTATACCTAGTAGGTACCTATGCGATCGATGATGGCACGTCTGTCTAGTAAATGCCTATTCAATATTGCCTTAAGATTGTATTAGTTTGGAAACACATGCGCGGGTAGCGAGTTCCACTCCTTTGCTGTTCGCATATGAAGCAGACTGCAAAACCTTTTTCGCGTATGGCTGGAATATCCACAACGTGGGGGTGGAAGGCTAAATGTGCGTCTTGTGCGCCGATAGTGAAAAGAGAGTTAGTTCCTGCAGGTCTTCATTTTAATGAAACCCAATTGGAACCCCCTAAGGAATATCTTTGAATGTGATTTGTTCGGGACTTCATTCAGTTCCACAACCAGTTTAAATAAGTAAATAAAGAAAGTTAACTGAAATAGTTTTTTTTTAAAAGCTCATGAGTGTTTATATTTTTATTATTTATTTATTGCAGCAATACTCGTAAGTATTGAATTTCAGCTGTGTATCTTAAAATTAAATTACATCGTGTCAAATCAAAGTCAAAATTATCATTCGCATGCACGCGTATCAGTAACCTTGTCTTATCATAGACTATGGTAGATATGACGTTTATTTATTTCACTTGTTTGCTATGTTTTAGTGCATTGCAGGATTTCAGACAAAGTTCTACTTTAAAGCATTTTTGAGTTGGTTCGTCTACACTTTCGTTTTGTTTATTTTATTCAACAGTAAAGTTCCATAGGTCCCTTTCATGAAACTTTAATTTAAAATAAAAGAAAAACAGTTGCTATCTCGTAACAAAAGTAGAAATGAAAGGAAGAGCTATAGATTTACAGGCTTAAATTTGTTTTTGTGAAGTTCGAGTTTGAGATTGGGTTTAAGTTTAAATTTGAGTGTCGTTGAGCTATACATGCACAGACTTAACCTTAAGTGTCGTTCCGGTGTTGGTTAAGTTAATTATTTGTCTTATATACCTACTGGATGCATAATTATAAAAGGATAGTCTTTAATGGAGCGACATACTAACCTAACAACTAAAAATACTATCTGAGCCTCTTAATATTCTAACATCAGTGTTTTGTGGCCGACATATTGATTCTCGGGCGCATTTTTAGTTGCTCAGTTTATTATTTCTCATTATAAAATAACTCGTCTTATGAAATTCATCTTATGGTTTGTCATTTACTGCAACTATATCATTACATACTTATTACGAAAAACTGAAAAACACGACAGCAGTAATTTATTGACAACAAGCATTTATGTAAAAATAAGGGGCTATGATAGGAAATTTTAAAAAAATACATATAATTTTTCATTTATTTGTTTATTCAGCACAGCCAACATTTTAGGTACTAAAATTTTCTTATATACATGACAAGTACGGCGTACATAACATAAAACAAGAATTTGAAAAAGTGGTGTTAAATACTCACCTTCAACTATTTCCCAGTAACTAGATAGATAAGCTCATTTAGTTAACCACGAAGGCACCAGTAAAACCATAACTCTATGCTGATTCAAATTTGCTTTTCAAATCATATGTTAATGTACTGACATTAAATCAAATATTTTTAGGAATCAATGTGACAACGATATGACGCGTGATCCAAAATTGCAAATTAGTTAGTTAGTCATACTATATAGGCAAATGATAGAATAGATGGGAATTCTTGATTTTAGAAGAATTACAATCTGGAACCCAACACAGACCCTTGAAGCATTCCAGAGCTATCGATACGCGTACACTGTGCTCGACGATAACCTTTAACTGCTATTAAGGCTTTAATCATTAGTGGTAAACACTGATTGCGAACTTTATGAATATAATAATTTATTACCGACTTCTGCAATTGGGTCAATAAAAAGTCTAATATCATCAGAAACTCACAACTGCTTCATTTGTTTATTGAATTCATCTTATCGGTGCATTTTGCTTGCGACAAATTGATTTCTGAACTGTAAAATGAATCTGCTTTATCACTGAACTGGCCTTTAACATCATCAATGCGTTTTTTAGGCTATGGCCGTTATTTGATCCTTTGAATGGGGCAGATTCAGAATTGTGCGATATTTTACCTGCCTTGTGTAGGTAATAATATCGCAGCGTGTATCGAAACAGCTGTTTGGGGCTGAGCATTGAACCAATAATATTGTATTATACTGGAATTGTTCCATCTGATACGGCGCTTTTGATGTCCCTGATGCGTACATTTACCTTATAATTCCAAGGCGCAGCTGCTTATTCGGTGAATATTATTATTAAAACCTAATTTTAATGCAGTCCTTTCCGAAGACCATTTTTTGACAAAATTAGCTATATCTTTATGTTCTTTTGTTTCAGAAGTGCAAGAATTGGGATGTCGTTGCTGACTACTTCATTTGAAAGGTGATTATATTTCGTACTAAGTAGCAGGTTACTAGAGTTAAGGAGGTTAACCTCTAAAACTCGTAATGAAACACGCATGCAGGTGTCTTAAATATTAAGCGACAGCGACTGATTACTACGAAGAAGGACTATCCTAAAATGGCTTATCTAAAATATTTTAAACATTTTCATTGAACTGTGAATTATAATCTGTTCATAGCAACTTTTCGTCATTTCCATTCAGGCTATCGTCAATGACGTTGAAGCGATGGCATTTTTTAAGGTTGGTTTTATTAAAATTAAATAATATAAGACAGTAGTTTGGTTTAGAATTTGAAGGGTAGTTTAGTCTTTATTGCACTCTTCTTGTTGTGTGTTTTGCTCGAGTACACAGTTCTTAAAAGAGTATAACTAGTAAAAAGGAGATAAAAAGGTTTTATGATAATTGATAGGTAACAAAAGCACTCCGTTCCAATTTGTTCAATTACTTTTGATTATACTGTAGTCCCATAATCGATTTTCAATTGTTTACGATTAAAGTGAATTGAAGTTTTTGTATTTCAAGAATGTTACGTTTCATTGACTATCCCATCACATATTTTAAACTCAGTTTTAATGGAACTAATTGTAAATGCAATCCGTGTTCTTTAGCTGCTATGTGTTGATTCAGGTAACTTATAATATTTTAGTAAATATAATGTGTAATATTTTTACGTTGGTGAGTAACCGTGGCGTCATGTTGATAAGCGAATCTTATCTAGCGGAGATAACATAGCTCCTACGGCAGAATGCCAATAACTAGAATTTTTTGTGTGGAGAATATTCCGGTTATCCAGTTATATCCTAGTTTTCTCTTTAGTTTTTTTAAATATTAGCTATTGAGTAGGTAGTAGGCGGCTGTATTTTGCATATGATCCAATAGCTTCTATTCTATTTAAAATCTTTTTTGGTATATTATGCTTCATTTGTTCAGTACTTCCCTTTAAATAAAGTAAGAAACTTGTGGGAACAGAAAACTTCTTGTTTACCCTTAAGTAGTTTTTACCTTTTGATTTTATCTATTTTAATGGTATCGTTTGGATGTATATAGAATTTTCTTTTCCTATGCTATTTCGACAAAAGTAAACTTTCACATCCAAACTTAACATCCATCAAGTTAACGGTTTAAAATATATAATAATATTCTGAGATTTTTTAATTAACCACCAGATTAATTATCTACCAGAGTATTTGATCACAGTGAAATCGCTCTGACTTTTATGTCAGTTGATAGAAATCTAACGAATTAAGACTTTTTCACATCCTTATTAAAGTTTCATTAAATATGCAAATATTTGGCACATTGTAGTGAAACTTTTCTTTCAAACCTGTTTTAAAGTATGAATGAAACCAGATTTGCATAACAGCCGAGCGATATAAAAAGTCGCGTAAAAATATCCGAAGTAGTATTGTCGGTTTGGCAGGTGATCGGCGCCAGATGTAAAAACTTGTTCTGGACTTTATGGACATATGACCAGCTATGTATACTCCTTAGTAGCAATGTGTAGGGTTCTTATTTCACAATACGTACTCGTTAACGCTGGTTCTGAGGAATCTGAAACGTCCAACAAAGTTGAGAAACCCGTTACTGACATAGCCTCTCGTATAGCAGCGGGCAGAGAGAGAGAATCAGATAGGAGTAGAATTAAATCTTCTATAATCCAAAATTACTTAAGAAACAATTATGTATGTTTCAACGCTCTATTCCTCGTATTAATTCATCTAAACCCCTCATTGTAGCTTCAGCGTTCAACAGAAGATTTCAAGGTATTTTATTAACTGCCATATTCATTAAATTCATTTTTTTATACTGAATGCTTTGCCTTCCTTTTTTGGTATTAGGGAGCTGGACTAAAAATACTGGACCCAGCTGCTATCGCAAGATTGCACTCTTAAGAGAAGGTATGTTTGAGGCCTTAATGACATACTTCAACACCTTAAGCCCAATTCTGCAAGTTTCCTGCGGATAGCCGTATGGTTAACCACACTAACTATACAACCTCAATCAGATAGTAATCTATGATTTGGTCAATTAAGTGCTGAAGCAAAGGATAATTTAGAATTAAAGTATCATTGTTTCACGGTCTGTGTGAAAACTTGCCTAATTAGACCAGAACTTAATGTGGTCATTGACCACTATTAGCACTTTTAATTAACGAATGCAGACTATCTAAATTATTTACATTTATGAAGAATAGGAAAGCTTCAGAATATGAGACCACGTTTCAGGAGAAAAATGTGTGTGTACGAAAATCATTTGGTTTGTAGGAAATGAAATATTCTGAGATGAGGCTACACAATACGAGTAATTTATATATTTACTTGACATATTTTTGAACACCCGAGAAATCAAACACAAAATAAAGCTATTGTTTGTTGACCTGATACTCGTATCATGTCACTGTGACGTAAAAGGCCAATACAGTAAGATTTAAGGTCATTTTCATCTTGGCTTTTTTGCTGAATATCTTTGGAGAAGAACAATTAAAAACTTTAGTCTCCCAATCTAATACCCTAACTAAATATTCAGAATAATTAATTTGAACAGTAAGTATCACTTCTGCAGGCCATTAGTCAGGCGCTCGCAATGAAAGGCAATAAAAAAACCGAAATTAGACCAAGGAATTTATAAACAGCATTGCAAGCGAAACTCCGGGCATGACCGGGCGACGGCGGCGACGCGTCTCGACTTCTCGACTTCTCGAGTATGCAAAAACGTCGTATCGAGTGAGTCGACGCAACTCGACAGACGTAGTTTTTAGTGAATCATACTTATTTATAAGACAGTTTAGTTTAATAATCTGGAGCTGGTTTTTAATTATGTCTATTAAAAAAATACATCATTATTCTTGACATAAGTCAACTTCAATAACGCAATTTGAATCAGCCGTAGGTTACATATTTTAGGAAAGTAGCTAAAATCATATTATTTTGGAATTAATAACCGAACAAGTAACCTGTTGTGGTTTTTTAATAAAAAAAATTATGCACACCACTTGTCATGGTCTCAAAGTAGGGAGAGATAGGAAAATAATTAAGCCAGGGGCGTCTCCCAGCACACCCATCCCCGTGGCCAATCCGAAAAGATCGTTTCCTGAATTGACCCGAAAGGGAATTGAATCCACTACGGAAATCGATCCGAGAAACCGCGCTACAGCGCACTACGCCAATCGTGTCGTTTTCAATTATTGCCACAGACTGGTTTTATCTGGTGTTACCTCTGGCAACTTGCCCTGCCATATGAAAGTAACGTTGGTATACCTAGCCCAAAATTACTGAGCCTTAAATACTCTACATAAAAATAAATTTTATTTGAAACTATACTCATCAAACTAAATCACAAAGTAAGGGGCGGTATTACAGCTTATAAAACATCTAAATAATTGTATGTGGCTGCTTTAAATAACGCACGTATCGTTCAATCAGTTAATGCCTACCTAGTAATTTATAACTTACCGTTATAAGTTTAAGCGTCATTTTATGGAAAAATTAAATAAGCCTTGTTTCTAGGGCTTGGTATTCTTTTGTAACAGGTTGTTGCATTAAACAATTTGAAAAACATTGTGGTATTTACAAATATACTTTTTATTTCCACATTCAAAATAAAGAGGATCGCTTAGAAGCTACAGCTACAAGTACACATATTTTTTATGAATAAAAAAGTAAAAGTAGTAAAAAAGTTATTAGCCTATATACTGTCCCACTGCTGGACAAAGGCCTCCATCATTGAAATCAAGTCATCGCTACAATTGATGGGTATTGGGTTAATCACCACGCTTGCCAAATGCGGGTTGGTGATCACAAAACCGGGATGTTCCGAATAATCCGAATACACACTTGGCCCGACCTGGGAATTGAACCCGGGACCTCCGGGTTTCGGGCCGAGCTCTGAAACCACTCGGCCACGTAGGCGTTAATAAAATAATATAAAAAAAAATTACATCTCGAAATAAAATAGTTTAATTAAACAAGGGCTATGTCCCAAACCAGGGTTTTCCTTCTCTTAAAGAATATAAAAACAGCATGGCAGTGCTTAAATGCAGTTATAGTTAGACCGCTTAATTGAGTCCTCGCCTGCGGGGTACAGGGGCGCGGGGGTAGGACGAGAACGGGGGCCGCGAGAGGTGCGGGCGGCAGGCAAGGTGTTCTGTCTGCCGCCCGCACTTCTCCCGCCCCCCGTTCTCGTCTAACCCGCGCCCCTGTACCCCGCAGGCGAGGACTCAATTAAGCGGTCTAACTATAAATGCGCAGGCCCGAAACAAATGAAAATTCACTATGTTACTGTCTAATGAGTTTATCTTTAGCAATAAGTGTACCATCACGTAAGTCTTCGTGTAACACATTTATCATTTTTATAGTTTTGTTAAACTAGATTTGAAAACATTCATAGTGAGTGCATGGCAAAATTTTGAAGGACTTACTGACAACCCTGAGCGTAACCCAGGCAATTTGCGTTCGGTCACTCACTAGGTTTGGTTTGCAAAATTTTTTTTGACGTAACTACTGACGCTGAGTATGTACCGTTGGTTGTATAATGAATAAAATTTTGCAAATGTAATAAAGATAGTTCAGATTATACTAGCAAATTAAAGGCACCGCCCCACAAGATATTGTGAAAACAACGATCAAAGGTAGGTAGTAAATGACGTAATTCGAGATGATTATTATGGTCATAAGTTAATTCACATTGACGATATCATCATTCATAGTCATAAGAAAACGTCCACTGCTGAACTTAGGCCTCTCCATAGGATTTTTGCATCGGCCTATCCCGGGAGGCTTGCATATGTTTAGAACTGTTATTAATTATTGACTAATAAGTACGACTGTCATTTAGCTTTCTATTTACTTCAATACGTATTATATCCATTTCGGTACAGCTTGCCGTCAAATCGCGTAAACCAACAATAACCACCAAACCTGTACATCTACCATGAGTTGCCACTTTAAATTTACGTCATCGTTCGCGTAAAAACTTGTATTGGGATTTGACATCGCATGACAATGTCAAATTAAATCCCATTGCAATTTTTTACGACAACTTATGGTAGACGTACTGTGTAGACAATTTGACAGCGACGAATAGTTAATATAACATCACTGTTTGCAATCGTAAAGCGTTTTCCGTCATTAGATCAAAGTTTATAGAAAATAAATAAATGATAAAATAAAAATATGAGTATTTTAAAAGATGTTATCATTCTCAAATACGTTTTTGATTTGACTGATTGTAACAACAGTTCGTATATTGACAAAACCCCTTTTGAAGTTATAAAGCAATATTATATCTTCCGTTTTTTGCTGAAAGTGTCGTATTACTTGTGTATTAGTAGCCCAATCAATTCGTATCATTCGTCGAACATCCACGTGGCTGACAAAATTGAATAGTTTTCAAAATTGTTTCACTTGGACAGCGTCCAGTGTCAGACAATAACGTCAAACTCACCTTGGGCACCGCAAATAAAATGTTTCACTTCGCCGATGCAGTGTTCGGGGAAAAATCTCACTTTTGCAACGCGCGAGTGAAATTCTAGTGATTGTTTGAAATATTCGTGTTTGTTTCGAGTGTGTAGAGAGTTTTATGTGTGCAGTCTTTTGTTTTCGTCAGCGATTGGCGGCGAGCGTGGATGCAGTTCTGCACTGACTGTCGTGAACAGGTGAGATGCTGTAACTACTTACAGAATACAATTCACAAAGCTATGGACATCTTTAAATATCGTTTAGCTACGAAAAGCTAGTTTATTAAAGTATGTGTGCTATATACTGTCCCAGAACTGGGCAAATCCTTAAAATTAAAGTGTTCGCAACAATCGATGGGCTACAAATTGAATATGAAAAGCGTAAAAATTTAAACTTTCGTTTGGTCATCATCATCATGCTATGAGATGTCTACTGCTACAGGCAAAACGAACATACCTATAGGCAATGGTCGACGTTCTATGCTGCATTTGTCATTAAGTGGTCTCACTGGTCTCCTTTTCAGAACTTTTCTACCCCAACGGCGTCAGTCAGTTTTTGCCCTAAAAAACCTTCGGCGCTACGCCCGTGACTTTGACTACGGATATCCTCTTGTGTTACTGAGCTTATTCAAGAGAAATTAAATACGAAGTTTTTTCAAAAGACAGATAGACATTTGCATTAATTCGGACCTGCCGACTTTAGCAAACAATATTTATTGGTCATTTAAAAAGGCAATTACAATCTAAGACCGATTATTATTGACACACTAATGCTCGTTTCATTTGATTGATGTTCGTTAAGAATGAAACAAATGTCGTTATTATGTAAATATATAATCTACCTCCTTTTACTGTTGAAGATGTATTAAAGAGGCGTCTCGTAGAAAGCATTAGCAAAACCAAATTAGTGATTAGAAGAGAAAACTATTTATATTAACTGTCGGTTATGGCAGTGTATTTAATTAACCTAATGAGAACCACACTGATGGTAATGACCCGACCACGGCCGAAGCGTTTGTTTACATATTCTATTTTGACCTGTATTCCTAATGGAACAAAGCTTTTATAGTTTGGCAGTGAACTTATATTAATGAGGTTAAGTTCGGAATGTTACGGGTGGCTATTGGCAATGTTACGCACGCATGTGTATTTTTTAATTAGTTAACAAGCTTTTCATGTAGTTTGTAGGCCTTTTTAAGTACCTATTTAATTTATTAGATGTAATTTACTAGATAATCTTTTCTAAAATACATTATGTGTTTTTGTTTATGATTATTAATAATCCTATAATGGACACATTGAAATGATTGGGTCGGACCGGACTAATATGATCATTCTGAGTTCTAATGATGCTGCAACCCTAAGTGTTTCGTGATAAATCCTTTTTGATTTTTCAAAAGTTACTCAATGTTTCAAAAGCTTAAAGCGGATTATATGCTAGACTGTGATTACTACTTAAAATTGAAACATGGCGATGTTTTGAAGGGCTGATTTGTGTTGAACGCTGTCAGTTTTAGTGATATGTTTTACGTGAAAGTTAGACTTTATTAGTAAAATAACTCAAATAACAAATAAATCAAATACAAGATTTGCGTTTACGACTTACATAAAACGGCTGGAGTTATTATAGACGAGAGTTGAGGAAAGAGCGGTAAAGGACGTGATTGGTCGGTTAAACGTTTCACAAAACCATGTGATAAATAACTTCTATTGCAAAAACAAATGAATACAACAGGTTATACAGTAACCAAACGTATAATGTTCAAGTCAGGCGGCCTTTTGGCCACAAAGCGATCTCTTCCAGAAAACCCTCTGTAGTGCCAGGTAACAGCTGGTTTACTGGATGGAAATGAAAAATCATACACGAAATTGCTCGCTACGCTCAGTTAATAAAATTTACAAGTTATAAGGGATTGTAATTATGCCCAGGCAGGTAGTAGAAAGTTACTACATTAAACCCTTTCAATTTCTAACCGTTTACTGTTCCTCGTAACAATTAAAGTATATGAGGCAAAGATACCAAACAGCATTGTTACAAACGTGCAATATTTACAAACTGACACATCAATGAAATCGTCAACGTGAACACTGAAAAATAACCTTTCCATTGTGTTGTGCTGTTGTGTTGCTCAAACAGAATACGAGAGTGGTCTACTTCGCAGTACCATCGATTGACACATTTACAGAATGTTATATAATGTACCTACCTAACATTCTTTTTTTTACGTCACATGACTATAACATTATGACTTGAACAAAAAACGAAACGATCTCGCGGGCGCACCCCGAGACGGTGGACAGACCTTATCAGGTGTCGCCGGTCGGTGACGCACTCCAGCATCAACGATCGCTCCCACTCCTCCAAACATAGAGCTGCTAGGCGAAGCATCGCGAAATCGGCAATGGCACAACAATCGGCTAATATTGTATGACCACGACCACTTAGTCAAGAGTGAATGACTAATAAAAAGAAAGAACGTCGGTCGAATTGGGTCTTTCGTAATCTCCAAACGCTCTAGGGACTACTTAGCTTTCAACTTAACCTTCGATAAACGATATTTTATAGCCTAAATTGTAACCAGAATCACTACACGTTGGCATCCTTGTTAAATATTTATGGCCCAAGTCTATTTCCTTAATAAATGTTCGAATATTAGTGATAGTCAAATAATTCGCACACAATCCTGCGCGTTTATCTCAGAATTTATTGTCGTTATACTAGGGGTGACACCATTTTCAGATGGCAATGACTTTATTCCCAGCTAGGTCAAATAATATTTAAGAAACACAAACGTAATTCAAAAAGTATTTATTCGTATTCAGTAGAATCGTTAATATTTACATCACAATTGATTTTTCGAAAAAAAAACAAATTTACATTTTCACAACGGTAACTTCTAATATGTTCAAATTTAGTCGTTCAGATAGTAAGTAACATAAACATACTCGAAGCTGAAATTCCTTCAAGCACGCGTCGTTTGGTTTAAGTAGGCAAGAGTCACATAAACTATAGATAGTCACCCCTATCCTTGAGCAATATTACCGCACACAAAAAAAGTGTTCGAATTATCTCACTATATTTCGTAACAACACCGTTGAAATGATACAAACCGCTGAAATAGAATTCACTGAACCTATAGAACTCAAATTCACAATTGAAAAAAGCCTCCTTTCATCTATTTAGTTTCCTATAGTATAGGTTATGAATGCCATCAGATATTAAAATCTCACTTGATGATTTAGTAGAGGTAATAAATTAATATTTTTTTCACGTAGTGGTAGCCCTTATTAAACCTCCACCATCTAGTTTAATGGATCTAGATCGCACACACTGAATGTACAGACAGGATAATATACAGAAGTTCAAGTGCGCGGTTACTTTTGCGATTATAAATAGGTGAAGGTTACGTTCGGAACTCCGGAAGTATCAGGAATTTTATTTTCGTTAATTGGCGAGCAGTCGCTTTTTATGACTTTCACTGAACGTGTTTATCTGAATTATGCATATGTCAATTCTGCTGTTCACTTTTCTTTATGAATGAATAATTTAAAGCAAATATTATTTGAGCAAGAAAATTTGAAATAATATTAAGATTTGACTATTTCATACGGAATTGAAATGTAGAGTTATGAAAGTCAGAGACTGGTATGACTTAGATATTCTTGCCACAGAGGCACAGTAAAACCACAGACAGGATTTTTAAAAGCTCCTGAGTTAATTAATATTGAAATTCCCAATCTAAGTATACTACTCGTTATAGCTGAATAGGTCTCTTGGCATGTTTTCAGTCGAGCGCGCACGAGCAGGTTCGGTTACCGGCCAATGCACATCGCAAGCCGTGCGCATAGCAAGTTGCGCGAAACGAATTATGCGCACCTAGGTCAACACGCCACCGAAACTAACTTTGCTAACCGATTCGGAACAGGCTTTCAGGCAGTCTTTGGTTTTGTTTACCTGAAGACAGAAAAGATAATTATAGTCTTGGTCAAGGCACCATGCAGGAACCCACCTTGCTCTATACCCGGCCGACTTCTTGGATCATTTAAGCTACTGAAGCTCAACAGAGAGTGCTTGGGAAATATAAATATTTTTATTTATTTATCCCTAAATAAATGAACAAAAAACATTTTAAAAGCTAAGAAAAAAAACTGCTACTAAAAAGTGATTAATCATATTGAGATGCTAATTAATGACATAAACTCAAAAAAAAAATGCTAGTACATATTAACATAAATGATAAGTCGTTTCAACATAAAAATAAGTATCTGGTTATCTGGTCTCAGACAACTAAAGTGCAAGCCCTGTTGAGTTTGATATCAGATTCAGACCTCATATCTATTTATAAATTGTTTTTTATACCGTCGATTCGCAGCGTAACTGAAATATCGTTCGACCGCTTTCAGATTGGGTCGTCAGCAGCGCGCCAGCTGAGCAGCCATGTGATACCTTCACATTATAAATAAAGCGGCGCTGCCGCAGCGTGACAGCACCTGGATCAGTGCGGTGCAATCCACGCCATAATGAATCTTTCGGTGTCAAAGTCGCTCATTTTTATGTCTCCCAACAAACATGTGCGCTCACAACACTAGCGCAGCGCCTATTGATTGTTAGCGACGCGCCGCCCACGTGCCGCTGCCGCGCTGTTATTTATAGTATGAAATTATCAGCAGCGCGAGCAGCGTGACTGTCGCGCAGCCGTCGCGCTGCTAAAGTCATCTAAATGTGAAAGCGCTCTTAAACAAATGAATATCTTCAGTAAAGGGCAAGTATTTTTAGGGTCATGTCAAAATATTTTCAAAAACTTAATAGCAGAACAATAGTGGAAAGTATTAACTTTTGCGCGAATTTAAAGCAATAAAAACTAGCAAAAACGTCATTACATGCATTGTTTTGTTTTGGTTTAGTGGCGTTTAATCACCTACTAACTTAGTGGTTATGGAATAATATTTATGGCCCCATTGAAAATCCCCGAGCAGAAAATCCAATAAAATCCTCATTTATGTTGCCGGCCTTTGAGGATAAAGGGAAGACAGCCATAGGTGTAAATCCGTTTATCTTCTGTAAACGGAACATCTTCTGTAAATGGAACATCTTCTATCAGCCATTCCCTTGTGAGTAGTATTCTATTATTGAATACTAACTGACTGTAAGCGGCTTCGCCCCTCGTAGACTAGACTGTCTTTGCCGTCAAAAATTACCCTTAATTAAAAAAATATAGTCTGAAACTCCCTGTTGATGTACATTTTTTTAAAGTGCCTGTCAAGATGACCTTACCTCATCTTGAGGGCCTGCACAAAAAAGAAGCTTTACATTGGTAAAAGAGTTTAAAAAATCTGTCCAGTACTTTTGGAGCCCATTCAATACAAACGAACAAACAAATCTTTCCTCTTTATAATATTAGTACAGATAGTATAGACACGATATCCACTCATTAAAAGTGATGTTCCTAGAATTGGGGCGAACACAATTCGCTTTTGCGATTCACATTATAAATGCCCAGTTATGGACTGAAGAAATTATTCAAGAACAGATACATATCAGAAGAACGTATTTCACTGATGTAGGGTTGTCGATATTTGATTCTTTTAAAAAACGTTAACTTAGTTTTATTCTGAAAGTATACTCACAATAATTAAGCTAGTTCTGATGTCATTCTGCATCATCTTGCTCATTTTAGTGAGCATGTTGTTTAAGCTAGTTTCATTTACGTTGACTTAAAGCGTCTGCAAAGGATTCAAGTTTGAGCATCATCAGCATAGTTTAAGTCACCGTGAAAACCGAATTTAATGACACAATTTAAGGGAGATATTATAATAAAGAGAAGGTACTCTGTACCCCCAATTTCAGACTCAGCTCTTACCATTGGCCCATGAGGCGTACAAGATCATAAGACACCTTTTGTTGGTTTATCTATCTAATTAGCGTCCGACAACCCTATGATAAGCAGTAATATCGTAAAGAAGTGACATTACGGGCACACGGCCGCCCAGTCCGCTGCGTGGTGTAAGTTGCCTTCTGACTCAGGAGTTTCGTCACTGGACCAGTTATACAACCCTCGGATTTACTTTATTTTCATCGCCTTTGACATTAATAGCCGGAATTACCAAATATGTCGACGTTAATTATTTTCTTTAACCGATGAACCGATAGCCGATGTGGTAAGCGTGTACTTGAGTAAAGACCGCGTTCCGGAAGCTAGATGGAACGACGATTTGTGAAGGCTGCCGGCTAGAACTGGATGAGTCAAGCTGAGGTTAGGACGAATGTGAGTAGGCTTATATTCAGCAGTGGATTTAGCTAACGAAGACGGTGTTCTGCGTCTCTTGTGTCCATTAACACCTCCATTGCTAGAAAACCAGACACAATAAATGACCTATTGTTATATCACTCGATATCGCGTGACCGGCACTAAGGTTTTAACTGACATTTAAACTGTATAACCGTATTATGATCATGATGTAACTTGGTTTTCGTATTACTCTTTATAGAATAGGAAGTTTCAAATCGTTACACCTACACAACATCATATTTTTGTGGTCACATGACACTGAGGTGTCCAAAAGGTTTACTTAAAAATACAGGGAAAGATTCAACAGTATAATGCGTACTTAAATGGTATAATATTACCACAATTTCCCGGCAGTTTCAATAACTATTAAATGTGACTGTTTATTTTTATTATATTAGCTAACAACTAATTTTCAAAATAAACACCATCCACATTTGTAGCGATAAGACGTCCATGGCTGAACGCAGCCTCCTTCTTAGTTTTATAGATTTGCTCGACATAGGCGGCCTGGCATTCATCAATATCCTGCAGATTTTACAAGGATATCCGCCCACCTGGAAGTATGGGTATCTTGTAGTAGTAGCTTAGTGCTGCTTTGTTGTAGTTCCTCCGAGTAGTTTAAGTGTAGGTTAAATCACTTTGGATTTAAAATATTATTGACTATCCATTTCAATAATAATAATATAGTCTATGTCGAGGATTATGACTTTTGAGCGATTGGATCCCTACTAGTATTACTGTCCTTGTCGTTCCTACTGACATTTTGAAAGACAGCATCAATTCTATCAGTGGTCACAAGCAAAAAATCATTTAGAAATTCTTTACACTATTTAACTGATCAGATGCGAGTTAAGAAAACAGCATAGCAGGTAATCACAATCTGACCGATTTTGACAATCCGTCCTGAAACCCTATAAGTTTGATATAAACATCCAAATCTGTTGAGATTATTTAACAGTGTATGATAACCTCATGTGACGGTTATTATTAGTTATTTACAGTCATTAAGAGGAAACAAAGCCAGTATTTTATGGCTCATGATTGCGATCTACGGATGGTCGCATCAGGTGATCATACCGGGAAATCAACTTCTCAAAAAACGTAATCGTACATAATTGATATACAAAAAAAAGCACAGTTCAGTAACCTCTTAGTTGCCTATATCTAGTTCTCATAAAAATTCTACAGCTACAATCAAGTGGAAGTGGACTATGCGTTTAAATGTTTCGAATTTGTCAGAGTGACTTCTACCAACATTTTCAACCGACTTCAAAAAAAGAGGAAGTTCTCAATTAGACAGTATGTTTTTTTTATGTTTGTTACCTCATAACTTTCGAGTGGGTGAACCGATATTGATCGTTCTTTTTTTATTTGAAAGCTGGTGTTTCCGAATGGTCCCATTTTAATTTAGTCTCGTTCTGACAGTGGCATCCGTGAGAAAACCATATAAGTCTTAAATCTAGATAGACAAAATGCGCGACAAATGGACGAATAACTCAATATTACGCCAACCGATTTTGATAATTCTTTTTTATTTGAAAGCTGATGCTGCCCGTGTGGTCCCATTTTAATTTGGTCCAGTTCTGACAGTGGTATCCATGGGAAATCCATATAAGTCTTAAATCTAGATAAACCATATGCGCGACAAATGGACGAATAACTCACTATCACGCCAACCGATTTCGATGCTTCTTTTTTTATTGGAAAGGATATAGGTACTTCAAGGGTAGTTTGATGAGAGTTTGGTTAGGTTCTGATTATGGAATCCATAACAAAGTAACGGAACTCTTCAATTCTTAGTAGCAATATGACGATACTTTTTCGATATATAAAATAAATAAGAACTATTCACTGAAAATCAAGAAATAAACAAAAATTTTAACAAAAAAAAAGTTTACTTAAAAAAAAACTATTCCAAAACAAAGCACTAAAAAGTAAAGAAATAATTGCGTATTCTTCTAAAACTTATACGATAATATAATGTAGGTACAATTATTGTTATTGTTGGAGTCGGTGTCAGCCAATGTAGGTTTGTAACTCAATTCGATTGCATTATAATGTGCATAATGAACAGTTTTATTGTCAATATTCAGGTCATAAAAAACACCATAAAAAGTAATTGTTTAAGTTTCATGTTATGTTACAATAAACTTAAACTGATATAAACTCGGCTCTCAGTGCTTGCTTCAAAGTGTATTTTTCCTTAAAAACGCTATCAGGTACATATCTGACAATATCTAGGAGATAACAGGTCAGTAGTAGGTAAGCATACAAGTAGCTTTTCTGTACGTCAACAAGCAAAAAACGTTACCTAAAACAATATGTACATTTACCAAAACAAATCCTGGTCCCCTCAAGGACTGTCAAATATAGTTATTACCTTCGCCGCCCCCACACGGCGACGCTAGGTGTCGCAAAATCGTCGCAGGCGCACAACTGGGTAACGACCATCTTCCTGCCACTAACATTGAACCTCGGCCCTGAGAGACGGCCAAGTGCACGAGGATGTCGGCCCGAAATAGACTTTTTTATTGAATACTCGCGGAAACGGGACAACAGAGGATACAATTGGAATGACAATGTTTAGATGTGGGTTATTGACAGAGCGTAAAATAAACCTTTTTATCTCTCTTTTCGTTGCAATCTGGCCTAGAACATTTTTCGCAGAATTATAATGTACTAGCTCTCCGCCCGCGGCTTCGCCCGCGTGAACTTCATTCGGTAACATATTACATAAAATATCTATAAATTGTAGCCTATGTGTTATTCTGATGTATAACAGTAATACAGTTACTGTAAAGTTTCATCTAAATCCGTTCAGAATTTTTTCCGAGAAAGAGTAACAAACATTCACACATACATACATGCTCACAAACTTTCGCATTTAGAATATTAGTAGAATAGGCTTCCGTGGTATTCTATGGCATTTCTTCTAATTTCAATAGGCAAAGCCTTACGGTGCTCTCCTCTTCAACCGTTTTATGACTTCTGACTTTCATCGGCCCCATAGCTAAGAAAGCTGTTTGTATTTTATGTAATATCTCCAAATCTTGCTTCATAGCTGTTAATATTCCAAAATAATATTATTTAATTTCAAAACTTTTTTTAGTGGTCCTAATAATTCCACAACCTCTTTATGTTGCACATATTCTTCGGTATAAATAAAAATGAAAATAAATTCACTTTATTTCGGACAGTGTCCAAATTAAAACAGCTTACAAAAAATAATAATGATAGTAAAATTAATCCAAAAATAAGTTAAAAAAATTCAATTACAATTCAAGCTAAGCCAGATAAAGAAGTAATTTAAAATTGAATAAATTAAAACCTTAAGAAACTTCTACTTCAAAATTAAAATAAACCATAATAAAACCAATTAACATATTAAAATAAATTATATTAAATATTTAATAAAAAAAAAATTATTATTTAAATTTAGTATATCAAAATATAATAAATAAATAAAATACATTTCTCAATTTAAATAACGCCCCACCACGGACACACCGCGAACCAGCAGATGTGCTTGTACCCAGTGCCTCAGCAGCGGTTTTACACAGAATGATGACCGAATACCTATTCATTTTGGCCTTTAAAAAGAAGTCATAATACCAGTTACGTTCGACCAGAAATCCGAACCAGGCAGAGCAAATCTTTTGAATAACTATCGTGAATTGACGTCTAAAGTTAGCCAGAGCTAGCCGTCATGAAAGGAAGTCGCCAGATTCAAATTGCCGTGCTGCAGTTGCAATAATTGGCGAGGTGGATCGTAATAGGCCGCGGGGGAGCCATGTTGAGTCCTATATTTAGAGGACAGGTCGTAAGGATGTTGTGATTTATTTAATTGCCATATCATTGGGTATGCTTTGTAAGTTGCCTTGTGTATTTGAAATTGATCTATCTTGAAAACACAATGGTGATAGTTGACTACTCAATTTTGGTGGTAGGAGCCACCAACCAATAAAACTGTTGCAAGGTGTCCCGAATTAGGTTTGGTTAGGCTATGGAAGCAAATTGTGATTACTTTAAGGTATTGAAGCCCGACTGCAATTTTAGCAGCATTATGCACATTGTAAATTATTATCACTTTTTACTTCCTTTTATTTAATACAGTCCCATTTTAAACTTATATATATGTGAGCAATTAAATGTGATTCATATTTACAAAACACGTGTAAGTTTCGCGACAGAAATCTGATATTATGACTGACCGCTGACAGATTAGTGTTAAACGTATATGGACGTGATTTACCTCGCGTCATTGAAACGTCAGCATACAGACGCCCATAATTATTACAATTCCAATAAATCTGATGTGATGATTTAAACTTATATTTTTTTAATGCTCATTTCAGGTGCTGAGTTTAAATCAAGATGTGGCTCCGCGTGTACTTTTCTGCGCTAGCAGTGTGTCTGCTGCTCGCTCCAACTCTGGCTGGCGTCTGCCCTGACGGATGCGTCTGCAGCACCACCCGCGATGGGCTCCATCGGGCCACCTGCAGCAACATTGCCGATCTTTACAAATTCACTCTTCGGCAGAAACATCATAATATCAACATCTTAGACCTCTCCCACAACAATATAACCAAGTTATCGCATGAACTCGACCGACTAACCGAAGTCGTTACACTAGACCTGTCTACTAACGGCATCACGAACGTAAACAAATTCTTGCATAATGCAAAAAAACTCGTACATCTGAACTTGGCTAACAACAGGATACCAAGTCTGTCCCTTACATATTTGCCAACAAGTGTTAGTTCACTAGACTTAACTAACAATCTGTTGCAAGATGTGCCTTCTGATCTTGGTCATTTAAAAGGTTTAGAACATTTAGAGTTGGAAGGAAATCCACTGAATTGCTCTTGTGAAAATATTGGGGCACGAGACCGGTTACTTCTAGCTAATGTTTTAATTGATAGAGTTAAATGTGCTTCACCAGTGAAGGTTATGGGTCGCTCCTGGTTGGAACTAAAGACTAAAGACATTTGCAAAATTCCAAAAACTGAACCTAACTATCTCGACATGATGATGGGGGATCAACCAGTAGATGCAGAACAGATAGGAGAACAATCTACTGCGTTAAAATCTATGCCCATGGTAGCTCCGAGTGATCTGGATGATGGTTTAGTAATACATGATCCAAGTGCATCTGATGACGATGATAATAAAATGTTCCTGAAAGTTGATCGTTCTACGTTATCTCCGATAATAGATGCCTTAGAGGGATCAGGATCTGGTGATATAGATACGGTCACACCTCCTAGTCTCATCGAACCTAGATTTAATGCAAAGCTAATTCCAGGAATTATCAGATCTGATGAAGTTTTACTTGTGGATAATGAACATAGCACCGAAGATCCAATCGAAGGATCAGGTCAAGGGTCAGGCTCTGGTGAAGGTACCTTAATTTTCGCTGATGTTGAGTACATTGAGCCGGTAACAGAAACCACCGAAGCAGCTACTACTACCCCACTAAAAGAATTGGACCCTGGTCCAGTTAGAAGAATCTTTGATAATGATATAAACGAGAGTTCTACGGAATTTCCAATGCCTGAAATGCCTTCAGTTTACAGGGGTGACCCAAATTGGTACATGAAAACAGAACCACCAGTTATTAAAGAAAACCATGTGACGCCGCAGGTGACACGTGACACGACCATATCCGAACATATACGAGTAACGCAGGCTTCAGATAATCTTGGTGCAGCTCCGACTACAGACAAGGTGGCTCCCCATAAAACTGGTACATATGTGTGTATCGCAATTATTGTTGTACTACTAGTTGGTTTAATAGGATTTGCCATTGTGAAAGGACAGATAAGGAAACGAAGAGATAGAAGGCTTCTCAGGCAGCAAAAGAGAGATGTTGAAAAGGCATCTAAGGAAATGGTAGATATGAATAAGTCACTGTTAGGTAAACCTGCTGGTGGATTAGAATCACCAGCTGAGAAAAAAATAAACGGAAAATATGAGCTAGTGCCTACACATGAGATGCAGCCAAAGAAAGGTGAAAATGGAAATGTAGGAAATGGCGCTAAGTACGGTAGTAATAATGACATTCGCACTGATAGTCCTAGAGATACTAACCAGAATAAAAGCAGTTCAAAGGACAATAATTTAACTGAAGAAGCTCCGCTACCTCAACAACAGAATTCATTTGAATCGTCTCCTGATTCTCGAAAAGATACAAATTCACTATCCAGTGAAGACATCTTCGTTCCGTTAAATGACGACGAAACTCCAAGACTAAATGGAAATCTCGATTTGGATGTGTCACAGCCTTTGATCAATGAAGACCAATTAACAGATACCGATTTCTTGTCCCCCTCGCGTGAATACGTTCCTGTTTACTCGCCCGATATGGGCAGGGTTCGCATCAAAATGTCAGAGACGCCCAAGCCGAAGACGCCAGTACTAGTCACCCGAAGTAGGTCGAATGCTGGGGACATAATTATCACACCTTCAGATATCAGCAACATTCGCAAGTCGACCACCTGAAATGCGGTCTTATCCTGATGGACAATACAATCTTATTGTATAAAAATTGGTGTCAATTAACAAACAACTACTTCACTATTGGCGAAATTCTGTGATTATTTTGAATGCATATTCCAGGGAACTCTAGTGCGATGGACTGAATTTTTGGTATGAGTGTTATGTCTAAAAACTTTGCTGCCAAAGTGTGTTTGTAGTCGAAAGTGCCTTTATTTTTAACATTATTAGTGGTATAAATATTTATGAGAGTATATTGAAGTAAACATATTTTTATACGTGTAAAGATGTTGCCATGTTCATGATAGTAATAATGGTTTCGTTTTAGTAAATCCACTTCGTAAACATTACGATACGACCAACGCATGTTGTACAATAGTTAATTGTATTCTGATAGTTTATTTTAGTTGTTTCAGTTTTCGGTATCTACTCTGAATTTGAATTTAAAAATTTCATGGTTGTGTACTTATTCGCAAACAAATAGAAAGCTAAAGAACAACGAAAAAATATCTGGCTATGTTTGTTTCTCATATTCTCCTGTAGAGATTTACTCTATAGTCTGGCTAAGCGTAAGTTCCTTTTTTAAGTAATTTTATTGTTTAGTTGTAAGAATGTGATACCATTTAATATAAGATACACATGTTAATTCACATTGTGTAAATATTATGATTATTTTGAATTTTCGTTTTAGTGTACATTTGCGTAGCTCTATTTTATTACTGAAATTATTATAATTTTTAATTATGAACTATTGCTTTTCTTTCATCAATCTATGTTTCGTTTTGCACTTCTTCAATTATTTGAATGGATAAGTAATTTATAAATAGGTACTGTTATGTTGAATTTAAACAATTCTGATTTTTTTTAGTGAAAAAAAACTAAGGAACAAAATAGAGAACAATAATAGTTCAGTAAGAGGATTTATTAATGATGTATTTTTATTACAAACTATTCGATATAAATGGTTGATTCAAGAGTTTGTTTTCTTCAGACCTACCTTGTATACATATCAAAGACTTTTACTTAAAATAATGAATGATGATTAAACTCAATTTCCTTTTGAGGTATTATTGAATTGTATATTGAATAATAGAGATCTAACCGAGTAAACCCGGAGTGGTAACAGAGCTCAACGCTTAAGCCGGAGGTCTCGGGTTCAAATCCCATGTAGAGCAAAGTGTGTTTTCGGTTTTTTCGGAACAAAGCCCGGTTGGTACGTGATGATCAAGAACCCGCATTTGGCAAGCGTGATGATTTAGCCAGTTACTATTAATTATTGCAACAAATTTATTTCAATAATGGAGGCATAGCAGTTAAACAAGTCCCTTTCCCAAACTACAGAGATTTATTTTGGTGGCCTCCCCGACCAACCTCTCGGTTATGCAGAAAGGCACACTATTCCTAGCACACCGTGAAGTGTACCAGGGACCATCTGCGGTAGGTCCTGCCACCACAAAGCACAATGCACAATGCATTACACATTATGGTACTCGTAGGCGAGTAGCCCGTGGCATTACCCACTCCCATTTATCCTGAATGGTACCGGAGCACTTATAGTCGCTCACCACGCGCATCCAAAGAACGCTAGCGGCTTCAATCCCCGCTGGGGACGTCAGAGAAGCCAACTACCATTTCTCCAGAATGGTGCCGGAGCTGTATAGCACGCTCACATCTCAATGCACTGCCGTACTTCTACCCTTAACTACAGCAGGGTGGCCGGATAGGCAATCTAGCGGATACCCATCTCCTGGCTATCCAGGCAAGTCCCGGAGGAGCGGCAAGCCGCTATAAGGGTTCCTCACTAACCCCGCATCTAAACACTTAGCGGCCCAACGCCCTAGACCAGTGAATTTAGATACTCGTTGCGCGCGATGAGGGACGCTCGGTACACACTACCGAGCAGACGAGCATGCCCCACCTCTGCAACTAACCACATGCCACCACGAATCCAACTCCAAGTTGGGGCCTGCCTTAAGAAAGGCAGAGTTGGGACCCCCAACACCCGTGGTATCCTGATCCAAACAGCCAGACCTGTAGTTCAAGCTGCGAAAACCTACCCGGGTGAAGTAGGTAGC
Source organism: Udea olivalis (assembly GCA_947369235.1). Lineage (NCBI taxonomy): Eukaryota > Metazoa > Arthropoda > Insecta > Lepidoptera > Crambidae > Udea > Udea olivalis. The sequence goes on along the minus strand of OX376341.1, from coordinate 7,665,219 downwards.
AGTTGGACAGTATCAAGCCTAATTGCTGCTTTCCCTGCATTCCATAGAGATCCAATAATTAATTTTCACGAAATTGATGTGGAATTCGTTGCAGCCAACGCCATCTATAGTACAAATATTAAACTAACTTGCATTTAGTTTGAGGATTTTTGTACCCCTACCATAAGTTTACTCGCACTAATCACAATCATTTCTGGCGTCTCTGGAAATATTTTGGTATAGGATTTTGGTACAGAGCGCCTCTAGTGAAAACTGATGAAACTAAAAATGGCATACAAGTTGCTGCTTTTAATTAACGTACTTTACGTGAGGCTGACTTATGGTACTGAACTACCTAAAAAGGTGCCCTGGCAATTTATTGTTGCCACTACTTTATTAAAAGTCTTGATCAACTTTTTACTATGGATGGCATCATTGATAATATATTTGATCTCATAATTATAAAAACAAGACCAACGATTCTTATTTGTGATGTACAAACCTCGAGGCGTCGAGTTCCACTTTGAAGCTTCGAGGCGGATTGGCCGGACTCAGTGAGCTCGGTAGGCTCGTAGACCCGAGCCCAGCCGAGCCGCGAGCTCCCTGAGCCACGCCTCGAAGCTTCAAAAGAGTTCGGGCCTTCAAAAGAGTTCGAGCTTTAAAAAGAACTCGAGTCTTCTTAAAACTTTTCACTATAATATTTTTCATTTTGATTGTTATTTTTTTTTGTTAATTAAACCTCTATTTTGCAAAATACCCTTCTAGAAGGGTAAAATATGTGTTTGTGTGGTCACAAACACATATTTTAATGCCTGCTTTGAAAACGAAGACTTCAAATGGCAACGACTCGCCAAGTAAAAACATCTCGAGCGCTATAGAAGACTCGGGCCCTGAAAAAGCCTCGAGATCGAACGAGCCCTGAAAAAGGCGCGAAATCGATCGAGCTCTCAAGATGGCTCGAGTTCTCGAAAAGACTCCCGAGTCGTCGAGCTTCATACAAACGCGGCGAGCCCTGTTAACAACATCAAGCTCTAGACAAAGGGACTCTGAAGCCTCGAGTCTTGTACATCACTAGTTCTTATCAATGCTCTATTGGTTCTTTTCGCCTAGTACTGAAATATTGATTTGACTCAAGTCTGAAGACAGCAAAATGCTGCTTTTTATCTAAATGAGAAATAATTTCGAGAAGTGTTGTCCTGGAGCCCAACTGGCAAATACAAGCGACATAATTTTGAGGGTGAATAAAAGAAGTCAAGAAAATAAGTTATAAATAATTAATTATATTTACCACCTATTTCTATACATTGATTAATATACCATAAAAAATAATTTAATACTCATTACTACAGACATTCTTAATTTGACTACAGTGTAGGTTTCACTCTCTTTTAAAAAATTTAAAGTTAACTAGTCATTTTAAATGTATCTATTTTAAACTTAGATTAAATCAAATAGCGGAAGAAACTCGCACGTCCTTCAAATTGTCAACTGAAAACGGAGATGATGCACAACTACATGCACGCACACTCACACCTCGCTGTGATTCTATTTATCGTTATGCGATGTTAAAGGACAGAGACAAACCCATTTGTTTTAACCAAAGCGTAAGCGAGACGAGGCGACCTTCAGAGTAAAGTCCTGTCAATCGTATATTGCGACTGAGTGAAATTAGGCGACGGGGGCCTGTTTTAAGCGGTCCACGCGCTAGAGGCGAGTCACCCATCTTCCATTTTGATTTAATCTAAAAATCTTAAACCCTTTCTGTAGCCATGAAAAATACAAAATCTCACACGGACTTAACGAATCTAACCATTACAAATGGACAGTTGTAAAAATCTACATCAAATGATCAAAGTATTTGGGTTAGTATATTTATCGAATTCTATATTCTTTCCTATTCTCTCATACTCGTAAAAAATATAAAACAGTATTTTAGTGCCGACTAGGGTAATAAAGTTTAATAGGACAATCAGATGAAAATGTATTCATTCAAAGGCACATAGTCACAAATCTATAAGTTACTCTCTCTTAGTTCATTATCATCACTGGAATACCTCCTATTTCGAGGTCTTAGGGGTCTTTCTAACTCGGCTTCTATTTCAACCGTAACTGAATCATTGCCACCCCTACCTTCATATTCTGATAATCTTCTTCTACGGGCCCCGGGAGAATGTTCTAGATCTGCTATTTCATGGCTACCGAACCTTCTTGGAGGCCTTCGACGTCTTCTACGATCGTTATCTGATGTTTCATTGAGTTCTACATCCTCTAACACAGGTAAATCCCCATTTCGTTCAGTTTCGTCCAGAAGATCCCCACTGGATTTAGTTTTTCGTCGGCCCTTCTTTTTCCTTGTCTTGCCGGTGCCAGCATCACATAACGAATGAGTTGAGGTATTTAGTTTGGGCATAGAGAGAGCTTCGTCATAAGATGGTGGGGCGATCAAATCTCGGGGATCTGGTGCGTTGAGGGAATCTTGTTCTGCACGCATTCTTAGTTCTCGCAATCGTTGTCTGGCTTCTTCAACTTGTCTTTCTCGTTCTTCTTGGATTGCACGCAAACGGCGTTTCATAGAATTTCTTACACAGTTTACCAATAATATGCAGACAGATAATCCTGTGATCATTACAACAATGAACCATATCAAACTATCAGCGTTTGCTACTTTTTGTGTCGGATACCACGTAAAAAAACATGCTTCTAACCACGTTTGTCCTATTAAATTCACTGGACTATTGCATGCAAGATTATAAGATTCTTCTTTTTTAGAAGGTTCAAGAGTTATGAATTCGTAGAAATCATACATGTTAGCATCCTTGCAGTCACACCTCCACATATTATCACTCAAATCTAGCCTTTCAAGGTAAAGATTTGAGTCAAAATATGACCTGTGCCATATGTTAGTAAATCTATTACCAATAACTGATAGCCCTGTCAGACGTGGCAGCATAAAAAATGTGTAATTATTAACCATAGAAATTCTATTGTAATTTAAATTTAAATATCTCAATGTGTTGGAAGAAATACTATCAGGGATATGTGACAAGAGATTTCTGGATAAATCTAAGTCGACGAGTGACTGTAATCCTTCTAAAGAATCTTTGCCAATGTTGTTAATTTCACAGGAGCTTAAATCTAAAGTAGATACTGATGTAGATTTTAAATGTCCAACTTCGGTCAGATAATTTCTAGCAATCTTAAGCTGAGTTAATGATGGCATTTCTGTTAAACTACCTTCCGGAATCACGCCTATTTCATTCCAAGATAAATCCAAATGTTTCAACATACTCAATCCTCTAAAGGTATCACTTCTTATAGATCCAATATTATTGTAAGACAAATCTAAATACTCTAATCTTGAATTATTTTTAAACTCATGGCTGCGCAAAAACCTGATCATGTTGTGATGAACTATAGCTTTTTTCAAATTAGGAAATCCTTGAAGGCTCGACTGAAGTATGTTGCAGTACGAAATATCTAAATATTTTAGTGAGCCTGAATACAGACCATGATTAGCTGCTGTTATTTCCAGTCGGTAATTATGAGACATCTTTAAAAAAACCAATGACGGTAAATATGCCAGTTCATTATGGTTTACGGTAATTAGTTGGCAGTTACTGAGGTAAAGGCTTTTTAAAGACGATGATACTAGACCTTCTATTCGTACCAAAGGATTAAAATTGAGCTTTAAAATTTTGATATTATTTAGTCCACTTAAAAGAGATCGTCCAGATATTGATTCTATTTCACAATGTTCTAATATCAGTGTTTCCAAAGATGAACTAACTAACAATTCTTTATGAACTAAGTGGTTCATTGATTTGAATTTGTTATAGGAAAGATCCAATGTTTTTAAGTTGAAAGCTGGCGCTAGGACGTAATTAGGGTACAAGCTATACCAGTTTTCAAAATTGTTTCTTGACAAATTGAGGACTTCTAGTGATGTCAGGTTCCGAAGAGCATTTTCTGGCAGTTCGCTTAGATGATTCCCACTTATATCCAAGCTTATAAGGTTGTAGTACTTGCCTAAGCTTCCGGGAAATACTATGAATTCATTGTTAGATAAATTGAGCTTCTGCACCTGAAATAATGAAATTTGCAAATTATTTCTGCTACTAATTAATTGTTATCCAGTATGGTTTATGGTAAGATTGGGTTCATGAATGGATACGTTTACCACGTAACAGCGTATTTCCTATCGAATACAGAAAAAATCGGTACTAAAATAAATAGTAAACAGCTCCATGGTTTGTAGCAAACATACTGAAATTTTAATGATTTTATTGATTGAAAGTTTCCCTAGCGGTTTTGCGGTTCTTTAATATAGTAGTAGTAATTAATTAACCTATATACTGTCTCACTGCTGGGCAAAGGCCATCTGTAAAATTAAGTCAACTCTACATACGATGTAGGTACCGACTTTTTAAAATCGGTCTAGTAGGCTTGGAGCTCACCCTTTACAAACAAACAAAGAAGAAAAAAGTCTTCAATCTAAATCATATTAAAAAAATCCTATAGATCGCTCCTCTGGGTAAGTTCCAAGCCCAAGAGGTTATGCTTCAGCAATACTGGTGCAAGAAGCTAACTCCACAAAGTCGAATTACCCAAACGGCTGGATTGAAAGAGTTATAAGGATGAAATGAAATGCCAATCAACATCTTGGTGTCCAATGGGGAAAAAGTGCTGGCGGTTACTCAAACACAATTTGTCTTTATCAGAGTTTACTTACAAAGTATGAGCTTTATTTCGATTACTTGGAACTGGTATACCTTGTCATCGAGGCCTTCCGGTAAGCTAGTGAGTCCTCTAAGAGAACAGTCAACTTCCGTTTTCTCCGCTTTACATGAGCATAAGTAGCACAAGTCTTCTGCATTCTTTTCGTCAAAATCTAAGATTTCAGCTTCCACTGCTAAAATAACCAGCAGGAAAATACTCGTCAGACGTTGCATATACATAACGTTTTCTTCTCATTACTGCCTGAAATAAATATATTAGTTGTTTATTATTTTATTAATTCCTCCTACGTACGGAACAAGGTTAACTAAATCATTGGTCAACCTCATTCTTATGAAACACCTGCATTGTAGACATTAATATTTCTATCACGGATTGTATTCCTACCAAAAATGTTAGGGCACACACACACAAAATCTATATTGTCTCTAGACTTACTAAGTATACTACATATAACAATTTTATCTTTGTTATCATTTATTGATAACGGTCTTGTAGGTTTGTAGTACCTAAATTTGGGTCGTTTGTTTCGCGTTTCCACCGTACCGTTATCTAAGCCATGAAACATTCAAGGGATTAAAATTACATTTTGCTTTGGTGACGGTTAATTAAATAATTAACAGATTGCTTATATAGAGAACCAGAGCATTTTGAACGGCGATAGCTTATGATATACCATGCCACTCCTTGTGCAACTGGGCGTGGGTTCTTACTAAATGTAAGAAGGATACATAGTGTAACTTATAAAATGAAAAAACTAATGATTACCACTCCATAACGAACCTAGACATTTCATCATGGAAATCTCAGCGTATCTGATATTGAAATTAGGACACCTTAGAATAATAACGTATAGAAGGATACTCTTCATACAACCCTCCCTTCAAAAATCGAAGCACTAATCCGATCCACACATGCGTGACTATTACTTGTTTAAGTGCGGCGCGCTTTGACATTGAATATTGCGGAGCTGTAATGAACACTGCAAAGCGGTCCGTTTGGAGCCATTTATGGCTCCAATTAAGGTGCTTCAAAATAGGCGCGCGGACTCGGTTTCTATATGTAATTATTCTAAGTAGGACACCTTTGGTGAAGATAACTAGGAAGTTAATTATGTCATGGTAAAGCAAAGTAAAGTAGTTATTTGTTTATACAGTTTCACTGCTGGGCAAAGACCGTTGCCGGGTATTTGTTATTAACTAACTTTTACTTGTGTACTCATATCATATTATATTATTCGTTCTCAATTAATCAGATATTATTTCCCCGTAATAACATAAGACTCTTCAATCAGTTATTAATGTAGCATTCACAAAAATATAATAGGTTAGTGTTAATAATAACGCTATGTTTACTAGAAAAGATAACTTCCTAAATACATACATATATACAAAACAAAAGTTTTAATGGTTTTTACCTGTCCTTTTTACATTATTGATTTCCTTTTAAAGCTCAAACATTAAGGTAAGTAAACCTATTAGCACTCATAAGCTATGTATGACACATTTCGAAACAACACTTGAAAAAAGTGATTAGCTCATCCAATCTTGATAACAGTAAAGTGGACACTTTGCATCACTAACACCATTTACTTATTTAACGATTTTTTATTTTACTAAATATAGCTACTTATATTGAGTTTGAAATAATAGTCTGGGACAGTTTGACGTCCTGACACGCCTATGTCTGTACATTGTATGAGCCAAAACGAGTATTATGACGTGGGTTATCATTAGATAATGATAAAGAATGGCGAAAGTGTTGTTCGTAATCTGTGCAGTTACCTGCTTCTTAATAAGGATTTATGATTTTAAAAATCAAAATTACAGTATTTTTTTAAAATTTTTGCTAAGAAAGTAAGCTTTACGGTGTAGCTTTGATGAAGGATTATATTTTTTTTCAAAAAAAAAGTTACGTATAGCAATTGGTAAAGGTAAACCTAGAAATATAAACGATTGTAAGTTAACCGTATTTTTTTTTAATGTGTTCATAGACTAATATATATTACGGGTAATTGTGTTATATCTGTATAATTAACGTTTAGCGGGTGAAGTTGAATAAAGCGGATAGCGACATCTGTTTTCGTTTTTAAGAAGTACCACCTAGTGGACGCGCTGGTTACTGTTTCCCAGTTTCCCTCGCCAAATAGTGCTATTCTGAAAGCACAGTTATTTCAGCAACAGATTATAGATGGCGCTGTGTGTCAATTTTGTCACAAAAACAAGACTTTATTCAGGGTAAATTAGGCACGTTTCAATAATGTAATATCGCGTTTTATTGAAACTACTTAACTTAATGTTAACCTACTAAAATTAAAATGTATACTAATAAATTACTTAAAATATTCTTAGCTTTGAGTTACCATCCTAAACAAGTATAGTTAATAAGTATTTTAACAGGCATCATTGTTATTATTGGGGTGCAGTGCTAAGGTACGTCTTGTTGATCGTCTGTCGTGTGCTCTTGGCCGCTCAGTTAGATCTCCTATAGACCTTGATCTACGGTATCTACGGCTAGCTTGCTCTTGTTCCTCCTCCTCTTCTTCAACAAAATCGGGAAGTGAATGGAATGATGCGCGCAGTCTAGGCATCAGCAACGCCTCGTCGTAGCTAGGCGGCAGGTCTTCTTCGCGGAGTGGCACCCGCAGTATCACGCTCTCCTCTGAGGATGCAGCCCGCGGCGCACCGTTGAGATTCACGACAGTGGTCTGCATATTCTGCCGCGTTGACCGATTGCCGCTTGCATAAACCAAACAGCGACAAATGCATGACGTCACCACTACACCTATGACCACTCCTATAAACATAGCAAACGACGTATACGAAATCGTAGCGTTCGCATTCGGATGCCACGTCCGAATATACGCCTGTTGCCAACTCATCTGAGTCACATTCGCTGGAGAATAACACATCAGAGATGCTCTATCTCGGACTTTTGGCGGGTCTTTTGTCAGAAACTCGTATGTGAGCAAAAGATTCAGGCCGAAACCTTTACAACTCCATCGATTTCCTTTCACATGAATTTCTCTCAAAAACGGATTTGAAGAAAAATGTGAAGTTGACCAAACTTCCTTAAAATTGTTACCTCTCAAATTCAGTACCGCCAAATGCGGTAAAGAATAGAGTGTGTTGTCATTTATAGCATTGATGTCGTTGTAGCTCGCATCTAACTCTTGTAAAGTATAAGATGCAAAATTATCTGGAATAGTTTCTAATTGATTCATGGATAGAAACAGTTCTAGCAACGAAGACATCCCCTCTAGTGAATCCTTTTCTAAATTCGAAATCTGACAGCTGCTTAGATGCAAGCTCTTCAAGGAATGCGATTGGAATCTGGGAATTGTTGAGAAGTAGTTCCTGCTTAGGTGAATAGTTTCTAAAGTATTCGTTTTGGAAAATATTTGAACTGGCAAATCATGCAGTCTGTTTTCCGATAAATCGAGATAGCGTAATTCAGGCATTCTCGAAAACGCTGCTTCGTCAATATTGTTTATTTTGTTCCTTGATAAGTCTAATTTTTTGATGTTGTATGTACGGCTAGTGTCCTCCCACACGCCGTAGTTGTTGTTTGACAAATTTAGCGTATGAAGTTTATTCATATTTCCAAAATAACTTGGCAATGGTGTGCTCAGAAAGTTTACTGAAATGTCCAGCATCTCCAATTCTGTGAATTTTTCTATCTGTGGTGGGAAGACCGCGAATTCATTGTTTGACAGCAGCAAGACTTGAGCCTGTAAATTGATGAATGACAACATTTAAATATTTATGTTTTCAGGAAAATACTGATAACAGTTAATACAGTTACAGTTACTGAATTTTGTCCTGATTCATATTTTAAAATAAAAACTCCCCCAACCATAAGTTTACCTTATGTAAACTACGATGGTTAACTCCAGCCACTTGTATGCCATTTTTAGCCATTTTGCTATTTCTTGTTTATGTTTACTATTCACTAGACGGGCTGTACTGAGATCCCATCCCATACAATAACTTGAAAATTCATGTAAGGGGGGGGGGGAGGTATAAGGAATTTTTCAAAGTAAAATTACATTTAGATTAACATTACTTTACTTACTTCAAAATTAAGATCGTCAGGTAACTCAGTTAGATCTCGGTCAGAGCAATCAACATGAAGCAGTGAGTTCATGTTGTAAGTCAGACATGGTGAGACTGATTCTTCTTCTTGCCTCTTATGACGTACAACTCGAGCCTCTATCGAAAGCAGCAGCCATGTCCATAAGGCGAATGATATAAGTTCGCCTGAAACCAAAAGAAATGATGATTTAGTAGACGTCGAAGACAAACTAAGTATTCATAAACTCAATATTTCTAAAAATCTTATCCATCTTGTAACACATAATATAACACTGAAAGTTGCAAAGAACACAAAACACAAATCATGTCAAATTTCATGGAACACCCATTTCATAAGGATGGTTGTCTAATCTCTTCTTCGAATTGTTGTTACGAGAAGTTTTCAAAAGAATATATTGACATTCTCTAAAGGTACTCGTTTGAATTTTTCACTTAAATATTCAAAATTCCATAATTTGTTGTAATTAAGTATTTCTCAAACTGAAAGGGTAGAGAGCCACAGAGAAATGGTACTTGATATCAGTCCGTAATATTAATTAATTTGATTATTGACACATTATTGGTATTTCTCATTTTCTATTACTTAACGCATTTGGGTTCATATCTAATCATTTTCAGTTTTAAGTAGTAATATTATCATTCATAACATATAAAATCTAACATTGAAATAATGAAGTTCATGTAATTTTAAGTAAGTAGTATTCTTTCATCTTCATTGTGTAAAAAAAGATCTATACATGGTACTAAATCGAGCATAAGGAGGAAAATAATTCCTAGCAATATTTATTAATACTAAAACTTTTTTTACTACTTACCAGGCCCCATGACATATTATCTGTTGCACATTTTTTGTCAATCCTTTCCACTCCGAAATCACCGCAAATCCAGAAAACAGCGTTTTATTTCACAGTTTTTCAAACCTCTGACATTATCCGTACTATCTAACACACGCACTCCACCCAGCGAGTTTGCCAGCACTTGCATTGGTATAGATATCACATATGGTAAGGCTGGTTGTCGTAAGATTGGCCAAAATACAGGCTGCTTAAGTTACGATGTTCGACACAACCGTGCGTTTCGAGTATATCACTCTTATCTGCTCGCGTTAGTTTATCATATGATAAAGGGCTTTTAAAGTGGCTTATTTTTTATTATCGTAGAGATTTTGGAAAGGCTCACTTTTTTTGAAACATATGTTACGGAGCAGTTATGAGGATAATGCGATGTTGTATTCTATAAACAAACATAATATTCACCCATAAATCCAATTGAATTACAAGCCGTTTTAAAGCAGTAAACCAATATCATCTCATATCGATGCACCAACATATCAGAAAAGGTGATATGCAGTCTAAATCCATTTTTATGTTTACGCAGGAAAAGATATCACAGCTACGAGTATATTATGTGATAGTATTATTATACTTCGCCTTCGAGGCCGAGTGGTTTCAGAGGTCAGCCCGAAATCCAATGGTCCCGGTTTCAATACATAGCCAAAACATAGCCTGGGTTTGTGATCACTAACCCGCATTTGGCAAGCGTGGTGATTAAGCCAATTAAATACCCATCTATTGTAGCGATGACTTAATTGCAATGATAGAGGCCTTTGCACAGCAACGGGACAGTATATGGGCTAATAACTTACAACCTGATAATTAACTTACATATAATTCAGTCATTAAGTATTCCATCGCCACAGGGCACTCTAGACTAAACAAGCACCTAACAGTAATAGGCATCAAAGACAACCCCACATGCATGGAGTGCATGGACAGCGAGGAAACGAGTTTCCACCTACTCGCCGAATGCCCGATGTACTCACACATACGGTGGGAGCTCATGGGGTCAGATTCGTTAGATGAAGAAGATCTGAAAGAACTGACGGTGGACCAGATAGTAAGATTCTGTAAAGCAACAGGAAGATTCGACGGGACGCCGTGAAAATGGGATAACCTAAAGACCCCCTGCAAGGCCCGGGGAAATGGGTGAAATGGCCCATAACCAGCGGACCGATCACCCGGCCCACTGCCAGCGTCCCCAGTCGAAATAATAATAATTCCATCACATAACTTTCTAATCATCCTGTAGTGAATGGTTCATGTTATCGACAGGATTTTATCACCGATTACGTATCGACTTATCACCTAACCCAAAGAAATATATCTGTCACTATCAGCACGAAAAATGTGTGAGAGGGTTAGTCATTGTACTCGTAATACATTTTTATGTTAAATACATTATTTTAAATACAGTTCCTCAGATGGTATGACTAAGTTGATTTGTTGTGTGGAATATAGAGGTCATTGATGGCAATATCATACATCTTGATTAATCAAACGGGGGCTAATATTGAAATCATCTTTTATTAATTTAACTTGTTATACATGTGGGCCCCGTGCGGCTGCTGAAAAAAAACACTTACTATTAAATTTACCGTCCTTTCAAAAGATTTTTTTCAACTTACAAAATTCGTGTTCTTACGTGCTATTGTTATTTCGTTCATCCTCACACTCTTCACAGTATTAGTTCCGATGTTAACTTCCCTTTACGTTAAAAATGTGGAACTATCTTAACGTAAAGGTTGGACTAAGAATTACAGGGTGTTGCGACTTTTTATAAGCTGCGGCGACTCCAAATAAAAGTCAGAGTCATAATGCGCCACCATTAAGGCAGCGAAGGACGATAACAAAATATCTCAGTAAGGTTCCTGAAGCATTTTTCCACAAAACCAATACTCCCTGGGAAATCCTAAGTGCTCTAGGATTAAACCATCCAGGTGTCGGGTTTGTAACGACACGTCACGCCACGTTCGACTCGTCACGGTTGTCTGAACTCGTTAGTGCCTCTTTTGACCTATTTACCCCCCTGTAGAGGGAAGACGCCCCGTGATAAGCCCTGTCGATTAAAAGTCGAAACGTAGTAAGGTTTGCTTGGTGTTTTTAGTGCGCTAAAGATTTTTTAGGTTCTGCCAAGTTGTTTTCAAAATTAGGTGTTTTTGCAATCTACTAAACATAACCAGGGCAGATCGATCTACAACAAGATGGAAACACATCGTCACTATTGAGAGTAGAGTCTGTTAACGTCTCTCGTAAATAACGTAATGTTGTTGGTTTCAAACGTAATGTTTATAATTGAATTCTCCAAGCTACCATAGGAAAAAAAGCAAAGATTATGTGCCACAGAGCGGTATTAGCTTTGAGCTATATGAGAGGACTGGACGATCGATGGGTTCTAAGTAGTTAGCCAGTTAACTCAAAATTATAAATTTCAACCTAAGTTTTTTTTTGCGATGTAATTATACCGAGTAATCATCAAATAACTTCAGAAAACGATATGGCATACTCACTAAGTGATGAAGAAACTATCTAAGCGAAAATGAAATTTATTTAACTAACTTTCATTTCCACGATACCATACAAATCACTCGAACGGTCAGTATTTACTGTATGAAAACCTTAAAATTAACGTTAATTGAAAAAAAAAATTTCGCTAATATAGTTACCACATCACTTACTGAGTAGGCCATATCGTTTTCGGAAGTTATAATCACTCGGTATAAAAAAAATATTAAAAATTAACTTATTTTCTTCAGAATTCAAATTAACCAAAGCGGTGTCTGGACAACTGAGATGCAAGACTCAACTTGCTAAATTGAGGCGGCAAATGCGGGGAAACTTAAAATTTGTATCGCAACGATTTCGTTGGCAAGTTCAATAAATAAGGATAAAGCCCATTAGAGACGGTCCAGCAAATCTTCGGCCGCCGAACGCCACTTACTTAGACTTAAAGTGTTCCGGGGAGCTATTTTGTTAAAGATTTGGGATTGCGACGGCCATTTTGAGATATTTCAGAGAAACTAGACGGAGTAATGGCGTGTTTCCAATACCTTTAGGAGAACGTTCGCAAACAATTTTGTTACGGAAATGAATAGCTCAATATACAATAATACAAAATGATTAATTCTCATCTTAAAGGATTTTCATTGTTATTGTTTCGTAGTGTGCCAGCGCACTATCTTAGATCTATATCAGTTTTTTTTGGTTTCCAGTGAAATTAATAAAACAGTGAAAAATAGAGCTGCATTGAAAGTTCGTTTATTCCCAGCATCTTCTTGGCTGGATGACTTATAAACCATATTTTGAAAATGATTAGTCCGCTTTGTCGAGGTCTTGAAATCGCCATGTAACATGAAAAAACATTTTGTCATTAAAAGAAGCCTTTTGTCAACAACAGAAGGGTTTTTGTCCAAAATACGGACGTGGACCTATGAATATGATGTTTCAAATTATATATTTGTTTGTTAAGATGTGAAGAAAGAGAGAAAACCAACGAAAAATATTTTTTTAACCCTTTGGGCACTTAGGCTCTAACAATTTTTCGCTATTTCGTCTATCTCGACGCAAAACCTTTCGTTTAAAAGAACCAGAAAACAACAATAAAAAACTTAACTCGTACCAATTTAGCGATATTGGCATTACGGACCGGGGCAATCTATCGCTGACCCTTCCGGATGTAATGCCAGGGATCAGGGAATATATCATACGAAGGTACCTTATTTATTTGTGCCCACTAAGGATTTCCCTTCATATGTTAAGCCGGCCCGGCGAAACGAGATGACGGCAAATACGACAATTTTCTATTGACTCTTGATCCGAGTTGATAGTTTTCGATATAAACAAGTTTTACGTCTATAGGAATCGAATTGGATTTTGTGTTTATTATAAGAGAGATCTCTCTTCATAAAAAATAGAGAAATCATTTAAGTATTGGCAACAATTTATCTTCTTTGTTAATAAAACAATGCAAGCAAAAAAATATTTCAATAATCATGGATCTTTCAAGGTAAGGCTAATCATGTTAATTTTGTGTCGACTGTAAATTTAGTTTTAATAGGCTCTCGACATCAAAGTTGAATTCGTTTAAAATGACCAACCTAAAAGCCTGAATTATAATATTAGTAAGATATCTCTAACGGAGAGGAGAATTCATCATAGAATCAAAACGAACTGAAGTAAAATACAAAATTATTTGATCCAACGGCCGATCAAAAAGTTATGAGTGAAATTGGGTTGCGTCATCACGGCATCTATCATGACCTGCCTAACTTTGACCAGAATTTTTAGACCCACATTTAATGTTTATTTTCACGATCAGTGTATTGCCAGTTTTGCAAGAATATAGTCCAAGCTGATCGTCAAGCCTCTACTCAATCACCGGATAATGTTCACAGGTATATTTTTTAAGGTTTAAGAGTTTTTTTTTACAATTTATTTGCTGAGAAAAACAAGATATAAAGTTTTGAATTTCTACCTAAACATACTATACTTACACACTTTTACAAGAATAATAATTATATTTATTGACTGGCCTGTTGGGGCAATGGCAGCGATCCTGCTTTTAGCACCGGAGGTCGTGGGTTCGATTTTCACCTCACATTCATATGACGAACATTTGTGTTTGTTGTGTTATTATTATCTATTTAAGTATGTATTTAGAATTATTTAAGTATGTTTATCAGTCTCTGACACCCATAGTACAAGCTCTGCCCTTGGTGTAATTTGTCCCAGATATTATTATACAGGGTGGCCCAAAAGGTGACACTAAAAATTTTTTTTGGATTCCTGACATCTAGGGGTACTTGGAAATACCCCATGTATGTTCTGCGATTTTTGGTAGTTTTCGAGTTCTGATTTTTTCTTTTAATTTTGAGAATTTTAGACTTTACCTACTTGAATATTTTTTTTCTCGGAAATTATGCATCTTTTTTTTATTTATTTTTTGTAGCATAGTCCTCATGCTTTGCACTTTCACACATAAAATACCGAGCTTCCTGCCATTAATGTAAGTTACAAAACTATCGATCGAAACTAAAAAATTAAGGTGAAAGCGAGTCACAGTTAAATTTTCAACTTAAAATAAAAAATAAAAAACAGAAGTTCCATGACTTCTAAGTAATTTTAAAAACTTTGCATGACCCTAAGCTTTAATTATAATAAAAAATAGGTGGTGCTCAATAGGCCTTTTTTAGCCGAAATCTGCCTTCAAAATACACATTTATTCATTTATTTTAAAAGCCCTAAATTTAATCATTTATTTTAAAAGCCCTCACTGTTAATTTCTAAGGTTAATTAGGTTTGATATGACATAATTGAAATTTAGTAAGTTAATAAATTAGTATTTAAAATAAGTTTAAGGTCCCAAGCACAAGTCGGTCGGTGGATTGGGCGTGGCGGTCCGATTCCTTGGCCACCACGTTCACCAGATTTAAACCCCATTGATTTTTTTCTCTGGGGTTATTACAAAGAGATGGTCTATGCAAGTGAAACAAACACCGAAGCAGAGCTGCGAGAAAAACTGAGACAAGCAGAAATTAAAATTAAAGAAAATACTGGTGCTTGCCAAAATTTAAAACAATTTTTTTTAAGGCGTTGTAGGTTATGCATTACTGCGGGAGGGAGACATTTCGAGAACTTATTGTGAAATAAATTTAATAGTTAAATTTGTAGTACTGTTTTATTCATTGTCAATAATTAATGATCCTTGAAATAACCAAAATAACTATTAACAAAATCGATGTTACCACTGTGTAATAACATAATAAAAATATTGTTTTAATTATTTATTCAATAGACGGTATCATTGTAATGTTAATTTTGGTCAGAATAATCTTGCGGTTGACAAAATAGCCAATAGAAAAACTTAGAAAATTCCACCTTTGTACATTTAAAGGCAGATTTCTGCTAAAAAAGGCCTATTGAGCACCACTTATTTTTTATTATAATTAAAGCTTAGGGTCTTGCGAAGTTTTTAAAATTACTTAGAAGTCATGGAACTTCTTTTTTTTTTTTTTTTAAGTTGAAAATTTAACTGTGACTCGCTTTCACCTTAATTTATTAGTTTCGATCGATAGTTTTGTAACTTACATTAATGGCAGGAAGCTCGGTATTTTATGTGTGAAAGTGCAAGGCATGAGGACTATGCTACGAAAAAAAAATTAAAAAGATGCATAATTTCCGAGAAAAAAAAAATATTAGAGTAGGTAAAGTCTAAAATTCTCAAAATTAAAAGAAAAATCAGAACTCGAAAACTACTAAAAATCGCGGAACATACATGGGGTATTTCCAAGTACCCCTAGATGTCAGGAAAGCAAAAAAAATTTTTTAGTGTCACCTTTTGGGCCACCCTGTATATATTTTTTATGTTACCATATCAAATATTGTGACTACCTAGTTTGCTAGTAGGTGGGTACTTCTACAAGAAATCATAGAATGGCGATTGAATATAGGCTGATTCATTGTCAAAGAGACGAGCAAGCACACTCTATGTAGGCATATGAGACGACTTTGTCTTCTTCTGGATCCACTACTTTGTTCGTTCGTGGCCTCAAATGTCAATCCTTTTATAAGAGGGTGGGACTAATGTCGATTCTGGATATCGATTTATCGATATTAAGATGTTTTTGTGAGTGAAATCAGAAGCATCGCATTTGTGCAACGTTAGAATTAACGAACGTGAGAAATTACTATATAAAGATTATCTTCTATGTTTTCTTAGTAACTAGGGTGTATTAGAGAATTGCAAAGCTTTTGATGCCTTTCAACTCAAGCACCGCCACTATTTTAGGATTATAATATTAGATGGAGACGCTATTTATGTCTGCTAAAAGTAATTAGAAGCAGTATAATAATAGATAAATATTTCTGAGCTTTATTTGAAGATTGCATGTTCAAGTGATGGAGTTTGACACAAACTGTTTATCGGGTTTTGCAATTAGCACCGTTTCTCATTTTATCGAAATCAACCCAGCCCTAAACCATTCAGCATTTTAAGTATTGATGGCAGCAGAATAAAACAGCATTGAGTCTGTCGCATCTCTAAACCTCGACGTCGGGAAACAGGCTTATACCCCCGATGAGTGCTATCGCTCGTGGCCTTTTAGACCGACTCCCGCGGGAGCTCAGCCTCAGTATGTACTCGACTTTATGCGATCGACAGTATTGCCAGTAGGTAAAATTTGAATTCACTTTTTGGAACTTTCTACAGAAATAATAGTTTTTAGGCACGAGTAAATTCACACAGCACTGGTCGCTGTACTGGCAATAGCTTCTTACCCTCATAATGGCAGATACACGTGCAGAGGCAAAGTTTTGATATTTATTTGCAGACACAAATCTTCCTCTGTTGAATATGCTGAAAATTGGCACGCACGTTGGGCCTTAAATTTGGAATGGCAATTGGTAAATAACTAGGTCACACTAGTGTCAAATAATCTATTATATAAAAATAAGTCGGGTTTTCCTTCCTGACGCTATAACTCCAGAACGCACGAACCGATTTCCACGGTTTTGCATTTGTTGGAAAGGTCTCTGGCTCCGTGAGGTTTATAGCAAAGAAAATTCAGGAAAAATTTCAACAGAAAAGCGGGAAAGAAAAATGAAGTTCACGCGGGCGAAGCCGCGGGCGGAAAGCTAGTACTTAATATAGCTACCGCTAGGGTGTTATGGGTTTCTAAAGCATCAGTTCAGGCTACAGTGAATTATCAGAAAATTAACTTGCCCAACATTTATTATATCTGAAGTATCAGTAATTTTTGACCTGTAAGAAATTGTTCCAACCCTAATTTAGTGTCAAGCGAGATTAGGCTTCAAAAAGCTTGATATAGGGATACACTTTGCTACAACGATTAATGTGCCAACCTTAACATAAGGGCATTGTTCTTGTGGCAAGTCTCTTGCAAATGCTCAAATTTTCGCATTTCTTCCCTTTTTTGTCTTTCAGTCTCAAAGCCAAGTATTTAAAGCAAAGCTCGTATAAAAAATATAAAATCTAAAAATGATCTGTTTAACTTTAACTGGTAACCCCATGATCGTCTCCAATATGAATTTCAGATGGACTATAGATTCGGCTTTATTCTTACAGACGTATTTGATAAATGGCGCTCGGTGTTTTCAAAAGATAGTTTGCGGGTTTATTGTCTTTCGATCGGATTCCGCTTTTGATAGCTTCTGACGTAGTGTTCTGATTGTTTTACATATAGATCTTTTGTTCGTGATTCTTGAAATCAGTAATTGGCAATACAAAGCCACGAAGAATCATCGATCAATCATCATCTATCGAAGTGTTTCAAATAAATTACAATTGGTTGACTTTTTCCACCATGTTGGGCGCCAATATATCTCTAGGACGTCCAGTTAACTGGCCCTAAACAATTGAAATGTATGTCTTACAATTATTCGGGCTGTGTGGGCATCAATCCGTGGCTTTATGTACGACCTTTACTAGTTACAAAAAACGAGCAAATAAAACCTAATCATGGTTAAAAAATATTTTCACTGGCTAAACAGAAAAGTAAAGAACTTGCAAGATGATTTTAAGAATTGTATGGGAGAATAATTTCTGAAAGTTGACATTAACTTGGTCGTAAGAAAATATTTAAGTATAAAGTTGTCGCGGTGCAACACAAGTTGGTAACGAGGCGCACCAACTGTAAAAGTTGATCACAGCTGTCTTCAATTTCGGTCCGGGAAGAAGTCATAACGAAAATTAAATACGCTTTGATAAATTTTTGCTGGAAGCCACGTCTTACTTCCAAGCTCCTGTATAAGTTTTCATAAAGTTATAGTTTCTCAAAGCCCGTCTCGAAACTGCGGAACATTCCATAAAATGAGGAAGCAAAGCATCCGAGTGAAACGAAGGCGTGGGCTGAGGCGGAATAAAGTTGACATTTTTGCAAAGCTACGTTAGAATTTCAGTAAAATTAAATGTGGCACTACACGGAATGAAAATAGTGTTGCTGCGAGCGCCTGTTCTGTCGCCCTCGGCTTGCCGCGCGCTCATTCGCTCTCGCCCGTGCTGTATGTAGCGTCGAGGCGTGTCGAATTATTTATGATGCCAATTTTCTGATGTCCGCATTTGTATTCACAAAGTCATTCATTTGAATGACTACTGATGTTGTTATTTATTCTAAACAAGCTCACTTGTAGACAATCTTTTTTTTGCACAGTTATTTTCAGTAGTATTAGTATTAGTTAGTATTAGTTTCAGTAAATGGATGTGATTTCATTCATTTTATCTTAATTAACCAGTAAATAGTTGCAGATAACTGGGTGGATGAGTATGTTAATGGTTGAAAAGAGGTTGGTTAATGCAGATCGAAATTTACATTTGATGGGCTAACTATTGGATATAAATATAGTTATTTTTCGGCTTATTGGACTATTACTTATACGCATTTTCCAATCAGTCAATTATAGAGTCTACTAGATCTAGGCCCCAATACCTGAAAAACCCTTGGTGTTATGTTGTTTCTCGTACGTGCAATAACTATGAATAGTCATAATAAAAGCTTTATACTACACAGAGATAGAACACTATAAATTTAGATAGACTTTATACTCCCTGGTGGCAATACTAACAAAGGTGCCGTCGCGCTCTGATAGTGTTCATTCGTTTTTATATTAGATCCTTTTTTGCAGCAAGGACGTTAAATGTTCTAACCAGGTGAATTATCACTGTCACCTTGTTTGGGAAGTATTTCTTACTTTAAGAGTTATCGAGAAAGAGACTTTTATAATATAACAAACTCAGACTGAGTTGTTCTTCAAGAAGTATGAACTCATGTCTCAGTTTGAAGTTGAAATCATCAGCATATTTGCATATTTCAAAGGAATGTTTTTAACGGGCATCCAATGCTGCGCCTACTTTGAAACGGTCTCCAGTCTAGAACCTTTCTGCCCCAACAATGCCCCTTCATGTTTTTTTTTTAAATATGGTAAATTTTATTTCTAAATGCCTTAATCAGTTTTGTTTTTTCTCCTTTTTATGCCATATAATATTCATCTCGTCCTATTCATTATAGCTAATAAATGGGACAGATGATGAATTTTCAATGAAACCCCAACCTTTTAAACGAGACGTGTGAATGCAGGTTTTAACTCAAAATTGGTAAACATTTTACTCCCGCACAACACGTTATGTCAATTAAACTAGCCTCACCAAACTTTAAAGCGACTCATTTGATCAGAGTCCTCATAAATAAAGCGAGTGCAACGCAAAATGCAAACGAGATGCAGCGGCACATTAGCGCAACGAATAACCTCTGTCGCGGTATCGCGCGCGACATAAACTACCGCGCACATTACCGACGAGGACACATTGACACTACGGACGGATAACAGGGCCCTAGCCGAGAGCATCACGCTTCTTTCGTTCCGACATGTCAAATGTGAAGTTGTACAGGAATGACATTAGCACTCGGCTAATCAGAATGATATTTGATGTCAGATAAATACATTTTTAAAGTTGATATGTCAAAACGAAAGTAACGTGTTGCTCTTGGCTAGCCCCCAAGTTACAACTAGGGGGCCTACTCCCTAAAGATTCAGCATTCGTCGTTTTTAAATATACTTGAACTAAATAGCGAACATGACGCTTGATGGTTTGTTACTTTAAGAACCAAGTAAAACCGATACATTACATGGAAATGTTTTCAGAAAACTGAGCATTTGCCTCTATTGTACCATTCGTAAAAACGTTACATTACAATGTCATCACATCATTGAGCACAGCATCCTCTAGCAAATGCTCTAGTCTATACTTACCAGTTGTTTCTGTAAAAAACTACTCGTAATGTGTCAAAGCAACATCACTTGTTGCGGTAAAGTGAATTATTCAAAAAACCTACCACAATGTAATATCCTTTAAGATTTATTTTTGCATGGTGAGTATCATATTTAAGAGCAGTCTCTTAAATATGATACTCACCATGCAAAAATAAATCCACAACCAGTGTTGTTAAAATCTTTTAATTATTTATACTAATTAAGATTTTGTTAGTTTGCCCGAAACTTGTTTCAGAATTGTGTTCGGAACCTAAGGTTCGGAGGTAAGCTGATTACGAAACACTTCTGCCCGATTGTATAACTGCATTATGTTTTACAAATTTTAATCGTAAACTTTATTAATGTTGTAGTATTCCTTACTCGAATTGAAAAAAAAGCATTTTCTGAATGAGACTTTTCTCATTGAATCTAGAAAGAGCAGAGTTATTAAAGTGGAGTCAGTGACCTCGTACAGGCGCCGTACATCAGGTAAGTAGAGAAAGGATAGGGTTACTTTTGCATGACAGTAGTATATTTCTGACTCTGTTGATAAAAAATATCCAATTATCTCATTTGATATGTATTATTGATATTATGAGAAATATTTTTCACACGTTGGGACGGTAGGTCCCAGATAGCCCATCAAGACCGCAGTATCACAAGGCTAATGTGCCCTGATCGTAGCTAACGAATTTCGCTGTTGCTTTACATAGTTTTGAGAACTTTGTTACTAAAAATATGTAGGAAAAGTTGAAAATGGATGATTATAAATTGATAATAATATACGTAGAAGAGATAGTGATTTGAATTATTTGCGACGCCTGAATCTACGACATGTTTTATTGACTATTGTTTAGTTGAAATCATAAAACTCAAAACCACCAATCTGTCCAGCAATCGGCTTGGTAAACTCTGATATACGGTAGGTTGATTGACTTTATAAGAAAAGATCAATCGCGTAGACGTTTCCTTCGCCATGATTTAATCAAATGATGAGAAAACTATTCCATATCGTTAATTTTGCATTGAGACTGAACCCAAAACTGTGAAGTATAAATTTGTATATCCGTATGTTTATAAATGTTCCTTGCATTAGTACTTTAGTAATAGACAGCAAACAAAATAACTCAACCGCTTATTGCGTAATCAGCGGCACTCGCGCCTCCAACTGGCAGCTACAAACGAATAAATATGGATCTTTTAAAACGCCCTCTCTAATTGCCAGAGATGGAGATGTGCCAATTACGGCCAACATTTAGCTCCGGCGCTCCGATAAATGTGACTGATACAGTGTTATCGATTGTCAATGACGACTAACGACTGTGGTCTTATTGCAATCGGATCTTATCCGCTCTAAGCGATTCTAACGATATAATCAAGCTTTGGCGTTTTGTTGATTTTTTTAATGCTCTTTTTTGAATTAAATAGCAAAATAATTGGTTTATGAATCACTATCCACGTGTGCCGAATGCGGGACTGTAATTCGTAAAACACACCTTAACTATGTTTTGAAAAATACATACCTATATGGAACAAATAGAGAAAATCTTTTTCTTGGTTAAACTGTTAAATAAATTATCTAACGTCCTACTTGCAAGTAGCATTCATATATATAACCTTGAACCAAATGTATGAACAGATGATCCAGATAAATTTTATAAAATTACGATTACCAAACGACGATGAAATGTTGACAGTATCCAAGTATATCAAAATAATCAACGCTACGAGTATTTCACAGAAGTAACTTCATTTGAATCAGCGTAATTGGGTCTCAAGATCATGACACAAACTCTTCTAAGAAACATACCCAGTACTGGCTACTGAAAGGCCTAATGCATGAGACGCAGCAGCAATATTGAATTATTAGCCCTCAAACGGTCTAAATTCAAAAGCTTCCTTGCTGCTTTCTGGATGATAATGACCCCTTGCCTGTGGCCAGTAACTTAAGCAAACTTGTATATGATCGGACCATCTCCACCTCATCACTCTTCAACTACAAAACAACCGCTAAGATCCAAATCATAAGGTTCAATTTCTAGCAAGTTCACGTCCGCAGCCGCAGATGCGAAGTTGTCGTCTTGTGTAGGACGTTACAGGCACAATACACTAATTATATCAGTATCTTAGAAAGCCTCTAACCAGCCCCTTAACAGTTTTCCACGGTATCGAAGAGGCATTAGTGCCTTTCCGGGTAATGCCTCTAAAGACGGTTGGCGCACGATGACCAAAGAGGTTGGACGGTGGAATCGACATCTTTTATTGAACTCCGACTTAGTAGTTACTCGTAGTTTAAATTTAGCATCTCTGTATGATGGTTTCTGATGATAAAAGAACAAAGAAATTCAGTAAAATTATTTTATGCCATGATTACAAAGACAATAATTTCGAGGTTCTTTGTTTGCCTAAACTGTCGGTTTCTCGACTAAAAATTATTCTAGCATTATTAAAGGGGAAGAAATCAATTACTTGCAACTACTAAAACTTTGCATTTAGAAATAAAATACAGAACATCACGCACCTGTTTCGTTTAGTTTCTGCTGTATTGTAATGTAATTTAGTCGATCATCCACTAATTAAACGCTGAAATTTTAAGATCCAGAATGTTTTCTGATTTTGCTTCGTAGTTGATTTATTATACTAGCTGCAATGCACGACTACATATTAATTTCAATTAATTCTTAACTGGTGGCTAATATTAACGGCTTGTTAACCACCAGCCTAGTTCCAGAAGAACCGGGCCGGGCTAATTTTGAACTATCGGCCGGTAAAGTGCCTCGCGTCTGTCCACAAAGACGGGCAACTTGGACCAACCTCTTGCAGGCTCCATCTCTCTGACCGGAATTCAATTTGAGAGGAATATGTTATTCTGATTATGATACGGAAGCGATACATGGTTTTGTAGATGAGAATAAGGGTGGGTATATTATTAAAAAAAAAACGTGCGTGGTATTTTCAGATTGTGTCTTAATAAGAATTACAATGTAACATTATATAATGTAGGTATTAAGCAAATAAAGAATGAGTACGGCTGTCCCCTGTAAATCACCATTAATATGTTTTAAATACATTAAAATAATAGACATTCTTTAACAGTCAACCACACGACCAGACAAAAATATCACCCAACCGTAAGGATTTTTGAACCCACCTTCCGACTTTCATTGTGACGTACCGCTGAAAAGCTTGTTTGCATTTCCCCATTCCGAAGATGACTTTATTTCGCAAAATAGTAGTTTTCTGGTTATCTTTTCAAATAACAGAATCTTTTCGGATTGATTATCTGAGCCTTGGCAACATTAAGCCCCCATTAAGCCTTAACCTCATTATAATACTAATAAGACAATAACCTAAATCTGTGATAGTATAGTAAAGCTTCCAGAGATTACGACTAGGCCCGTGAGCGGTTCAACCGGGCAAGTCGGACCATTGGTGGTTAAATTAAGACATATAACATTCAAGGTAAATTAACAAAATATTATTTTTACTACTTTGTAAAACCTATTGTGATATTGACGTGGACATCTTACGGCTGGTGATGATGAAAATTCAGAACCTTAAATTGACCTCAGTTTTCAGAAGATTTTCATGTAGAAACGGAACAAACTTCTTAACATAATAGCACTTTTGTTAAAAAACATTTTTAAACTTGCTAACTTTTTGACTTCCAAATTATGTAACTTTTCCATTTTTATTTCAAAATAGATGAATAGTCTTTACTGGCGGCTAATTTTAACAACTGATTAACCATCAGCCCAGTTCCAGAAGAACCAAGCTTTAATCTACTAAAGTACCTACTATCTATGTATTTAGAAATATTTAAGTCTCTTATTCCGTCTCCGCTTCGTTCGCTTTTGTGCGCTTCGTGTATAAAATAGTGCATTGTTATATGCTAAAACTAAAAATTTACTTATGTTAATCCGTCTCTGACACGTATATACCTATAGCACAAGCTCAGCTTGCTTAGATTGGGGTCAGATGATCTTGGTGTAAATTGCCTTAGATATTTATTTTAACGATAAAGTGTTTCTGTTAAAAAATTTACTTGACTGCCAAATTATGTATTGTCGTATCTCATACCATTGAACTAGGGATACGAGAAACTATTTGACAAAACAGTACAGTCTCATCTGCCTTGAGAGTAACAACTAGTGTCGAGGTAAGATACTAATATCCCTTAATTGCCAAATATCGTCTCGCAAAAGGGATCGTCTCCACTAAACCGTTAAAAGGATCCGTTGCTGCTAAGTGCAAGATCGGGGGTTCGATTCCCCGTTTGTAATTCGATTCGGGCCAATTAAGAGTTTAGTTGTATTCGGTCGAACGATGTCTTAAGATGAACAGATGAATGTACATTTAGCGACGTCCACTTTGGCCCTTTAGATTTAAGGGGTAAGTATAATTTGGTCCTATTAAAACAATTGCGTGCGAAATAATATGATTGAGGGGTTTCAAATTGCTCACATGATTCCATATGAAAGTTTTACTTCAGAATTTGAAATAATTTCAAGAGTTCGAATTCGAAGTTAGTTAATAAAAATGGCTTTTGGCTTGAAAATATTATAAGTTTTAATTGTGTATTGATATTTTGTGATTGTTCTGGTGGTGTTTATCTGTTTGATGTATTTAAGAATATTCTTTTGTATGTCTCACGGACATATTATTTCTACGAATGTAAGCTTTGGTTCGTTTCGTGTAAGGGGTCCCTGATGTATTATTTAGTTTACTTTCTAAACATAAAGAACTAAGAAAGTAAGCTTACTGTCAAATTAATCCTGAGTTCGATCCACACACTTGATGATGAGACGAACATTTGTATTTTATTTGCCTAGATGTAGGTATTATGCGTTTAAAAATATTTTTAAATGTGCATGTTTATTCGCATCTAACGCAAATGGAAAAGGCACGTTTTTTGAGCGTATGCCGAGCAAATCATTTTGTATTATTCACACTGACTCTTTACGCCTAGAGCCGTATTACCATCTCTTATAGCCAGCCAAGTTTATTTCCTAACCTGAGGGTAGCGAGCAATTTCGTCAGCAAGTATCTGTCCTAGAGGGTGCATTATTGACAGGTAACCGCTGACTGGCTGAAAATGAAAGATCATATTAGGAAATCGCTCGCTACGCTCAGTTTAGGAAATTAACTTGAGTGGCTATGAGAGATGGTAATACGGCCCCAGGTTAGTACTGGTACTGCTTAAGCCATTGGTCGTCGGTTTAAGTATACCAACCAAGAATATTTATAAGGCTATGAACGGGAATGAAATAATCAACTCAAATCAACAGCCTTATTACTAAAAGTTTGCGATACTTATACAAGAAGCCTGAGCAATATCGTTATATCAGCACATACACTAGTCTCGAGGTGCATTCGAACAAGTATCTAAGAACAGAAAACGGAACAAGTCGTTATTTATATAAGTTATTTCTTTCCACCTAAAGAAACACAAATTCCGCGGCTGCAATGGCCGTCAGCTGTGGCGGACTGCAGATATCCGAAGCAAAACAAGCCACAGTCTGATGATTAAATGATTATCACTATAATTCAGTACAGTTCAGGCCATTACACAATAGATAGGTCATTCGTGCGGCCTGCGGCTCTATGCTGTTTCAAGGGTTCAAGTATGTTTCTAAACTTTTTTTAAATAAAATTGAGAATCGTAAGCAAAGCACAAATTGGAACCGTTCACAGTGAAAAAAGTAGAATTGCAAAAAGCGGGAGGGGAGTATTAGCAATCCCATAATTGCGGAAATAGCTACATTCAAACAAGTAACTAAGAATAGTGTTTATTTATTCCCACGCGCACTCAAAGAAACACGAAGCCGCGGCAGGGCGTCAGGCGTGGCGGATTGTAGATATCCGAACCAGAAGGAGTGGGGGGAAAGCCACACGGTACATCAGTGGATTAGTTAATCATCAATCCAGATCATCATCTGTTAAGTGATGGACATAAACGAAATGCAGCACTGGTGCTGCCGGCGGCTCTGTTTTTTTATCAAGGGTTCAAGCATATCTAAACTTTTTCAATTCAAATCATTTAACAGATGCTTCTAAAATTAAGCACGTTCATACTTTAGAACCGTTCTCAGTAAATGAATTAGAACTCCAAGATAAGTAAGAGTTCAGTTATCAACACATCTCACAAGATTTCTACCTCAACAAGTTACTAAGGACAGAAACGATACAAATCGAGCTGTTTCTTCCCACGCGCACCTAATTAAACCCAGATCTGCGGTTGGGCGTCAGGCGTGGCGGATTGTTGATATCCGAAGCAGAACAAGTGGGGTATAAACCACAGGACATTAGTGGATTAGCTGATCTACAAGTCTGCATCGTCACCCTAATTCAAAAGAATGTGGGACTCTACTAAAAAGTTAGCATATATGCCAACGATACAAGCAATTATCGAAACTTTTTCAAAGTCTACTTGAGTTTGAGTTTGGATTAAAAAAGTACAACTGCAAGAAGCGAGAGTATTCTCAGAATACACAAGTGTAGTTACATTCAACAATTAACTAAGAATAGAAAACGTAACAAATCGAGGTATTTCTTCCCACGCGCAGCTAAAGAAACACAAATCCTTGGCTGGGCGTCAGGCGTGGCGGATTGCAGATATCCGAGGGCGGATCAGCCGGATCAGCAACAGGTGGGGGATGAGCCTGGCAGATCCGCCCACTCGCCACGTGGTACTTGGCTTTTGCTCTTACTGTGTGTATTTGACTTTTTATAGTGTGAGTACTCGAAGCTCACGTAGACTGTAAATAAATCTGAAGGAATGTTTAGGGTTATTCACTGACTACGTTTTCAGGAAGTTTTAGATTAAGTACAAGCAGCTTAAGATAATAAAAAGTGACTTATTATAGGTATCTCAGAGTACAGTTTATAGCTGTTATAGTTTAAATTTTGTAATTATATTGTAGTCTGTTTCTGTTTATACAAAGATAATTTGAGGGAGAGGGGATAGAATGACCATTCGCTCGTTTGGTGTAAACAGTAATAAAGCACAAATAGCATTATCTTTTGTTTTTAGTGCCTATTTGACGTTCTAGATTTCAAAGGTATCGGCATATTTAGAGTTAAAGGCTTCATCAATAAAAGTAAATCAGTTTTGTTTTAATTTATTCAATCACTATGACTGCCATTAAATCATTTTTAATGCCTAGCTCTGATCAACTTTATAAAACCACTTTCTAAATAATGCGAACTCGAATGGGGCTACTCGTCGCATAAATAAACTGTTACATTACGAATAGCGATCCAAACAATAACCGTGTCCAATTTATTGGTTCACTTTAGTATTTAATGCGCGAAATTGACGAAATTAGTCGTTCCGAAAGCGAAAACTTCGCTTAAGGTGTCATTATAGTCAAATCAATCAGGCCGGGTAGTTGCGTCCCCAGGGAGAGTTTGTGGACGGCTATTTATGGTGATCGGAGGGTAGGAAATGTTGACTGGGAAGCTCTTGAAGCACAGCAATTGCCTTTATTTTTAGTCAATTTAGAAATTGAAGTTTTCGTCAAGTTTTTACTATGCAGAGTATATTTTAAAAATGTGTCAGTTTTTGCCCGTGCGTAACACACACGGCAGTAAAAAATGGATAACTGTTATCCTTTTTTTACGATGCGTCAGTTTTATTTTTTAATAATTACTCAATTTTTTTTGTACTTTCCTACAAGTTTGGTGCCTTGTAGGAAAGTACAATTATTAAAGAATAAAATGTTCCCAAACAATAACACAAACCATTAACCGAGTAGATGTCTAATAACCTTTTACGAGTCAAACATAGTTTGATTTACAAATGGTATAAAATGTCGTCGGTCATTTCGTTTGTTCATTTGTCGACCCAATATTTTGATTTTGATGCCACAAATTATATCCCTCTAATGAAGCTTAGCAACGAGTGATTCCCTGTGGTACACCATAGCACAGATTACTTAATACCATAGTAATTCTTCAAATACTTAGATCAATAAGTAGATAGATGCTGAGATTTATATTTCATTTCCATTCCCACTCTACATATCGCTCAGAAACGATGCAATCCAGTTTAAAACGTGGACAAAATCCCTACTGAGGTCAAACAAAATCACGGAGACTGGAATACGATTATCCATAAAAGAAGAAGTAGCATATCATCACATCATTCATTTTCCTAAACAACTAAACCAACTTAACACCCAAAAATCCATTAATAACACGTGCACGTTAAGAAACAAATCATAATCAGATAAGAGCGCACATACTGTGTCGATAATGCGAGGAAATTATGAAGTTTTAACAAGTTCGCCAAATAAATCTCGCTACGCGGTTATCGCACGCGGCGTAGGCGCGAGCTTTCCCAAGGGGTTGCCAGTGTCATAATAAAAATACTACGTACCGAATATTACTAAGTAGCTTTTGCTGGAGTTAGCGCCCGTGTGTGTTAAGGTAATACTAAGTTAGTTAACGCTTACCCAATATTATAGATAGGTAATAGAAAATCTGATTCCTAGAATGTGCCAGATGGTCATGTAGTGAGATTAGGCACACACAGTGTTCGTATGTAAGCTTTAGTAGAATTATAATAAACCAGACTATCACCAACTGTTGTCTCATTTCACTGCCATCCCGTCTGTGGTTATTTAGAACATAAATGTTATTTTAAGGATTACGATATAAAAAAACAAATGCTATGTTCATATAAAAATAATTGAAACTGTTCTGAACTGTCTGGACTGTTAACCTGACAATACATTTTTATAATAAATACTTAATATTAACTTTTTTTTTAAATGTGCTCGGAAACGCCTTTTTTTTTCTCCGGGTGTTCAATGCGTTACGCACTATCCCACTGCCTGGGTCGGGCAGTGGGGAAGTGTGGCACTCTCCGCCGTTGAAGCCGGCGGCATACCCACTAAAAAACACCCGGGAATACCTCACCCGCTATGGAATAGGGCGACATGGAGCCTAACAGCCTATGCGCCGGGCCTCCTCACGCTACAGGGGCATCCCGGTTTACTGGGACACCCCCAGACGGGAGCACCTTGAAATAGGGTGTAAGCCCCCCGGCTTACACCCCAGTGCTACTTTTAGGGAGCAGGGAGAAGGCGTGCAAACCACCGTCTTATTGCTCCCCGCCGTCTGCGTCGGAGAGAGGCTGCTAGAGGATCGTCCTCTCAGGCCCTCTCCGCGGTATCCTTCTGCGTCATCACCTCCTCGCAGAAGGAGACCATTGCTCTCCAGGCCTCCTCACTCCCCAACATGGCCCGGACTACGGCCGGGAGTGAGAGGTCCCCTCCGATGACGGCCACGAGGGCACGGCGCTGCCCGGCCCATGCTGCGCACACCTGTAGTGTGTGCAGGGCTGCTTGGAAACGTCTGGCTAAGATATCCAACTCAACATTAGCTATCTTTAACCTACCCTTTTTCACTTACTGGCAACCCCGCCGCAGATGTATAAGTGGTAAGGTAAAGAATGGAAAGTAAAGTTGGCGCAATAAATTAATTGGCGTATAAGTTGCGGGCACAGATATAAATCAGTAAAGATGACGCAAGTCATGAACTTAACATGTCCAAAAGGAGTGAAATGATAATTTTTCAACTTGCTTAGTTAAGTTCGTGCATTTCTTCTTTATTGACGTTTCTCTTTAGAATGCCCGAACTAAAGTTCTATAATATTTAATAAGTAAATCAAAATTAAGCTCACGGTAATAAAACGAAAATAGATGTAAAATATCAAATTAATGTTATTTATACTAAAACAAAAAAAACTTGTGCCAGAACATTTACAGGCAGTATCCACTCGCAGACACTGTAAACTAAAAACATAAATAAAATGGAAACGAAATATCCATATGAAGGTAAAAAAAGAACTGTAGTTTTGGCATTCTCTTGGATCCACCTGTTATCTGTCTGTTATTTCTTTATTACTTTTTGTCTATATAATGTGTAATTGTTAATATTATGTATATATGTTTATGTCATCTCTTTGAAATCTTCTTATTTTGATTTAAACCATTTCACCTTTTTTTTACCTATTTTAAAACTTTTATCTCTAGCACTGCCTGTAATACCTCTGTTTGACTGTGTGGTTGACTGGTAGAGAATGCCTCTAGGCATTAAGTCCGCCCTTTGTAACGTAGACTCTGAGCAATAAAGAATAAATATATAAATAAAAAAAGTACTTTAGCATCATAAAAGAGGGAAGTTGGGTTTGCGTTATCTATTTCAATGTATTCCCGTGGTTGTGGGTGAGGCGCTACTCGCAGCGCGTGCGATCCGGCCAACTTGCGACTATTAATTTGGGTCTTATGACGGACGCCGACGGGATGTAAGTATATCTACATGTTTGCGTAGGCTACTAATATTAAGCAAAAAACTGCTCGGTCACGGAGGCCTTGTAAACCTAAATAAAAACAATGCTTACGTAAAAATCTAAATTGTTATTTTCAACCGATTGAGAACATGAAACAAAATATTTTTTTTGAATTCGAATGAAATCTTAAAATCGATGCCCCCATAGCCCTTCGGCTATGTTCAGCATTGTGGGCCCTCATTCTTTTCTTGATGGTGATTATAAAATGTTTGTAACCTTACCCTTAATACGTCTGTCATAGTTTAATATCAACATGGCAAGTCAAACTTTTTTCTCCCCTATAAAAATAGTAAAAGGTAACCTAGATTTTCAGAATTGAAAAAAACTATTTTGTAAAAGTAAAATGAAGTGATTCGCTTAAGCTCACTGGGGAGGTGAACAAATTATCCCTACAATAGATGAGTCATTCACCATGTCTGCCAACACAAATGACCCCTCACCATTCAGAAGAGAATGTTCCAGGAAAAAAGCATCAAAAGAGGTTGTATGTCTTAAAAGGCTCGCTGTCTCTTCATTAAGATTTTCGCATCACTCTGAACAATACATTAAGTGGCAGAACAAACGGTAGCAGTTAAGGCAATCCAAGAGGCGCAAGTCTAATTAGCCCTTATTTATGATTCATAAGCCGAAACACAATAAATTGCCGGAATCTTTCCGTCCCACATGTGCCAGTAAGCCAGGCTTTAGCGAATGTTGAATGTACGCCTGGCCTAATAAGAGGAGGATGTAAGGAATCGCTCTGATTACTATATTATTTATTACTCTACGTGCGGCCCGTGTAAACGCTTCCTAATATCGCTCCTCTAGCTACGCCACGTCTTAGAACCTTGGCACAGTGAAAACAGAGCATAACCCTCGGTTGTGCGTACAGAAAATATGGTAATGCTTAGGTGGAAAAGGTTGTATAGCAATTTGAGGTAGCGCCATCTATCAAGTGGGCTAACGATTAGGTGAGTGGCGGAGGAGGCACCTATGCGATTTTTAATTATTGCCAGTATTAGGTGAGATGAATGGTTTGAGGGTGGTTTTGATATTTTATCTTGTTCGCTGGTAACTCTGGAGATTAGAATATTAGTAAGATAAAACAGTAAATTGAGTTTTTTAAACGCGCTACAAATTTTAATGAACGATTTTGTTAGAAAGGCTTCCACATTTAACTATTGAAATTTAAGATTATTTTTTAATACTTTTTGTTAAAAAAAAACGAGCTTTCAACAAGTAGACAATTCAATAATTAGTGTTTCTCTTCTGAAGTCCAACTATTTAGTAAAGTTGAATTTATTTTCTTATTTGAAAGCGATGTGACAAATATTATTTTATTATCTTGAAAAATATTCATACACAATATCTTTAATCAACCGTCACCAAGACCGCGATTCATTTTACTAAGTTTATTATCCTTCACACGCGTTCTTAAAACAAGTTGAAGTAAATGCACAAACAATAGGAATATTCATCCCGGTATATCAGGCCCGAAATTTGGCCTGATATACCGGGTGACTCTCGCATTGCATGCAAACAATTCTTACGCTGTGCTATATCCCTTTTGGCAATAATCGCATAGATGCACTTTGAAGTTTTAGATAGATAGATATACTTTATTGCACAAAATAGGAATAAAAACAGTTGTATTACATAAAACAAGCAATTTGTACAATTGAGGCGGCCTTATCGCTAGATAGCGATTTCTTCCAGGCAACCTTTGGGTAGAGGAACTTTTTAAAGCTTGAGCTTTGTGTGAAGTGAAAATAAATCTATGAGAAAACAACAAAAAAAATATATTTATAAATACTTCAATCAATCAAGATTATATACTACAAATAAATATATAGTAAATGTATATATCTGTATATACAAAAAAATGCATACACAATTCAATGAACATACATATACCATACACACATACAAAGATTTATTATAGCAAGGACGTCGCAGCACAGTAGACACCAAAATAACCATGAGGACCAGAAGGTCACAGTGAGAGGAAATACGCTTTGACACGGATACTAATTTATATACTTTTATACGAATATTAGATACTAATAATCTGAAAATATTTTGTTGAAACGCTGTTCGTTTGGTAAAAATGATCACAGCAAGTGACACTCTAATGACCTGTGTTAATGTTAAAAATATCCATAGCACGAATGGGTAAAGTCAGAAAGTGATGTGAAACAAAACATCACGAGATATTAACGTCCATCTTTAAATCAACCTTACCCAAAACCACGATTCTACTAAGTGTATTATTCTTCACACACGTCCTTAAACCAAGTTAAAGCAGCAGTACCTATATTATAAATATAATCTAAACCAGTGTAAATATTCATTAAAATTATGTCTGTCTTATGGTCTGATATACCGCGCATCGCATACGAACAATTCTTACACTCCGCTATATCCCCTTCGGCAATAATCAAGGAGATACGAGGATGTATGGCCGTCATTATTCAGCGCGCTTTGTCAACATGCGCTTGATAAATTTGCATTACCTTACTTAAAATGGCACATCATCATTTTTTAAGTAGATTAACTTGACTTTATTTAGGTTATGAAGATTTTGTTATTAAACTGATGTTTGGGGTTATACAAGGTTTTGAATGTGCCAAGTTATGTATTTTTTTAAGCAAAAACGCATTGCGATCTAATTTGTTTAGATATTAATTAAATTAACTCCAGATTCCTGATAATTTATACTTAATAATTTAAAGGGGAAAGATTTATTTGTTTGTATTGACTAGGCTCCGAAACTACTAGACCTATTCCAAGAACTCTTTTACCAATATAAAGCTACATTTTCAAGGAGTGATATATGTTTTTGATTTAGGCTATATTTTGACGATATTAATACTTTACGCGGGCAAAGCCGCTGACGGATAGCCAGTTCGAAACATATTTAAAACAGTGAATCGATAGATTCTGGAAGTGGAAGTCTGGGATAGAGACCATTATTATTGGCAAAAAGCAGCACGAGATAATAATATGCAAGGTCGACCGATGACCAGCTAAAGATCTCAGCATTTAAGTGGATGCAGGCCACCCACAACTGGGGCAGATTCTGCTATATAAACGCCAATGGAAACATAATTGAATTGCATTATTTTGACGTTTGGTCCATACTGAAACTGTCAAAATCACGCCATTCAAAAAATTACGATTCCATTGGTTTTTAAATAGCACAATCGGGCCCCGGCCATAATACAAACCTTGTCCAGGCTAAAATTGAACCTTTAGACGACCTACAGCTGATAATTAGGCTGACTAAGCAGAGGGATTTTTTTTATAAAAACCGTGCCAATGTTGGAACTTGGCTCTCAATCACCGCGAGCGCTAGCCCCGTGAATCATCCTTACCTAACTGTAATCTACGAGGCACTGAATTATTATTTATACGGTAATTACAAAAACACACCCACGCACGCTATCTCTCCCACTCGTAATGTTATTTATGCGGGGATAAAGGGAGATGGGTAATTTTTGCATATCGTCCCCTAATATCGGGGAATTGAATGATAAGCTCGAGGAGCGCGGCTGAATGAGTGTCGCTTATGAGTTATTGTGTATTGATAGCCCTCAGACTACAGTGAGGAAGCTAAATCGTGTAAAATATTTGTCATTGGTGTTAGAAGTTCAAGTAAGATTTTAAGATTTTGAAGACATGATTTGCGAGTGCGCTGTAGCACAGCTTTTCGCTTCCATTTCTGTAGTGTCCCGGGTTCGATTCCCGGTCGGGTCAATTCAGGAAACGATCTTTTCTGAATTGGCTCGGGTCTGGGTTTGCTGGGCGACGCCCCTAGCTTTATTATTGTCTGGTACCTCGTAACACAAGGGTATTTATTCTTACTTCGAGACCATGACAAGTGGTGTGTTTCTGGCGCTAATTTCTATTATTTATTATCAGCTAGCTTTCCAGGAGCGGCTTCGCCCGCCTAAGCTTAATTTTTTCTGACTGATACATATAGTTATATATTTTGGACGCAAATTACATAAAATCTTTCTGTATTGTAGCCTATGTGTTATTCTGATTTATAAGCTATATTACTGTGAAGTTTCATGTAAATCCTTTCAGTAGTTTTTGCGTGATCTTTCGAACAAACATATATACATACATACATCCTTACAAACTTTCGCATTTATAATAGTAGTAAGGTATTAATATAGGGGAGTCAGCTTTTTTAAGCTCAACAGTTAAGTAACTTAAGGGCACAGAGAGCAAACACGGGTAGCAATACCCTTGGCCCCAGATTATATTTAACTCACGGCTAAACAAAGGTTTCCATTGAGTTCAAGTTATTGCTAAAACTGATGAGTATCGGCTAAGTCACTACAATTGCTAAATGCGGCTTGGTGACCGCAAACCCGAGCTATGTTCCGAAATATCCGACAAAACACTGCCTAACCTGGGATTTGAACCTAGGAAGCTCTACCTACTCGGCCACTTAAGCGTTAATAAATAATTTGACTAATAAATAATACTTTTATCTTTTTAAATAGGCTTATTACCACATTTGTAGGGTCTATCAGAGAAGCCTCTAAAGTCAAGCTCGGGCGGCAGGGCATTTCTGCTTCGCCACGGAGTGCCAAGGTCGAGTGCCGTGGGGTGCTTGTCGGTAAGAGTCCGACGTAACTTAGTCTTCACGAAAAAACGTTAAAAACGAAGATCGCATTTCATTAACTAAGCCTTTTTAATGTTAAATCATTACAAAAACATCATCAATTGATATTAATCTAAGTTGTCTGAAAACATTCAAGTATTTATGATATCGATTTGAAAGGCAAAGACATGATCACCAGCGTCAACCGCAACCATAAGACGTCCACGGC
This sequence comes from Udea olivalis, assembly GCA_947369235.1. NCBI lineage: Eukaryota > Metazoa > Arthropoda > Insecta > Lepidoptera > Crambidae > Udea > Udea olivalis. The sequence continues at coordinate 7,629,632 of OX376341.1, read as the reverse complement.
TGAATATAGGCATCCCCCAAAAACCAGTAAGCCGGTTGTAGCTATGACAATCTGGCTTCTAATCAAGAGCTGACGCTTACCACATAGACTTGAGAGTAACTCTTCCATTCCATCTCACGAGATTGGAACCCTTTTTTTGTAAATGACTTATCCTTGATTTTGACCTTGACCTGGGTATCTAGGGGTGTATTAAAATAGGTTGTACAGCCCAACAAATAGAATGACAACCATTTGACCTGTCCTAAGTACCAAACCAAATGAGAAAATGTCAATTCATCATTCTTGCGGCATAATAGCCGTTTGACACTAACCACCTCTTACGGAACTATATCCACTTCTTAAAGAAAATCATATTCATGACGACGATAAATTCTCGCGCGCACCCGCGTACCTCTTTAACCGGCTGTATTATTTTAATATACGTAAACTCAGCTATAATACCATCTCCTTCTTTCACGAGCAAGTGTCTATTGTGGCGTCTCGTTCTATTTTCGGAGGATATCTTAATAAGATTCATGAAAGGACGCCATATTTTATATCCGACTCTGTCCTCTATCTCCTTATATTATCCGAGGAAGAGAGCGCTTTTGAAATATGTGCTTGCTTGGGAATTTCCAATCTTTCAATTACGCCTTTGTTGGAAAGTTGGCGTGATATTTCTGAACTCGTGAGATAAAGTTTGGCGCATGTGTGCTTACCCGTTTCCAAGATGACACGTCAATTAGAACTTTGCTGTTACTTATGGCGAATTGCGCGCCATTATACGTTTATGATGAATTTTAATTAATAATGGTTTTTAGCTTTGATATAAAGTTTTTTTTTTGATTGCGATTTTTTTAAGTTATTCACGTGGTTTAACAAGAAGATAAGAAATAACAAGTACAATTTAAAAAATGGTTCTTGATACAATACGGTAAAAGTTACCTACTATTTTCTGAATTGTACCTCTATAAAAGGGCCTTTAGGGAACTGGCCTCGCTCGAAACTGACCATGCGGGGTCAGTTAACCAATACCATTTTTGAATTGGGCCCACAGGTGAAATTTGTACAGTGACCAGAAAAATTAAACAAATCACCGTTAAGGAGCTTATTAGTATGACCCCTTCATCACCCCCCTCAAGCAAGACTTGTTCTGCATAATCGTATTATAACTAAACATAAAAAGGGCAAATAAATAAATTATATATTAAAAAAATAAAAGGATAACTAATACCTAAACACACTTTCTGTTCTGCTTAGTTTGGGGTCAGATGATCTAGGTGTAAATTGTCCCAGGTATTTATTTATTTTATTTTTATACACATATACACACATCTCACATACCTACATACATTAACACTCACTCACGTGCACGCACACACGCATACACACACACACACACTGACACACAATTTGACTTCGACATACATGCGCACCCCTGTGGCATAGAATAGTGTGTATTTCACGTAACTGTTTTATATTTACCTAAACCCATTAATTGTCATGCTGTAATTGTGGAGAGCGGTGCCCCCTGTCCACAGGCTTTCATAAGCCTAAAAGGAGGCCTTCACAGTGTTAAGAATTTCTTCAAAGAAATGAGGTTTTTTATAACTACTAGGAAAGCAGAAATTAACTGGAACTAAGTGCTCATAGTTATACATTCCGAGTGCCTGCAATATTACTGGTAGGTACTTCTTATGTGCTCATTATTAAATTGTTGAATGTTGCGTGAAGCAATATTCTGAATGTCATTAAAACCGTGTATTACGGGTCCGACCACTTTGTACATAAGTACTTATAAAAATATTAACATTTCTAAATACGTGCCTAAGGTTATGTATTGATTTCATTTTTGTAAGCAAGCATATCGACAGATTAACCCATCTTTTCTTTTAGCTAACTTAGTTTTTTTCTTTGTTTACAGGAACTGCCCATCATTTGGCTAAGCAATATACCCCTACTGAATGAACAGCTTTAAACTTTTCTTTGCAAGCGAAGGAGCCAGGTGAACCCGATATTAAATAAAGTTACAGCTATAAATATTCCTTCAGCTAACGCTGAAACAGAATAAAGAATTCACTTTGAGTCTTATCGCGGCTAAATCATCTTTTGGTTCTGATGAATGTTATTGAAAAAATGCGTTGAGTAAGTAAGTACTGGTAAAGGTTTCAAAACGATTCAACTCTTAGTCAGATGAAAAATATTAATCGACAAGTCTATAAACTGGATTGCATGGTTGCAGTCCCTAAATTAATCACATGTTTCAATAATACTATAAAACCGTACAACCGTATTTTCTTAATAAAAAAACAATGTTATAGTTAGCATTTGTGTCTGTCTTTTTGCATTTGCAGGATCCATCAACAAGTGAAATCTACTAAAGAGATTTTAATAAAACTTCGTACACTTATTATTCATTACTTTTACATTCTTATTTCTCAGAATATGCTTAAACTAATTATTAAAAACAAGTTTAACGCTCGAATCCAGAAACGTCAATCAAAGCTGAGCCGTCATTACGTAAATACTGTCCATTTTTTGCCATGTGACAGGGCAGCATTAATTTAAGGTGTGCTCAACTTTTGATTTGCGTTTGTGGATACGGGGATAAGTCTTTGATCATACATTATACTGAGTAAATGCAAACAAAAACAGCACCATACAAACAGACAAACCTATTCGTATAACCAAGCGCAAACTTACCAAAAGCTCGACAAAGCCCGCCGCGTACCTATCTCCAATTATGCAAATACCTCTTCCTGCTTACAGAAGATACCATTAATCATTATCTAAATTAATTTCGAACGTTTAACAAAATCTCCTCTTAGTTTCTTAAAGTCACAATAAAGACGCGTCGGCCATAACTCATCCGACCTAAGATTACTGATCTTTAATCCCCCTCCCGTTCTCTTAAAGTTGAGATTTATGGGGCAAGGAATTATGTTGCCCCGCGAAATAAGCTTAGTGAGTCTATGAAAAAAGTTTGCATGCGAGTAAAGGTTTGCGGTAGGGGTGGGTAGTTCGCTTCGACACAGTGGAGGTATTTTATTTAATGATGAATGAATAATTATGGTGAATAATTGTGGGGAAATGACTGTCTATGTCTATCTCATAGGTAAAGTACAAATATAAGTATGTGCCAGACAACACACCGCTTGTCATGGTCTCGAAGTAGAGACATATTAGTATTATGAGGTAGAAGACAAGGAATTACGCCACAGCGTCTCCCAGCACACACAGACCCAAGCCAATAAGGAATCGTTTCCTGAATTGATTCGAACGGGAATCGAAGCACTTACTGCGTAAATCAAGGTGAGAGACCGTACTACAGCGCACTACGCCAATCATGTCGTCAAAGTTACTCAGCGAGAAAAAAGCTTTTTATTTTTTTTCATACCACTTCGGTGACAATCAAGCATGCGGACCACCTGATGGTAAGCGGTTACCGAAGCCTATGAACACGTGCAACACTAGGGGTATCACTCGCGCGTTGTCGACCCTGCAAAAACCTTTTCAAACCCCTCTTGAAGAACTCCATACTATAACTCATCGGGAAAACCTCGGCGGGAGTTCATTCCACAATTTGAGCGTCCTTGGAAGGAAACATCTCTGAAACCGAACTGTACGAGACCATTAAGGATTCAGAGTGTGAGGATGAACGCCCTGTCGTTGGCGAGCGGTGCGGTGGTAAAAAGTAGCCGTGGGCATCATATCAAATAGTTCTTCAGAACAAAACCCGTTGTACAAGCGGTAGAACACGCATATGGAGGCGAAGTCTCTCCTCAGACTTAACGGCTCTAAACCGCTCGTCAGTTTGGGGTCGTCGACAATCCGGGTCGCACGCCTCTGGACTGAGTTGATATCCAGGCGCTCCTGCCCAAAGGTGACCACAGTATTCCACGTGTGGCCTGACTTGCGGTTTATACAGCAGCAGTCTTTGCCTAGAAGTGAAGTACTGCTTCGCCCTGTTTAGCACACCGAGCTTTTTGGATGCCAACTTCGCCTTTTGTCCAAAATGACTCCGAAACTATACGTCACTAGATACGTCAACACCAAGGACCCTCGGGCAGTCCGTAAGATGGAAGCTTTGATAGAAGACCTAGATGCCAGACCCGGTCGAATGCCTTAGCTATATCTAGACTAACAGCCAAAGCCTCACCTTGACTTCCAATGGCGTGAGCCCAGCGGTGTGTGAGATACACCAGAAGATCGCCAGTTGACCGACCATTACGGAAGCCGTATTGGTAGTCGCATATCAAATCGTGATCCTCTAGGTACTTGGCATTCAACACACGCTCCAAAACCCTCGAAAGAAGGGAGGTAATAGCAACAGCTTACTTAGAAATGAGGATACTCTTAGAAGAACTAAAGTGACCGACGCAGCTCAGCGGGTGTTGAAGTGGCAGTAGGCGTAACGCGAAGAACTTATGGCCGTTCTAGAATGGATACCTTTTCGAACCAAAAGTATCGTGAAACGCCTATCTGCAAGGCATACAGATGACCTGGCCAAGGTGGCAGGATTCTGGTAGATGCGACCGCCTGCAACCGGCCGCTGAAAACTATATGAAAGGCTCGTGTTTAGCAGTGGTTGACTTAAGGCTGCGAATGAAGAAGATAATGGGAAAAATATACTACCTGCAACCACAAATGTTACCCAAAAGTAAATCTGTTATTGAAGGTTAAAAAATGGTCGTTCATAGAACTTAGATGTCTATTCAAGATCCTATTTGGGTATAGGAATGTTCTAACCTTCTGTTCAGTCAGTGCACTCCTGCCAAAGAGTAGGTGCAGAGCTAAGATGCACACTATGAAAAAAATATCTCACACTTTTGCATGCGAAAGTCACGAGATAACGCGTGACAATTTTCTCGCATTGTGCAACGTAGCCCTAGTGCTGTGATCGTCATAAAATATAAAATGCTGTACCGCGTAGTTGAGACTTTCTTTTTAATTTCTGGCATGTCAGCGAACATTTAAAAAAAAACAAATTTCGAGGTATTTGTATTTTGTACCATAATTAAATATTTAACATTTTTAGAGGCAAAGGATCTAGGATATTTTTAATTAAATACGTTTGCAATCTGTCCCAGTCTAAGACTGCATAAGGTAGGGAAATCATTTGTTGGTCAATGTGTAAAATATTTTAATAAGATTCCGCAAACTCTTGTTGAACTGCCTCTTCACCAGTTTAAGTCACCAATTAAAGCTAAGTTAATGAAGCGAGGTTATTATAGTGTTGAGGATTTAAATGATAAGAATTTGTGGTCATCTTAGGTATAATCTGCTCCTCTGCACATTTTTTTTTGTTATGACTTTACTCTGTCAATTCAATTTTTGTGTATAAAAACAAGATTGAAAAGAGTAACCATCGAGTTTCTTGCCGGAGTCTTCTCGATCGGAAACAACCTCCGAAACGGTGGTAGAGTCACATTATGTTTAATTAAGATATTTACAATTATACTATTATTTTATGTAAGTTTATTTTTAGTATATTTTCGCTATAATTTTAATTATTGTATATGACTTGTCATAAGTAGTTTTTATAAGTCTATATGAATAAAGATATTTTTTACTTTTACTTTGCATGGTGTAAATGGTGTTTCCAGATAGCAGATTTTAAATTCCCCCAGATGAAAAATAATTTTCCACAGGGTTATTTTAATAATACGTACATCAATTTACGCCCATTACAGACGGGTAGGCAGGTCTTAAAATAGCCATTCGCTATAATCCCAACTATTTCAGGCAGGGCTTGATTTCAGAACTTGGCAAAATAAATTGTATCAGAAGTCTACTTCTCACATTCTCGTGAGATTCATCATGTAGCATGATGAACGGTGAGCTCTGTTTCAGCCGTAAGTGCAGTAAGTCAGTAATATTCTCTTCACTATTTATTTACCACGAATCGGGGAAAAAACACATGTGGGAACACTTAGCAAATTTGTGACGTCATAAGTTCGCAATGTTTAAAAATTAATAAAAAATTACTACTGGCTAGATTTTCAAATCAGTTTCTTAAAATAGAAAAAGGTATTGAATGAAGTTTTAAAAAAAATTGTTCCAATACCCAATTGGTTGCTCACAGCAGACTTGATTTGATCGGCCCATCGCATGCGCAATCTTCCGCTACGTATAAAAACTAATAAATAGTCTGCATATTACTTTCCAAATATATTAAATCCGGTTAAATGCAAGCATAGATTAAAATGATTGCATAATCTTAACTCGTGATTTTTAAAAATAAAGTTGCTGATATTATTCCACTGGGTGTGAATCGTAAACAGATAGAGGTGATATAAATTAATGATTGATTGGTGAAAAGTAACATTATTTAATATTTTAGTTCAGTTACCAGCTATCAAGTAAATGGGATTAACAAGATAGCGATAAAGATTCTTGGACTAATATAATACGACTTGCAGTATGAAACGAGTTAAGCATTTTGTTTAAGGAATTTTATGCGGTTAGATTACGTCTTTTATTCTTCCTCGTCTTCAGACGTCGCATAAGGTCGAATAAGAAACAAGAAATATGGAGCTGAGGATAGGGGCTTAAAGCGCGAACGACCGTCGTTAGCTGGGGGAGGCATTTATAAATTTATTTAAAAAATAGTAAGCATTACTATTTACAGAAAAAATACCTTTCAAATACACTGATAACAAACAGAAGCAAGCCTCTGAGTAACTTAATTACTAAGACGTCATCCTTAAAGATTAGGCATTAAAATCTTATAAAGTACAACGTTGAAATTAGTCAAAGCGGTTATCACCACCAATCATCCGCGCAAACGGGCTTATTCATAAATCTCGGGTCGCATTATTCGCGGAAGGTGAAACAACAAACATTGCCGACATAAATCTGGTACGTATCTCGCTACCGAGGTACGGGACTGACACACGGGGGTTAAGAATGGCAAACGGCGTTCAAAAATATTTTGTAAAACCAAATAAAATAATGGATATCTGTTACAATTTACACCAAGATCATCTGACCCCAAACTAAGCAGAGCTTAAACTGTGGGCGTTCGAGACTGATAAATATACTTAAATATTTTCAAATACATCCACAAACACAAAAGTTCGTCACATAAATGTTTGTCATGGGTCCCCACCCATGACAAACACCGAACCCACGACCTCCAGCGCTAAAGGCACAATCGTTGCTATTGCGCCAACAGGCCAGTCGAACTAAAAATACTCGTATAGTACCGCGTCCGAAGTGTCCTGCTGCGCAACCAGGCGCGCGTGCTCCAGCTCCGATAGCGATGGGTGCGCTGAACCGCTGCCTGCTCATCTGTGCCCCATTTGTCTCTTTACTGTTGCATTGCTGGTCAAAGGCCTACTTCGTTACAATTAATGGAATATAATGGCTTTAATAAAAAAACTGGTTTCTGATCTAACTTCGTGACTAATGCCCGTTTACTTGCACTGAACTCTGATGATTTCAGTTTACGTGGAATACGAAATTTAAGTTATTGTAAAAGAGATACCTAAGTACCACCTGACACTGTCCGTTTAGGCTTAAAGGGAAAAAAGTTTTTGTCGTGTGATGTTTTTGTAATTCAAGGTACACAATAACAGGTAAGTAAAGCTTACTGTAATGAATATGAATAAAAATAATGACTCTTTGGAGAATAATCAATAGAATAAAACACTCTTGTCCCTGATTAGTGGTAACTTGATTTATCGTGACTTTTGCAGACGAATTTGAAAATCAATCAATAAGATCCTATTTATTGCATAATTAACAAGGAAAATAAAGACTACTAAATTATAAAGTACATATTTGCAAAATTTAAGTGGTCTTTTTTCTAAAATAAATCTCTTTTAGATTACCTACAGGCAGTGGAAAGATGACTGAAAAGTTAAGCAAGTGCACAATAATAGACGTTTGGAAAAAGTGAACCTGTATCTCAATTTGAGTTGGCCAAACCATTCAGTAGTGTGTATTACCCGTTATCTGGTACCGACGCGCCATAAGACAATAGTAACGCAATAATAAAAATGTTGAATAGCCCCCGTAATGATATTGTTATACGCCGCGATAGGATAAACTGTACCCTGAAGAGTACCATGAGCTATGGCGCTTATCTGGGGATGAGATGTCTCTGAGGTGAGATACTACGCATTTAGTTGCAATGATTGTTTGTTTATACCGGTAAGAGCTAGTAATAGCGATAATCTATGTATGGATCCCTCAATAACCCGAACACAAAGGTTCGACTAATGAGAAGTCTGGTCATTCCAATCTTCCTATATTGAGCTGAGACGTGGACGCTGAGGGTACAGGACCGTCGCAAGATAGACGCTCTGAAAATATGATGTTGGAGACGCTAGCTCAGAATCCCATGGACCGCGCGTCGTACCAACGTTTCAATCCCAAAAGAACTCAAGAAGATCGAAGAGAGATTATCGTCAACTGCGCAAATACGAATCCTCAATTTCTTTGGGCACATAACCCGTAACGAGGACTCCATGGATCGACTTGTAGTTCAAGGGAAAGTCGAAGGCAAAAGATCTCGCGGGCGCTCTCCGACACGGTGGACAGACCATAACAAGTCGGTGACGCACTCCGGCATCAACGATTGCTCCCACTCCGCCAAACATCGAGCTGCATGGCGAGGCATCGCGAAATCAGCAATAGGACAGCAATCGACTAATATTGTATGGTCACGACCACTCCGTCCAGAGTGAACGACTAAAAAGAAGAATGTATGGACAAATGTACTCGTTGACTGACATTTTAGGGCACAGCCTAAACAACTGGCCATCGGAGCGTAATTTTTTGTTACAAGTCGTGAGCATAAGCCAGATTAAAAACAATCTTATTGAGCCTAATAAGATCAGAAAATATGCGAGAAAAGTATTTAAGCTAAGTCAGTATATGTACTCGTATCTGGCGTAAATTAATTTTCTTGGACAGCTTGACACATGGCTCCCCGGGGACTACTTATCAAGCACATTACTTGTTCTACGAGGGATGGAAACTGATTCCTCTGTTAACTATTTTTTTACATTTAGATAGAATATAATTATGCTAAAGAGGTTTCAATAGCTAAGACTTTGCTCTTTTCAAATTAAAATGTTAATAACTAGTTGAGTATGACACTAATATTAACCCTTTACTCTCTTTCCTAAAATCTGAATTGAAATAAATACTACCTATAATTATCAAGGTACTGAATTTGGAAAAAACCTACATGAAATCATTAATTTATTACTACTTCCGTTTAATCTTTACGTCAAATAACATCGAAGCCGTAAGAACTTCCAAATAAGTTGCCGAATTTACGACGTGCCATCAAGATTTTCTTTCAAATTTCCCCGAAGTAAACACGTACATTTCCACCGTTTATTATCCGCGCCGTCGACCTCCTTACTTATCTTTGCCGAGTATATTGTTAAAAAAAACATGATGACTTAGGAACTGAAAGTCCCATTAAGTAGGCGTCTCTATTCATGTGGTAACTTGAGCGGAAGGGGGCTGCGGGGGGAGGGTGGAATAAACACGAAATAAAGAAGTGAGTTGTTTAAAAATGGAACAAGCGGGTATTCGCGCGATAAGGCTGCGTTTCCGTCGCTGGATGCGGGCGCTGGGCGGTCGGCGTCACATTGGAATTATTTCAGCGTTTCGACGCCGAAACCCGGTGTCGTGTCGCTGTCGCATTCAACATTCTATCTTTAAAAATGGTCAGTGATGTCCTTCGAAAAAAGATGTCGAGTGTTGTTGTAAAGTGAGCGTTCTTCATTTATTTTCCTCCGAGGTTTCTGAATGGTGATAATGTAATGAAAACCGGTTTAATTTTAGCTAACAGTTAAAATAACAAGGATAATACCGTTTTAGTTTCTAGCACTGTCTCCTGTAGACAGAAGCAGAAGAATATACATATTTTTTGGTTTTGAATCAGTACAGATCTTGTTTCAGAACAACATACACCACTAACTACATAATTTGAGAAAAAATCTTCAACACGGTATCCCTTCCTCTGAAAAAAATATATTTTTTGCCAAATTTAACTTTCCAAATAACTTATCGTCAAAGTTTCATTTCACAAATGAATCTCTATCAAATGTACATTTCGCATTTTATTCATTTGTTTAAATTATCAGTTCGCAAAATTTTACTTTGTCAAGTTTTATTAAGGCAAATGTTTCATTTTGGCAAATATTCTATTCCAAAAAATTTTTGCCCTAATTGTCACTTTACATACTTGTTTACTCAAATATATAGCGTATGCAAATGAATATTTTTGCTGATATAGAAACACAGCCGCGGCAGCGGCCGGCGAGTGCCAGAACCGAATTGTCAGCAAATGAACATAATTATTATGTGGCAAAAAAGTGTTGATATCATATATCGGAAAATAAATTATCGTTTTAAGTATCATTTTGATATGTATATTTTTTAATATAAACTGCTTTGTATTTTATGCACCACTAAAATTGGTATGTAAATAATTTATTTGACAAAATCGTATGCCTTTCAACATTCTGGAAAGAGTATGTTGTGCCAAATGAAACATTTGATCAAATAATATTTGACAAATTAATACATGAGTAAACAATTTTATTATTTGTCATAAGTACAATAATTTGCCAAAAAAGAGATTTGCAAACTAAAATTTTTTAAAAAGTTGTTTTGTGAAATGTTTTTTTGCCAAATGAAAATTTGCGTAATAAACGAGTAGTTAGCGATGTGATATAGGAATGCCAAACATTAGTCATCCCTTTAATACCCAATAAAGTACAAGAATTTATCTTTAAAGACTGTGTAAGGCAACTAGGAGAGAAGGAGATCTAAAGATCGAAAATATTCATTTGGAAGATCTTCATTATCCTACGCATTTATCGATACCGGGTTCGCCTCGTCCCCTCACTAGTGACAGATCTGTAAGAGCGCCGTGTCAGATGCCCGCCGCTGTTTCTTAATTTCCTCTCGCGGAGATAAGATTGGCTTTTAGCTTTTTATTGAATTTTCTGTTAGACGAGCACTTTACAACTTGCGCTTTAGGTATTTGCGAGAGATAATAAAGTTACTATAAGATTTGTAATGCAGACTAATCAAGTTGTTTCTGAACGTATTTCGAGGAAATTGTTTTCAAAACTGAATTCATTAACTGATTTATAAAATCTACTACTACTTACGAGTACTACAAAGATTTCACAAAGTTTCAAAAAGTTCAGATCTTAAATCGATTTGGTAGGTTGCTTGAGGATCAATAGATAGTACAGATAAATACTTTATGCCAAGATAAGACAACTTTGTCTTGTGTTATTTTTAACCAACAGCAATAAAAATGATTAAGTCTACCAGCAAAAATATTTACCTCTAATTTTGTCCTACAAATGGTTTGGCCGCAGGACGTAGTGGGGGTTTCGGCTTCTGCGAGTAGTGTTGTGTCTGTTGGTGATATCTGCCCGATAGAGGTGATCCAAAATATATTTTTAGAGCACATAAAAATATGAAAAAAAAAATTTTTGCTTCATATATCTACTAGTTGAGCATAAAAAAACATATCAATAGGCCACGATTCCCGGGAGGTAAGTTTTATACGAAAAGTCGAAGATAAAACATCAAAATGGAGAAAACCGAAATCAGCTGTCATCAAGTACCTCGGTTCGAAAAAAATGTCTACGAAAGACAGCGACCTAGTGGAAACATTAGGAGACTCTGCTGCGCGCTGGGCAAAGGAGTTTAAGCTGGGTAGAACATCCACAAAAGATGATCATCGCGCGGAACGCCCATCCACGTTCCTCACTGCGGACAATGTGAAAAAAGTCGAAGATGTCGTGTTGACAGATCAAAGAGTGACCATGAGGCATTTAGCTGAGGTCACAGGGATCTCATATGGCAGTGTTCAAAGAATCTTTGCATCCAAACTGCATATGAATAAGGTCTCTGCGCGCTGGGTGCCGAGAATGTTAACCGAAGAGCAAAAGAAAAAACGAGTCGATATTTCGAGGGGGAATCTCAAAAAATTCCAAGCGGCTCTAAATTTTTTTTGTCTCGTTTCGTGACCGTGGACGAGACCTGGAACCACCATTTTGATCCGGAAACCAAACAGCAATCAATGACTTGGAAACAAGCCTCTTCCCCGACGCCGAAGAAATTCAAGCTTTCAAGTTCGGCAGGAAAGGTAATGGCGTCCGTTTTTGGTACGCTGAAAGAATTAACATGGTGGAATACTTAGGAAAGGGAGTCACTATTACGGGCTCTTACTACGCAGCCAGATAAGAAGATTGCGGGAGGCCATCAAGGAACATAGAAGAGGCAAACTGCGAGCTGGAGTTTTGTTTCACCAAGACAACGCACCGGCTCATAAAGCCGCCGTCACCATGGCCGCCATTCAAGAAACGGTATTCGAATTGCTCGAACACCCACTCTATTCGCCAGACCTGGCTCCCAGTGACTTCTACCTCTTTCCTCGGCTCAAGACACACCTCCGAGGCAAAAAATTTGACGACAATAGCAAGGTGATGACTGCTGTAGAGGCGTTTTTGGAGGGTCAAGGAAAAGATGTTTTTCCAAAGGGAATTCTGGGTTTAGAAAAAAGATGGACTAAATGTATCGACTTGCTAGTAGACTAGGTAGAGAAATAATTTCTTTTTAAACTAAAGTTTTCTCATTTCATATTGATTATCATTACTTTTGGATCATTCCTGTGTGTAAATAATAATTACACATGTTGCGGACCCCGACGTGACATCACGTCGGGGTCCACCACTGTTGCAGTGCTGTCGAGGAGACGCAATAAGACACAGTTGGACCTTAAGAATTACTATATAACCACAGACGGGATGGCAGTGAAATGAGACAACAGTTGGTAATAGTCTGGTTTATTATAATTCTACTAAAGCTTATATACGAACTCATACACGTACACTGTGTGTGCCTAATCTTACTACGTGACCATCCGGCACAACACACATGAGTTAATTTTTAGTTTTTAGCATTTAACAATGCACAATTTTTTGTGGTAAATTACACACTTAATATTGAGGATCAATGGACGGTTCAGGTACGGGGTCCACAACTTTGAGTAATCCGGTAAATTCTATCAAATAGGTTTAGGAACTGAACTATTTAGGGGTAAATCCGTAAAACCTTTGTAGTACTCATTAAAGAAATAAGGTACTAAATGACGTACGCATTAACGCTTTATTCAAACCAAGTTTCTTAATTCTAAAGATCGAGAGCGTCTTTTTGTATTGGTATACCTACTTTCCTATTTCTATTTCACGAGAAGCTTTAAAAGTATTTACCTACATAGTTTCACTCTCACAATGAGATACACTGTTGGCCATTTCGTTTAACATCCGGTATAAAGATGTGCATCGGGCACATTTGCATCCCGAGCGTTATCAAACGCGTAAAGCTCGTGTTAGCCGCACTCCCCATTTTAATGATCGCAACTGTATTTCTTTGGTTTCCGGAATAGTCGCAGTAATGTACGCTTTAGCAATTTATGCTTAAATGTCTGAGCATATTTCAGTTTATCTGTGTATATTATAATATACATGAATTTCAACTCTTCTTATCATCGCCTGTTACAGTCAACAGCATAAATATCTGTATAGAGGCGTACACATCAACCTTTACATAGGGTCACCTTATGCTGCTGACTCAAGATCCATTTTGAAATGTTTTTGTAAAGGTTGATGTGGATGCCCCTGTACGTTTTACAGGCAAAATATTAGCCATAAATAACAACAAAGAGACTGATCGAACTCTCGTAAAGATATTTATATTTATTATGACAATTTTATTGTTGTTCAGGTATTTTATTTGGATTGGTGATTAACTTTGCAAATTAAAAAGTGTAACGCACTGCTACTTTATTATAGTGAACGAACAATATCCTATAGATGCTGAATAGTCGTATAAGTAGACTCAGCCAAGTTCACAAAGCGCCATGGAGTAAATTCACTCAAGCAACAGTTAGCTTTCAATTGTCTTGTAAAATATTAAGACTGAATGATGTTAAAATTAGTCTGTTGCAGCGAATTTTTGCCACGTAGAGTGTAAATAAGACAGATAAAATACTTATTCAAAAAAAATATCAATGTTTCTATCTGTTGTTCTTCAGACAGACGTTTCTTAAGTGAATCGAGCTAATCGGCCATGGTGTCTCCTCACTCAATCGAGGGGTGTATTTTTAAAGAGATAATTTCCTGAGGTTGCAATCTCGAAGAGGGATGTTTTTATTGTCTGTGGACCCAAACAGTTGATTAGGCTGCGTTCCGTTTCACGCTTAGCTGTCCCTTTGGGATGTAATTAAACAATTTTGATGAGTTCTCGTTAAAAATTAACTTGTTTTGTCTTATACGGCCGTAAAGACTCAAGAGGTGCAATAAAATTAAGCTTATTTAGGTATCTACTACATTTGAACAGTGAAACTTACCATTTTCTCGTCGGAGCCCGGAGGAACCACAACCGTATCTGACACGTATTCAATTAACTGTATTATGCAGATTTTATATTTAGTTTTTGGATGTTTATTTTCAGTGCTCATTGTTATTTGTATTTTTTATATCTATATCATGGTATTTTCTTTGAGCTCAGTGCAGGTATATTAATTTCAAATCTGTTGTAATTAAAAGTGATTTTTGCACTATAAGTGCAAAAATCACTTTTGATTGAACAGAAATCACGATCTATGAAAGAAAAAAATATTAATTTAAGTTTTAAAGATTATTTTGAGTACCTATTAGCTGGACATAAAATTATATAACTATCGACATTCATATTTAGACTAAGTATTCTATTGGTACAAAGTACATATCCCACTATATTGTCTTTCATTAATAAATTAGCTTATCTAATTCTTTGTATAATGAAGTTGATTTAATAATGACAGAATATTGTGCAAAATTTTTGATTAAATCTCTTGCGTCAATCGTGATAGTAACGCAGCGATTGCCGCAACAAGTATTTTTATCAAACAGTTTGGCGCCACTTATGCCAAATTTCTATTAACCTTAGAATAAGCCATAAACATACTGTGACAGCCGTGATGTGTCTTGATAGGGAGGAACAGCAAACAGTTAAGCCAGCTGCAGACGGCGCGGGTGAGCGTGGGATCTTTTCACCTGAGGCCGCGGTAAACACCACACTGAGGAAAATTCGCTCAGATGTACATAGAGATGATGCAACCTTTTGATTCAATGTACAAATTCTAACTTAATAGATTTTGTGTTAAAAGACTTCTGATTTTTATCCTACACAGTCCTACCATCGTCACAACGATTGACCTGATCCTAGGCCTCAAGCGGGACTCAAACCCGCGTCTTCCACAATCCGGGTGGCTGCTCTTCCAACTGAGCTATGGAGGTCATTAACATACCTGGTGAATTAGTCTAGTGTATTTTACGATGAACGCCAAATTTTTCTAATTCCTATCTGAGTGTAAAAAACAGTTCATTGAAAAAACCCAGAGAACGCCACATTACAAGTGGCGTTCTCTCATTCAAATTAATTTATCATATAGCTAGTTTTATCTTAATCGAAAGTCAAGCATTTATAAAAATATTTCTTTCGGGTGTTTGGTATGGCAAATTGATGTATTTTTTTCTAACAAATATGAAATAAACGAATTCAATCTAAAACAGAGAAAATACCTAATAAGTACTAAAGGTGTTTTATAATTTCCCATTGACACTTTTCAAAAACATAAGGGGACATATCACCTCAATATAATTATATGTACTGAGATGCATAAGTGCGATTTAGCGAATGTCAGAGTGGGGCGACGTAACTCAAGCGTTAATTTGCGCGCGACAAATTAATTCGCTCCCAGATTTAGATGTGAATGGAATAGAAATAAATTCTTGTTCACTACCACTCTTTTAAAAGAGATATGATATATTTTTTGTAATACTCCATTCATAAACCATAGATTTCGTCAGCGTAATGTGAACAAACAGTCGGACGGTAGCTGCAAACATTTTAATAGAAAATACGTAGATTTTGATCCTGAAAAACTTAGCTTTTAAAAGAGGCCTCAAATACGTAAATCTACGTAAAAGGACGCAGAAATGGCAACGCTGCCTTCAATGACGATATATCCTATTTACATGTAATTTCTATTTCAGGAAGCCATTTTGACTAGAAAATGGTATCCTATGAATGGAAGAAAAACTGATTTCAACTATCAATTGGCAATCTTGACTAGTTTGAGGATTGACGTTGAACTTAAGTTTACTAATTGAGCACATAGTTTGCCTGTCAATTTATTAGTTTTACATTTGGTGTAGGTATCGAAAAACAGGTTAAGCTCATCTTAATGCCGCAGTTGCTGCCAGCAGGCCATAATATCATCTTTAGATTGTGAAAATAACGTAATTAGATTTGTGCCTTAGTTCGAAATTAATTCTACAAAATAGGCTCCAATAAATTATTCCAATAGTTAGTTTAATTTTACAACATTTCAAATCTATATATTTAGAAAAGAACAAAGATTTCTTTGCGAAAATAGTGTAGGTATGAAGAGTGCGTATTGTGAAACGCAAAATATTATTTACTCTTGAGCTTGAAACTTTAAATTCATAACATTGCTCGAGAGTGCATGAAAAGCGATTAATCGTAAACAATCGTCGCTGTCAACTCGATTACACCTGGGCAGAGTCGAGATGTCCCTCGCCAATCAGGGGCCGATGAATGAATAAAAAATAAGCCGCGGCTCAACTCAACAAAAAGCTGGGGGAGTAAAAAAATAATATTATCCTGTGAAAATGAATTAAGCAACTCGCAGATACTACGCTCAAGATATGAGGTGAGGACGGGGTAGCTAAGTATGGAGGGTGTGCCTAATCAGGGCTTGAACATCTATACATTTGAGAGAATAGAGGCAAATGACATGGATGATGAATTAGTTACTAACAATCAAAACGTTATATTTTTGGGAAGCTTGAAAAAGGTACAGCTCTATCACCCATTTTGAAAGCAGATTGAATAGGGATGATTCTGTGCTTTGTCTGTCAAAGAAATATTAATTCAGTTGATATACTCGTACTTATGTTTGAGTTAACTTTCATTTGTACATACGGTCGACTTCAACATAATGACTAAACAATAATTATCTAATCAATAAGTTAATGAACATATTACAACTTAGGGAGCACGTCCATTTCGATTATCTTTACTGTACAAACCATCTCCTGAAGGATGGAAGAATTATGATTATGAGCAAAAGAATAAAATAAAAACAAATATTGAAAATTAAACAATACAAGCCGCGGTGCTTTCCTATTTCCTATATGCAGTCATCTCGAAACATCTACTTAGTAACCTCCGTATCATAAACCTACCTGAGAATACCTTTGGTCATAAAGGTACTCTATTCTATACAGGTTTAAGTAAGCTTTTGCGAGTACAAGAAAATACATTAATATGTCGAATTTATTGGTAGTTTCTACAGGACGCAAACTCCTGTATGTCTACCACGAGTTGCCCCTTTAAATTTACGTTATCGTTCGCGTGAAAAAAATTATTGGGATTCGACATTGTCATGTCATGTCATGTCAAATCCCAATACCAATTTTGGTATTGGGAAAGTATTTCTAAGGCAAGTAAATGTTTCTATATCTATTTCCTCCTCCTTCCACCTGGGAGTCCTAAGACAGAGACTCGCTTGGTTCAGTCCCGTGTGTCTCAGGTCTTAAACGAACTTAAGCTACACTTATATCGAACAAGGAATAATTTTCAAGAAAATAAAAATATGAGCAATGTAATCATCAAGCAACTTTGGTCATTTTTTTTGTCTGAAACGCTTTCCTTCCTTTCTTAGCGAGAGGTCTCCCGATCCTTTCCGGGGTAAGTAGGGAATAAAATTAACTGAGGATGATCGCTAATGAAAATAAATTGGCGGCGGGAGATTTGAGATTACACCGACCGCGACGAGCTGAGCGAGCCGAGCGAGCGAAAAAACACGGCCGCGTACCGATTACGGATACCATTGATGCTTTTACTTAATAACTTTTCTTCAGACGTGAAACTGTATATAGTTTGTTTTCTTTTAGTAAATTAAATAATGAAACATTACGAAATACACAAATTAAAGTTATAAATGAAATCGGTTTACAATCGGCTTAGCGAATACTTTTAATTTTTTACTACAATATCTAGCAATTTAGTCAGTCACCACTGTTATTCAAAAATAATTGTTTACCACCTAATATCAAAAAATCACGCCAGCTTCTAATACATTGCTTATTTGTAACTATAAACAATACACATAAGTAATTCCGCGTCATCTTAGTAATTCTGATGACCAGGCGTATAGTTGTATGTACTATTTTAACAAAGGCAGTTGAAAATTCATAAATTAAAAAAACGATTGAGACAAAAGTTATGAGATTTACGAGTATATATCAAAGTTATTTTTAAATTGATTAACTATGTTAAATAGTACATACAATTAAACACCTAGATATTAGAATCATTAAAATGACAGCAGCTATAAAAAACTATCAAGTACCATTTACGTTCGGTTTTTACTTCAGAAAAAGGTTTTCTACACATTTTTTTTGAGGGGTGGACATATCTGCACACGCAGTTATTAGAGGTCGGAAATGAAGGCAACATATCCTGGGGTTCGTCTTCTTAAGTCAATGCGAGGATCAGCCCTGAGTTATGGCGGCGTGCGGGCTAGTTATTAAACGAAGTGTCTCGCTTGTTGTGGGCGATAGCGGTTTTTTGTTTTGATTTGGAACATGGATGGGAAAGAATTTTATTCTTAATTCAAAAATAGATGTTTCAATCAGGATTAATAACAATGCAGCTAATGCTAAACAGACTAGTTAACATCGTTTATTTTTACTAAAGATGACAGTTTTTTATCTTCACTAATATTGTAAAGAGGAAAGATTTGTTTGTTTGTTTGTATTGAATAGGCTCCGAAACTATCGGACCGATTAAAAAAGTTATTGCGCCAATATAAAGCTACATTATCAGTGAAGGACATGGGCTACATTTTGTTTTAATTTAAGCTATGTTTTGACGGGAATGACAGTCTACGCGGACGAAAAGCCGTTGACGGACAGCTAGTATTTAAATAAGTAGTTACTTACCTAAATGAAAAGGATGAATAATTGTCAAAGCTGTGTATGTTTTTATCTGTTCTCTAAATCAGTACATGTCTAGCATCGTAAAATTTTTTTTTTTTAAAGTACCCCCAAGTGCACTAAACTGAGCTAATACTATAATTAGTCTCTAAGTTTCCTGGAAAGCACAGCTTTAAAAAAATCGATGTGAACATCTCATTTTTCGCTTAAGCCGAGGGCAAAAAATGTCATGTCAATTAATAAAATCTACCGTAAGCCGAGGCTTAGCTGGCTCCTTGTTATATCATAACTAAGACCCGGAAGGGATGGCTGATAGGCTTCGCAGGGTAGCTTCTGGGAGTAAGCGAGTGAATGTTTGTTGCTTGCTGAACAAATTTAGGTATATCACAAAGAGGAGCAAAGAAACGAGGAAAGAGCTAACACATTAAACTAAGGCTTATCGTGCTAATCCAAAGAAGAATGAGAGAAATATAAGTTCATGGTATAAATTACACATACAAAAAAACATGACATTTATGACTAAAGCGAACAAGAAATGTTAAATCATTGCATTGAGTGGACACTCATATCAGCGACACGCGGGTACTGCGCTCACTAACGACTTATATCTCTTTAAAAACAATTGTTGGTGACCTACGCGTGAGATGATCATCCACAGTTAAGTAGGTATGGATTATTTAATGAAGGTCGCAGGATTTCTATAGATGCAGCCCGCCAGAAAACGAGAAAAAGAGAGACCCACACAGAATTAGGACTAGAACCCTTGCACGTAAAGCATAACATAGGAGTGAGGAACAAAAAATGTCTTTATTCGAAAAAACTGCATAACCTAAAAGGTAAAACGTATATGGAAATGTTTATTTTGACTTACATACACAGGTTAAACAATTAAAATAAAATCACAAAACTTGTCAAAAAGGCCACTCAGCATAATGCCGTAGTACCTTGTTCAGCACCACGACGCTGGTTTTCAGTAGTTACCCTAACAAAGAGGGAGAAGCGGCACAATTACCATGGCTTTAATATTTATTTATTTATTTGGTAAAAGGTACACCAATAGTACAAATACACAGCACTAAATACTAAAACATTTCAGAGTATTGAATCTAAATGCACCAATTAAAGGCGTACACAGCGTTTACAGTGTAACAATGAGCAACTTAAATATGAATAACATAAAAAAAACAGAAACTAACTTCTAACTTACTTAAATAATATATTTAAAACTTAACAATTTAAATTGAGAGTTTGATTTTAATTTTAAATTGATTAAGGGAATCGTGGAAAATATCAAGCCCATGACATTTTTTACTTTTTTCTTTGTATTTGCGAAAACATCTAGCCAGCGGTAATATGGCACCGGCGTAAAGCGAAATGGTTAACGGAGAGCAATTCTCTTCTTTATTGATTCCACGCTCTACCGATATTACAACAGATGTCAAAATCAACCATCAAACATTTTCTCCGGCCATCAAAAACATGATTTTCCAGTCCGGTTCCTAATTGTAAATTAACGCGTCCCACCTTTTCCCAAGTTTATTTGCCACCGCTGAAAAACAAAGCCAATTTCTCTGGCAAGAACACTCGTTGCCCGGTGCAGTAAGAATCTGGTCTTAGACGATATTACGGTGTATTGCTGGGGAAAATCTCCACTAGGCGATGGGGCTTAAGAGTTTTACTGACGTACAGCGATGGTGCATCCGCCCCAGTAAACAGGCAAAAGCTAAAGCGGCAAATAACGTGGAATGAATAGGTATTTCACTGCTAATTAACTTTTTAATGCTAAGTTAAATATTTGCCTTACACTTTAAGTGCTTTATAACCAGAAAATAGAATCTTTTGTTTACATATCAAAAATGATACGTATACCAAAGAATGTGTTATAGGGGCCAAAATGAACACGATCAGATTGATTTAATTACTTGCAAGTAGGCTTAGTTAAATTGTTATGCAGAAAATCATAAAACACTTTGTGTTTTCAGCATTTAACAAATGTTAATTTTTTTAATTGTGAAGATAGGGAAACAAAAAAATAACACCTGTATTGAAATAATCAACAAATAGAATTATATTTATTTATTTATTTTTTATTGCACAAGAGGACAAGTAAGTACAATTGGCGGAGTTAATTTAAATTTTAAAAACATTTTCAGTCAACCGCAAGATTAAACAGAGAATTCAGGTAGTTTGGGTTGTGCAACTTAAAAGAAAGGGTTTAATTCAATTTAATTTAGTAAATTAATAAATATACTTTATAACATATTCACCTTCATAAATATCTAACAATTTATTTGGTGACCCTCACTAGCAACTAATAGATTGCTAACCTTTTTTGAAATATTAGTGATTGGGCCCTTAAATGGATATCTGAATTAAACCTAATTTTTCCCACATATTTTTTTCTCATTAACTAGGTACGTCAATGTCTTTGCTTTACAATGGATCATGATGCTCTGCAATATAAGTTATTGGGGGTTGACTTCACCTCGACCTTTAACCGGCACCATTTCCCCCCGGACTTTGTTTATCTAATCAGGACTTTAGCCACCACGAATCGAACTCACGATTTTTATCCAAACAAAACTGCCAGATTAAACTTTGCTTCGCCTTTCATTTATTTTTTAGATGGTTGCGACACTACCGACACCTACATAAAAACGCGTTAAACATGAAATATGCCTAGTCTTGTTAATATCAGTTACCAGCATTAAGTTTTAATCTAAACAAAGTGTCGGCAAGCGGAGCCAGGCATTTATGGTAGTTAAGCGTGGATTATGAGTTGCGGTAATAAAGCAATTTATTAGGACGCCGTAATGGCTGAGGTTGCCGTCTTCGCAATAGTTCCATAGGTATATCAACATCTTCTTTGTTTGAAGATATCTTGTATTTAGCTAGCTTTGCCAGGGACTTCGTGTGCTTGGGTAAGGTTTTTTTAAATCATCTAACTAAATGAATCGTAAGTACATTAGGCACAAATTTTACTCATAAATGCAGCTTCTAATAATTTACGTGAAGTTAGTTTAAAATTTATCCCGTACTCCTGATACCGGAATACTTAGTTTTTTTTTTATATAGTTTATTTACTTTCCAAACGAAAATTCTTATTCAGTTACGTTAAAGTTAAAATTTTCCAGAAATTTTTAAAATTGAGTGCTTAAAGTTTAGGTTTTTAGTTCCGAATTTCATCATACCGGGTAATTTATTATAACCGTAATTCCTTACGGTTTACGGAAAATAGCGTGGAATACTCTTAAGGTGATGTACAGAGGCGTTTACATCAATCTTTACAAAACCATTGCAAAATGGGTCTTACTTATGTCAGCAGCAGAAGGATCCCCTATGCTAAGGTGGATGTGAACGCCTCTGTACAAACCATCTTTGTGTTTTGTATTAAGGTAAATTTCAAGGATTTCATACAAATAATATAAATAACTTTCTTTATTTTAGCATTTTACAATGCTTGTTTTTCATATCTAAAGATGGAAAAAAGAACCCGCGTCTTCCACAATCGGCTGCTTTAGAGCAGCCACCCGGATTGTGGAAGACGCGGGTTCGAATCCTGTCTGATTTCTTCAAGGTCCGAAATTCGTTTTTTGCTAATTTTTCCATCTTTAGATATGAAATAATGTTCGAATTAATTTGTATGGAATCCTCAAAACAAAAGTGAAACCTTTTCCCCGGTGGTGGCACAGCCCCAGCCTACTTAAGCTAAATACTCATCATCATCATCATCATTTCAGCCGAACGACGCCCACTGCTGGGCATAGGCCTCCCCCAAGAACTACTATTTACTGTCGAATTGTCATACGAGATGGTAATTATTTACTGTCAAACTGTCATTCTTAACTTTTAGGTAACCTTTCACTTTAGTCACGCTGCAAAAACTTCTGACAAGCGAACGAATACAATTTCACGATTAGTGAAATTTCGTATTTAATCCATTGCTTTCTCATAGGAATTGAAATCGATATCAAATTTTATTGGGAAATTCTAGGTACGTATTTTCTTTTGTAAACTTATCTTAGTCCAATATTTTTTTTTTTAAGATAAGTTAGACTGTGTGTTTACTGTGTGTTACATACTTAAGTTAACAACTTATTTTAGGTACTTAAAGTAAAATAATTACCCTATATTACCCCCCTGCTGAGCAAAGGCGTCCATCATTGAAATCAAGTCATCGCTACAATTAATGGGTATTGGCTTAATCACCACGCTTGCCGAATGTGGTTTGGTGATCCGAACCCGGGCTGTGTTCCGAAAAATCCGAAAACACTTGGCCTGACCTGGGAATTGAACCCGGGACCTTTCGGTTTCGGGCCAAGCTCTGAAACCACTCGGCCACGGAGGCGTTTTTATTACTTATCGTACTAAAACTACAAAGGCTTATTGACTGTTGATTTTGCAACACAGAGGTTTTTAATATTAAATTTTTAACATTGTATTTTGTTACTTGAATTCTAAACTATAACAAGCAAATAACATGAAAGCACCTGTAATAATTTCACAGGCAACGATTCACAAAAGCTTAACATCGACTGAAGCAGGCGTTACGAATTTAAAATAAAACTTCAAAAACGGATTAGAACGCAAGGAGTGTATTGCAAGATCAAAGAATGGTTCTTCCAAGTAGGTATCTCCTTTAATTGGTATAATCCGTCTCACATCGAGACGAGTTGTTGTATTGCTCGTGGGATGTGCACTCAATACGTTTGCGTTCTAGTACGTATGTTCTCAGAGCTACTTAAGAATAATTGCCAGGATTCCTCTTAAAGAATCATAGACTTCTGAGCCGTCTCAAGTATAAAACAAGAAAATTGAAAAAAAAAAACCTAAGTAATTTGAGAATGCCAACAGAAATTTCAATAGCAATTTTACGTTGATACAATCTGTTGCGTATTCTATGTTTGTAGACTCAGACAATTTTTAATACTATCTATATTTAGTAGATTAAAACTTTTTTCTATAGTATAGTAAGTAATAAATAGTTGAACTTAGTATTTTTTGTGCACTTGCTTACCCTTTTTTGTCAGTAGTGAGAAGTAACTTATAAGACACTTAATTTATTTATCTTTCTTGAACGAAATAAAGCCAAATAAAATCGTGACGACACGATTGGCGTAGTGCGCTGTAGCACGGGTTTTCGCCTTGAATTCCGTAGTGTCCCGGGTTCGATCCCCGGTCAGGTCAATTCAGAAAACGATATTTTCTGAATTGGCTTGGGTCTGGGTGTGCTGGAAGACGCCCCTGGCTTAATTCCTTGTCTGGTACCTCGTAACACAGGGATATTTATCTCTACTTTGAGACCATGACAAGAGGTGTGTTGTCTGGCGCATATTCATAAAAAAAAAGATAAAATATTTTTTCTTATTTTACCAGCCTAGAAACAAGATACATAAACGTATAGAAGGTGTAGGATATACCCCTTTGTCCGATCTAGTAACTCAATTAATCAGGAATCAAATTGTCACCTTAGGCACGCTCAGTCAACTAATAGTAAATGGAAACCTGAAATGTCTTCGGAGTTTAAATAATACTTACCTAAATAGTTAAAAACATCTCAGAATTTTTTCACTTGAAATGTACGCTGACGAATAAATATGAGTGGTCTTTTCAAAATGGATCAAATATGCCCATTCTCGTCAAGATTGACGTTATATATGTTTTGCGTTTGGGATTTTGAAGCAACAAACTTGTGTTGTGTGAGACAAGAACCACTCAAATAAAATTAATGTTAAAAACTAGTATTGGGTAAGCTTGAGAGCCGGTGAAATCACTTTGAAAAAAAATGCGGTGATCACAAAAACGGTATGTGTCCCAGGATTGTGTTTTAAATATCTTAAAACACAATTTGAACCAGATGTTAGGCCGAGCTCTGCTACGAGTACAATTTGCACTCGACGACGGACTTGAGGTTATTTTCTTTTATAATAACTAAAAACAGGATCGCCGAAGCCCATTGGCAATAACAATAAGCTAAGATAGATAATTCAGTGACAACAGTTTCAATTGTCACAGCTACATGCCAATAGATATCTGAGCATCGACGGGCGGATGCGGCCGGCGGAGCACCCGAATCACTTGTCAGCAGACTTGGGTCTTGTAATCGAGACTATCGGCAGACGTCTTTGTCGACTTGATAGCCAGAGTACCGTAGTCTAAGTCTGTTTGGGCTGATCAGAATGTGGGTGACTTGGGAATTTCGGGATCTATTGATTTGTAATGTTTCATGAATCTGCAAAGCTTGGAAAAGCATTTGCGATGTCCCGTAACAACTTGTTAAAAAATCACTAATTTTCTTCCAGCACATTTACATAAGTTTCTTTTAACTTCTACAGATTTTAGATCGTGATACACACGGCGTACACAACTTTTTTTCGGACTTTAACATACTCGTAGTTCCCAAAATATTGAAACATGTTTTGTTTCAAAAACTTTAAGATCTGTACTACCTGTGATTCACAAATCAATGATTCGATAGATTGATTGAATTTTTTTTTATTCAAGGACAGTTTTTGGTGGAGTATCGCTCTAGAACATCTTAAGAACTAAGGAAGGATATTTAAAAAAAATATATGTGTAAGGACATTAGGGAAAGTAGAAAGGTATGAGAAAATTCCGAAAATTATTTGTTGGTTTCAGGTTTAAGTTGGTAAAGTATATATAAAAATGCAGATGAACTTTTCTAAATTACTCAAAGATATACGTGCGCAGCATTCACAAACAAAGTTTCTTGAAATTTCTGTTATACTAATACACTGTAAACTTGGACATATCAATATATGTTTTTTGGGAAGACTGGGTTAAAATATGGGTGCAACAACTATGAAATGAAACATATTACGCATTCATTATATTCAATTTAATTTCCGTTTATATAATTGAATCGAATAAACATTTAGCCAATATCTTCATTACCTAAACGGTAAATACAAACTGTTCGTGTGAGCTTAGTGACACAGTTTATAGAGCTTATTAACTTTAATAAAATATTTACAATATTTGGAAATTTCATCACAGCTTCACAAAACAAGCATAACATGGAATAACAAAACAAATGTTTAAAACTGTAAAAACTAGTAATCTAGGTACTAAAAACAACAGTGATGTGATTTTGGCGGCAACCTGGAACGGTAAATGCTTAAATACTGTAACTTTACATATCGCCAAAAACGAGCCTCAGCAAACAAATTCATTAAGTGCAATAATAATTATATTTATAACAATAAGTATTAACTTTTGTCCTAAAGGTATCATAACGTATTTGGAAAAATCGTCGTCTATTAGAGCAGGAAGTGTATTAATTGACATAGTTTAACGTCTATGTGTCCTATACAGTTCACTTCGAAATTTGACTAATAAAGTTTTAGAAGTGCTCTAAGAAATGGCGGTAGGACCCTCATTAACTGCCCCCCGTCCATAAAAAAATAATAAGGACTAGAACATTACTTCTGCAAATTGACTAAGTGCTAAGAATTGAAGAGAAAAAAACGTACATTAGATAAAATCGGTCGCGTTTTTATGAATAAAAAGGTTAACAATATTTCATATACTGATGCTAAATTACGCAAAATTAGAAATGTTAGGATGTCCTTTTAATAGGTTTTTTTAACTATTATCATTTAAATTATCAAGTAATATATTTGTGATGGATATATAACATAGTTATTTGGTGAGACTTGTTTCTGGCATATAATATTGTGAGCGGTTTTATAATATCTTACATTCTCTCTTTAAAACACTAACCAACCTTTGGATTGAATAGCATTACTTATAACATAATAAGACAAACACGGAATGTGCGTACTACTATTAGGAGACGAACAACGCTAAAGTTCGTCGAATGATCTTTATCTATTAGCAATTTGGATGCTCTAAATATGTGCAATATAATATCAGTACTATCACTATATGACTCATTAATTACACAAACAATGTACAGTATCATTATAACATTGAATACCATTCTAACATTAACCTCCTATAACATAACTACTTCTAAAGATAATTAAAGTGGAACTAATTGAGTATCCATTTCAAAATTACGTAAGGAATAGTAACAGATTGTTATTTTTAAACTACACTATAATTTAATAAATTAAATTGAGTCGCAAGTCCTATATACATACGGAGTACACATGAGATTCATTCTCAAATGGTGACGTGTTTGATAGCTTTATACACTTATGTACATAAACACGAACTATTAAAAATCTAATCTTAAAAGGAGCTGCTTTGGAGTCACCTACCTAAAGCAAAAACGTAGACTGTACTTATAGTACTAAAAGTCCATTGAATAATACGAACTGTGATAAACATACCGCCGTGATATTAATACTAACATGGCACTACACACCATTACACGATTCGAATTCAGTCTTTCGTTTTTATTTCCGACGCCACAAATAAACGTCTTGATGATAGGAATTCTCTTTTTAATTCACGTTGTAGGTAGATGATCATTTCACACCAGTTTACGCTCAGTGATGGCGTGAGGGTGTCCAGGGTGAGAGTAGTGCGATGGAGAGGATGGTTCGTACAAAGACATCTTCAATCGTTTACACTTCGCCCTCCGATTTTTGAACCAAAACTGCACGTTTTTGGACTCCAGTCGAGGAAACTTCTGCCGGTATGGCATTCGGTTAAGCTCCTCCGTATACTTCAGTATTAGGTTGTGCGATGGGTGTGTATTCATTGAAAACCATTGTTCCAGGACTGGAACCTCGGACACGGGGTCTATGAAGGTGCGATTGCGCTTGCGTCGTTCATCTGAAGCGCCAGCGAGAGCCAAGTTCAACCCACTAGCTCCCTCCCCCGGGACGGGGCCAACTCCAGGAAATCCACTCATGTATTGGCTCATGTACATAATTCCATGGCCGAACATTGGATGATTTGGCACCATTGGAAATGGTAGACGATCGAGATGTGGCGATGTTGGTCTATACTGACGTTCTTGAACAACCTCGTCATCAGAGACATCGTGATCGTCAACGTTACCGTTTTCTTCCTCGTTATTGTTATTATTGTTGTTGTGGGAGCTATCGCTGTTCTTAGCTGGAGATCGCTGCGGAGAGCTGGTTTGCTCGGGTTTGCTCAAATCTCTAGGTTCTTGCTTAATGTCATGTACCTGTAACAAAAAACGAAGTGTAAATATAAGTACTACTAATTTTATGTCGCCTCCTCTCTAGACTGAAAAAAAAAACTCAATCTCGGTATAGTAACAAACAGTGAAAAAGGTACCTAGTATGTGTTTATGTGTTTTACCTTAATTATATCCGGCGGCTTTAGAGTCTCCTGGGGCCTTTCTTCAGCATCAATGTTATTCTTCTTAGTAGTTATCAAAGACAGTGGGGCATCAGGGCTCTCTGGCCTGTCATCTGGATTAAGATCTCCACCATCATCTTCCATGTCTGAACCACCGTTGGATAAATTATCTTCAGACATTACTGACATTGGGTACCTTCCAGGGCTTCCCGACATTTGCATAGGGCTCTTCATCGAGTTCTGATCATGGGACGTGTAACTGTCGTTACCAGCCATCATAGATCCATTTGTTGGGCTATGACTCCGACTATTAAAGCCATTGACGCCAAGGTGGCAGCCCAGGCCGCCGATGTTGCGAAGTTCCGCACGCTTTTGTGCGGCGCGTGCGTTTTTGAACCAATACACCACGTTGTTAACATCAAGAGGCTTTCTGCCTCTTCTTGATTCTAAATTATTCAACTCCCGAACATACTGCTGTATTTGCTGTCGGCTTGGATGTTGGTTTTCAGAAAACCATCGCTGAAGCTTTGGAAGCTCTAATTCTGGATCAAAACTCGTTCTCATTCTTGTCTTTTGAGTAGGATATTGGCTCTGGACAGTTTGCAAAGCTGGATGCAAATGGTCTGGAATGGTGTTGAGAGTTGGAGAGCGGTTTTTAGGGCCGGGAGAAGGGTATCGTCTCGGGCTGAATGGGGGAGGACGTGGAGACACTTGAGCACTCCACCAGGACTCGAACTTTCTACGCATATCTTCTGACGGCTCATGAAAATTATGTGGTCCTGGCGTTCTGTCGTGTCCTCTGCAAATCTGCGCTAATGTTACCTGCAACAACGAAAATACGTTATAAAATAAAACCCGGCGTCTTAAACCACGTTTAGACGGTTTTAAGGAGGTCAGTCTAACAAGTAACAGATACAGAGATAATTGTTTGAATAAACACGGAGCATTGTTTCACAGAACATCGCCATTAGATTATGAAAATATTAGGTCGGCCGTTAATGCATGTGTCATGCGCAAGCGGCGGCTCTGACGGGAGGTGTTTGTTCGCTGGTTAGTGCCGCGGCCACTCCCGCGCCGCCGAAACTTCAATCATGGTCTGCTCTAAAACAATGAGCGGGAAGGGCGTTTTAGCAATTAGCGTCCACCCACTGAAGCTTCAACTAGCGCCAGCATACTTAGACTAAGTGGTTATATTGAACTGCTTCAGTGTTAACCTATTAGAGATGCCGCAGTTACACCGATCTGTTTAGCCAAAGAATAAGCAGCACGATTCGAAAATTATTCCATTACATGTTTGAATTTCATAACTATTTACTCTGATGATAACATAACAGCTTGTTTGGATTGGTATTAATAGCGCAACAAGTAGTCATTCATAAAGAACCTGTCGGATTATAGCTTCGCCTCCAAGTTTACCCAGGTTGACATTATGCAAGTAAGATCTGCCCATATCACTAGATTAAACAGAACAATGCCAGCGATTACGCCGTCAAGCGAGTTGTCAAGCCGCAGTTTGCGTTTCAACTGTTGCTAAATCAAATGTTAAATTAAGTGTGAGTGTTACACATTGAGATAGTACCTATAAATCATGTCAGCCGCGAGGAATTAACCACGCTCGAGTGATACGTTAATCTGCTTCTTTGTTTTATATTTTTAAATAGTGAGGCCATATTTGCTTTCAGATATTGTCTGTTTCAGCTACACAGAAGATTTACGAGGCGCCTGCGCGTGATAACTCTTGTCACAATGTAATCCGTCTAAGTACGTAATTTGGTATATCGCGAACATTGCTGATGTACTCGTGGTTAGAAAGGACAACACGATGGGCTTAGTCTTATCTAATATTGTTTTCATTGCGCTAATAATGCTGCAAGTAATTACAAAATGATGAACCTTGGAACCATTTGAGCAAAGAATTTTAATGAAGCTGGCATTTCGAAAATTTATAGCGTAAAATTAATCCTGCGATGTCTTTCTTAAAAACCCTTCGATAAAGTATTCCGCAAGCGTCCAGAAGTTTGCTCGGAGTTGAAATCGAAGTGGCGCAAATTGGCGTGTAATAAATTACCATAATATCGTAGAGCCGAGTTCATCTGCCGTTTAGCTACTAACTTCGCCGTTTGAGGTGTTTGATTATCTACAGAACTTTGCCTCATTCCCAACTTCGAACAGTTCAATTTGTATCTTTTGACTTTGAACGAAATTTATTTAAATGTTGAAATAGTTCGCGGCCCACTTACCGTGTCAATGGAGGCCTAAATTGAAATCGCGAACCCGACAGGCGGTTAAGCCTCCCGGGCGCACATCGACGCTAACCTCGCGTTTAATAAGATTATAAAGCATTATTTTATGGTATTAATAAGATCAAAAGCGTTCGTACATCTAAAACTCCTTTTAGCCCTCTTTCGAGGCTCGAGTTGGTAAGACGGCCTCCCCCTAACCCGTTCGCAGGGCGTGGGATATTTGGAAAATATAATAAAGCGAGAGCGCGGATGAGTTTGAGATTCAATTAAATTTATTATGTATGGAGATCCCGCGTGTGAGACAGGTGCTCAGCCCTCGACAAATTGCTGTATCTATCTTCTGATATGAAGATTTAAACCTCTTAAGATAGGAAAATAATAATTTAAGGAAATATGCGCGCTTTAACATAACGTTTTAAAATGTTGAATTGAAAATCTCTAGTGTAACTAATATTTTGCATCAACTGCTTACAATAGTGCATGCTAAATCAAGTTTTTTTTAAATTTTGAATCAGTTGACACACTTGTCAAAACTGACATTTCAGTTTCTATGTATTCGTATTTCCATGTTTTTAAAACATTTTACCGTGATTGATAAAGACCACGTGAAAGGAATTGTTATTGTTTGAAAATGCAGATAAATGTGTACTAAATAAAATATATTTGGTTTAATATTATTCACAACGTTCAGATTAATGACAGTCAAAAGATCCAAGAATAACATTCACAAACACAACTCCGACATGAAAATTTCTATTAACTGAGCCCGCTTTTGTTAAGACGCGAAACAGCCACGAACATCAAAACAAATGCTTCCTTAATTCTTCCCCCAGTGATGATCCTTATTAGCAGGGACTTATGCGTAACCTTCCAAATTATAACGACCTCCGAATTGTATGAGAACTCGCTCGCTCCTTAACGAGTCTGATAATCTGTCTTCGCTGAGAGTTCTTTAAATCCTGACGAGCTTGATGACGTGCCGTTATCTGTGGCGGATTCCTTGATGTGGGGAAAAGGTTGTCGTGTGATGTTATGAGTCGTTTTAACCACGATAACACTTTAAGGTAAAATACTGTAACATTTCTTTTTGGATTCACCATAACTGTTATTTAGACGCTTAAAAGTACTTTTAATATAATAACAAAATCCTTGAGACATTTTTACACATAGCCTGACCCTAATACTTTATAGGTATATTATGTTTGTCATAAGTTGATCTTAAACTTATTTTTTTTACGTTTACGACCTCGCTGGGCTTCTCCCTCAAACTCTTACTTTTAATACTGATACCTATTTTGAGTCAAGAATTTATATGTCTCATTATTTTATAGGTTTACGTAGGTCAACGAAAAATCAACAATTAATAAGTTAGCAAAGACATATTTCTTGCCAACACAAAGCCCCAACGTACAAATATCTCCAGAATACCTATCAAAGCTAAATGCTTAGTAACTACGCAAATTTCAATTGAGAGCACGCATTGGGCGGGTTTAAATATGGGAAACAATGAGTTCCCCGATAATAAGGGGTAAAGGTTTAGTCTCATTGTGACACGGGGCAGGGGTTACAAAGCATTAAAGAACATTACAACGCCGCACGAACATTGCGAGCGTTGGTTTCGCCGATGTAGCTCATAATAGATGACGCGTGTAGAACCAGGAAAAAGCTATTTATAAATTTACTAGCTTTCCACCCGCGGCTTTGCCCGTGTGGATAAATCGTTCTCACACGTTTGGTTACATATCAAAGTTTCCATACGGATCCCTAACGTTTTTGAAAAATTTATACGCTTGTAGGAATCAGAGATAATTTTTAACT
Organism: Udea olivalis; assembly: GCA_947369235.1. Taxonomy (NCBI): domain Eukaryota; kingdom Metazoa; phylum Arthropoda; class Insecta; order Lepidoptera; family Crambidae; genus Udea; species Udea olivalis. Next base: position 7,597,270 of record OX376341.1, on the reverse strand, counting down.
GTGAAATGATTTTTGAAATCGGTTCTGTAGTTTCGGACCTACCTCAAACATACAAACTCACAAACGCTTACCTCTTTATAATATTAGTATAGATTTATTGATTATTGAATCAAGAAAGGAACATTTGGGCTATGCCTAATGGTATCATTTACCAGTCCTTCAGTCCGCGCTCTACAACGCTGGCAACGGATGTAAAAATCAATAATAGTTACATTTATCTCCTTGTCTATTTGACGACACGATTGGGGTAGTGCGTATGGTTTTTCAACTTTACCACTCGCGTTGTGTCCTGGGTTGGTTTACTGGTCGGGTCAATAGGGTATTTGACTATTTTTTTAAGGAGTTATCGAAAGAGCTCTCAAAAATAGTAACATTGTTAAAAAAATAATTTACTAAAAAATATATTTGCAAAGCACCAAACTTCTCCAAGATATAGCACTTTATTCTGTTTCTGTAAATCATTTGTTCGGCAGCTATATTAAATTTTGCGTTTTTGAATATGCTTTCTTATCAAAAGTGGCTATGAATTGTCGATTATTATCAAATGGTATAGTTTTTGTATTTACTTGACACTTTCAAAGCTGCATTTTCCCATCCAAGTTTGAAGGGCCATAAAATGAATTGTACATAAATAAGTAAACAACCTAAAAGTTTCTATAGGGCCCTTTTTAATGTAAGTATTCTTTGATTATAATAAAATATTTTTAGAATCTGATTATGTTGTCAAATACATTATTCAGTAAACGATCTTGTCTAAATTGAAACTTAATTAAAGTCGGTTGTGAAATGGAAAATTCCTATCAATAAAGCGCTATCTTGACGACATTGTGAGTGTCAAAAGAGTACCCTTGGATTTCAAACAGAAACAGGGACTAGCGTTATTTATTTTGATGTATGTCCGAGGTTAGCTTAGTGCGGTGTAGCGGACGCGTTTTGTCAGCACTGAATGAATTCAGATGATTTTAATACCCACGTTACACGGTTTGACAGGTGTTTTCGATGTAGATTGATTTGGTACTCGCGAACATTCAATGGTTATGATTTATTGTAAATTATGAACTGTCATTGGATTTCATAGACAATTGATATAGAAAGGTTCTGGAATGAGAACGAACTTATTAATGCTTATGTACTCGTAGTTATACATGTGGTAACAAATGTATTATTTTGAAGGATATTAAACCGTTAAATGAGGGCTTAAGATTAACAAAAACGCGTCAGATTGATATAGATATATGTATAGACTAGGGTTCATGAACTGAAAAAGCATATTCGTTTCAAGACAAACAAGATTCAAATTACCTCATCTAATGGACACCCAGTTGACATAAGCAGCGGTCTGCTCTGGACCAGTAGCAGCCTTAACAGCTTGTCTTTGATATCCTGAAGCGGAGTAGGTCTCGGCCTCAACAGTTGGATGCGCAGTGTGGCCACTGTGGTTAGTTCTCCAAGAACCTCACCAACGGTAGCCAAGGGCCCGTCCGAAATTCTCTCGAAGGGCAAAGGCTTCCAGTTGTTGATCACCACGGAACCTAGTTAGTAAAAATAAACAAATAAGTACAAATGAATAACTGATATTATGAACTAATGATAATTAGTTATATCAAGGCTGAAGCTACGTAACCAAATCAGATTTCTAAAAGTTTTGTGAAGTTATAAAAAATTAACCGGACAGTATTGCCTTGCGATACTTTCCTCATTCCTGATTTTAGATAACAAGTCTAAAAAATTTTTAGACGATATGATAAGTTGATGCTCTATAGTCTCTAAAAGATTGCAGCTTGCAAGGTCAACGTTGATTAATATACAAATTTGATGAATAGTTTTTAAAACAGAGCCAATGAATATAGATAAATAACGATTTTGAACTATGAGCATAATTTTTCATTGATCATCAGATCTTTGGTTTATCTTAGCCTTACCTTTTGCAGAAGCTGCCAGTTCTTGAGGATAGCCCAGCCTCATCATAGCAGCCGGTACGAGATCGTGAAAGGCTGTAGCAGAAGGGATGATGACGTAACTGTCAGTCTCCACCACAGCCCGCCGTCTCCAAGCGCCTTCTTCCAGCGAAGATACAGCTTCTACCACGCAGTGGACTGGTAAGGTTTTACCTGTAACAAAGAAAAGGGATTTAAGCGAAACATCTTAGGAACACAGCTTTAAGCGAACATATCAGTTCTGGAGAGCGAGGATGAACCTCTATTCATTCATTAGTTGGAATTCAACAAGTAGATGGTACTATTTTTTGTTACATCACAATTTTATTTTTTTCTACTTTCAGCCAGTATTTGAGCGAGACTTACTCCAAGTTCTTACAAGCTACTCAATCGACGTTTCACAATACAACTTAACGTCGCCTGTCATAAGCTAAAGAACTTAAGTAAAACGGAAAAACTTTTCCAGAAAAATCGTCTACTTATACTTAAGCGGTAGACGTCGAAACACTGTCCTAAAGAGGCGTCTTAATTATTTAGCAACTTATCAAGCGACCGAGCAATGCTTTTGACTTGCTTGCTTGCGCAAAAAACGGGCGAAAATGTTAAAATAATAATTAATCCTTGCTGTCTTGGTCCGGGATCGCTTTGTCGATGCTTTTGCTGTACTTTCTTTGTGCTTAAACGTTTTATTAAATAGTTCTTGCTGCCTCGATGCGCTTTTTTAATACCTAAGTGCGTCTGGACGCTTTATTGGAGTTTCGCAGTTGCTTTTCGGAGCGAATATTTTATGAGAAGATAAAAATCTATCTTCTCTCTTTGACGTTGAGTTGTAAGAAGAAAGATTCTCTTTGATATTTTAAAAATCTTTTTGATGAGGGAGAACGAAAAGGTTTTAAGCATTAATAAAGTGGATTTTAGTCTTATTTTAACAATAACACTAAATGATACTTGTGTTTTCTTTACGCAAATACCTATGTTTAAAAAGTGTTGGTGCATTTATGCAGTAAGAAAATTACATCCCCTGTAAAATCACATAATACTATAAAGCTTAATTCATAAAATTCCATGCTGACTTAAAATATACTATTCAGGCAATAAGGTTTGTATTTAAATCATATTAATTTCATTACAGGACGAAATGATTTATATTATCAATAGAAAACAAAGGGTATCTTCCCATACCAGCAGTTATTGAATTTACATAATATTACTTAATATCCTGGAATTCGGTTAACAAAACAGTTGGTTTGGGAAATTATGAAACTCTCCATACAGTAATCTCTTAATAATACCCTAGGCGGTTGTATTGCTGTTGTATTATCACTTTGAATCGCCACATAGTTGCAGCATGCGACAAACTAATGGACAATGAGCAAAAGTGGTCAAAATGTCTGTTTGGTAATTACACAATAACAAATACTTTGGCTAACTACGATTGTTAGACCATTTCAAGTCTAAATTTTTCACACCTTTTCTGTAAAATTCATACTAAGACACCGATGGCACATGATTTTTACGAGTATGTTACTAAAGATACGGGAAAAAATGTATTGCACTTTTTAAGTTATTGATCATAACAAGAAACACTAAGCTAGAGGGAATAGTTTTACTGCAACTCTATCACCAGCAAGAGGTCATCTGATGAAGCTAGAAAGATCTTGAAAAATGAAGTTTATGTCAAAAAACCTCCCCTCAAAATCAAAGGCCAATCAAACAACGCGACAGAACGCATCTCTGTCGCACCTCATCATATCTTTAAGCTCACATTAAAACACCTGAAATTTCGCAACGGCGGTAATCGTTTAAGTAACTTTCAATAGTTTCTGTTGGCAAGTTCTACCGAGGAGGGGGTTAGCACCTAGCTACCTCTGGTTTAATATGAAGCTTGGATTAGTTGGGTTTAGTCGGCAACCGCCCGGCCCGTCCTTTGGTCAGTTAAATCCCTAGTTATGAAACTGTATACAGTAGACTTTATTTAGTATGTGGTATATTTACTTTATTGTGGACTGCGATTAAATTTTAATACGTTGCTTTCAGATTCACGGAAACGTTTGGAGGAGCGTTTGCTTTTTATTGCATTATTTTAACCAGTTCTACTAGCTATTTGTCGCAGAAGTTTGATGAAAAATAACAGGAAATAAGAAAATTGCATTATTTGGCGGCTTTGTTCCGAGTTACTTATGGTATGAAAATGTTGAAAAAGCTATATTATACTATACAAATAATTTCAAGACTATAAAGCCTGGTTAACTAACTATTCCTTCGATATACTTAATAAGGTAAGCTTAAGTTCATAGGACTACTTCACGAAATCTGCTTACGAGAAGTCTCCTTAAGGCTAGAGTGTGGTGTGTATGAAAATGAGACTAGATTCGATAAAATCTGGCTAGAAAAGATGCCCAAAAGTAACACGGTTTAGGAGTAAATCACCAGCTAATAATGATTGATTTACTGACTATTCACTGTGATTTTTTGGTGTATTTTTTATGATTTGATGATTTTATGAATTAAAAATTCACGTTGCAATGTTTGAATTATAATTATTAGCATTTTCCTCACATCTATTGATTTATATTGCATGCCTTGAGGCATAATGTTCATCTTCTGTATCTTTTTTGGTTATGATGAATTCAATGTTATGTTAAATAATAATGCATAAGATAAAAAAAACTAGTAGTTACTTTCATCCACAAGTGTCCAGTTTCAACACAAATCAACAGTACCCACAATTTCTATGTATTATATCTCTGTGAAAATACTTACGTCTAAAAATAATCTTCTAACGATTCTAGCTGTAATAGTTTAGAACCAATTAAACGACCTCTATCTATCTCCAAATCTGAGGGCTGCACTTCAATTGAGTGTTTTTAGCAAAATATTGCAGCAAGTACTGACTTATAATTAAAGAACTCTTTTTTAAAACGTCAAACACTGCCTCTTTTGTCTTATTGCGCACAGTCTCACATCTCACTCAAATCTGTGCAGCCGCACGATTCTTATCGCAAATCCGGCATAAAATTTAATCGTATTAGCACCGATGTGTGCGCGAAATTGCGCCAAACTCGTGTCAAAGAAGTAAATGTAACCTTTTGTTGGCGCATTAATTGTGTACCTTAATTATACTTTTTATTTTGTTAAAGAAAATCAGTTCTTCTTTTGATAATAATTTTTTTCTGGGATTTGGATGCAATTGTCCTGTGAAGCAAAGTATTCGCAATTTTTAAGACCAGTAGGTAAGTATGAAAACTATAATACATAAACGTCTTTTAAAGTAATTTCGATATCTGGACGTAATTTAAGTAAGACTGATCGTTATTCCAGTTCCAGCATGGAACTAAAACGTATTTATTTCCAGCTAACCCAAAAAAAAACATCCGTTTATAAAGGCGAAGACATTTGTAACGTTCTTCAAACACTGAAAAGTTTGCTATTATTTTAAACTAAAGGTATAAAATAATAGCAAGCTGTATTAACTAACTGACACGCCGTTAAATTTACTTGCAACAGCTGGGTCATAATCCGCAATCCCACAGTGTAAATTGGGGCTAAGTTGCGTTCATTAGGACACAACATAAAACAGCAATTAGAACCGAGACGGGAAGACGCTTGAGCTAAGCTAGTCGGCTACATGTTAGATAGCATCACATACTAGTAGCTTGCAGATAAAAAAATAAGTAAAAATAAAAGAAGTGAAATAAGCACTCCATTTATGAACGTCTCTTAAAGTAAAGTAGCTCTTACGAGTATGATGAACCAAACAAAAAAAAGTATCAAATTTTGGGCGATTTTCACAATTCGAGATAATTCTCGTTACCTACTACGACTCTAACAAAGCATACACCCGTTTGCTTTGTACGGGCAGGTTAGTACATAAATAAAACTACTGTTTTGTTTAGCGATAGAGACGTACCCCCTTATTCAAAAAAATAAAACAGTTCATAGACCGTTTACACTATGGCGCATAGTTGTCTCGAAGTACTATTTAACCCATAAATGCCTAGTGGCTCGTATTTGACCCGTCGTTTTAATTGGTCTTCTAGACCTAGAAGTCAAAAATAACATCTGATGCACTTCTGCCCAAGGGGTTGTTGGCGACCCATTAAAAAAACACTCATCTCTCAATGCCATCTTAAATTTTCACTTACAGTCTTCATAAGAACCCTTCAAGTATACCACATATCCAGAAAAATATCGAAGAAAAAAAAAAGTTCTGGGCATATTTATTTGGGTTAAGTTTTCACGAATACGGGGTAGACTAAACTACGTAGAGTGTTAAAAGGTATATAATATCCTACGAATATGCCTCTAACTAGTTACATAAGTAAGTGAGTGCCATTTCTTAATCTCACTACTCTGTGTACATACGAGTAGTTATGTACCCAGAGAAGTGCCAGAGTAAAAAAAATCGGCAACGTCCGAACCGGTGGTAGATTTGCATTATGTTTATTTACGATATGTACTATTATTGTTTTATTTTATTAACTTTATTATTATTATTATTTCCATATACTTTTTATAACATGTCATAAGTGCTTTGTACAAGCTTAAATTCATAAATATTTTTTAACTATTCACTATTTTACTCAAAGTTGAAAGATTGGATCACTTTCTGTTCCATTGACAATTTATAGAGCACCAAAGGGTTAAAAACACTGAAGTGTTTTTATCAATCTTTGTATAGATCTATAAAATCCCAGCCCATCATCTAAAACTTCTCTTCCGCTTAATTCTTGTTAGTCTAAGGTTTTAATTCCGCGCACTCACAAGGAGGGCTCTCCGGCTGTCCCTGCCTTTGTTAACTCTTTGGGGGGCTCAGATCGGATAAATCTTCGGCGAACTCTCTTATTTCTGAAGGCTGCATCCAAACGAATATTCTGATACCAAAGTGTTTTAGTAACTGTCATTCGTCATTCGAGCAGAAGTTTTTGGGCGATTTTGCAAGAATATTGTTTACAGAAATTGGTTAGGGTAAGTACTTTTAAAAACTGCAATTCGATGATAACAATTAAATAAGCGTGGTTTACAGAGATTGCCAGAGATGCACATCACATTGGCAAACCAGGCTAAGCAGACCTTGCACTATGGACGTCAGAGGTAAATATATATTTTTTCACAACACAAAAATATTTTGCTGCCACATCAATGGTTGAAATCGAACTCACGAACTTTAGACAGGACCTCTACTTGTTGCAATCAGTCATTATTTCATTATTTACCGATGTTTAGAAATTAACAAGTATCAACATTCCAAATTCCAAATGTAGACTTGATTTTGATAAAAACTTTTGTCCTGCTGTAAGACAACTACTACGCTGAATAGTTCACATTAACAATAGATAATAACTACTCTTTCGATTCAAAAAAAATTAATGGCTCCCTCATTCTGATCATAAGCAGACCGGAAACAGATAGTGTCGTACCTCCTACAGAAAACAGACAGTTTCCGACGAGATGTTGGGTTTAAACAGATATGTTTAGAATCAGATCTGCCGTCTCTCGCCGGGGCTTACCTTCGCCCCTACCCTACGAGAGCACGGATGATGTAGTTACTGGAAATGGTGGTGTTGCATTGGAATAAAATGGTATCGGAAATCAAAAGAATAGTATAGTATAAGCTGTTAGAGTAAAACTCCTGAGTAACTATCAAAAGAGTAACTATCGAGTTTCTTGCCGGAGTCTTCTCGATAAGAAGCAACTTCCGAACCGGTGGTAGATTCGCATTATGTTTATTTAGAATATGTACTATTATTGTATTATTTTATTTACGTCTATTATCGTTTATATATATTTTTTGTGAATTTTGACATTTCATAAGTGCTTCTTTGTAAAAGCTTAAGTGAATAAATGATTTTTTACTTTACTTTATTTTTACTGAGATTGTAATCTAAAAGCACATAATATAGTAGCACAAAATTAGAATTAAAAACTCGTAGACTGCTACGACGTAGACGGCATTTGGAGGCAATGCTATCCATAATATGATAATTTGTAAAAATGTATAACTAAATTTAAATTACTTAGTGTTGATTTGATCATTATGAGTAAGAGTAGTTTACTGTTTTGATTTATTTTTGTTTCTATTATGATTATTTACCTAATTTGAATTCTAATGGTTTAGTGAGAAACAAATTATCGAATCTAAATGAATGACATAGTAGTTCTTAGGAACACAAAACGCCCGTCAAAAACTAAAACACCCGTTATTTTGACTGACCTCAAAGAGTGTTTGTATAGTGTATGTGACCTCAAGTACTTGCAACCACGTATACCACATCCAGCACATCTTTAGATCCATCTGTCGGCATTAACAATGAACTGTGAGAGACGTGTGTACTTAACTCCAAGTTAACGTAGGTATTCGCTAAAAGTCTCATCCCATCCGAAAGCTGCGTAAGAACCGAACGAAGTTTAATTGCGTTATTGTTAAGCTCCACTTTGTTTAGTTACCGCTTAGATTAAACTTGTTGATGTGTTGAATTAAAGGATTAAAAATATTTTTGGCTTATTAATCAATTGGAATTGTACTGGCTGCAGAACCCGAATGACGCACTGTGGTTGAGGCCATTGTCCAGCAGTGAGTCTAATAATTGTTATATGTTGCTGAACTATTTCGCTTTTTTTAACTCAGGGACAGAGCGTCGTGGCCTAGGGGTTCAGCAAACTAACTCAGATCGTGGTTCGTGTGGTCCCGAGTTCATATCTGGCCAGGACCATATTTTGTGTTCATTGTTAAATCTCCGACTTACTCTCCGGCGATGAAAAACATCATTAAAAAACCAAACCAACCAGGATAACGGCGGAATGCTCACCATCTACCACGTTGGGTTCTAATACTTTAGCTGAAAAGGGGTTACTAAGTGTTCTGTTCACCATTGAGTCACAGTCACTTGCCTCTGACTACCCTGTTAGGGATAAAGTCGTGGTTGTAGGTATGTTATTTATGTTATGAACTCAGTTTCGACTAGGCAACAATGTAAAATATATGCCACCATTTCGGATGACTTCAATAGTGAACATGTTTGAGACTATTTAGCCATAACAAGGTTAATATGTATGTACCATATAGAGATAGCGAGATTCAGTATATGCTGACCAAAATTAAACTATCATCACTACACACTGATCACTGCCTACCCCGCTGGGAAAAAGGCGTGGTATGTATGAATGTATGTATCACACAGCATGTATTAAAAAGCAGATAGATTAAATCAGCTATCTCTAGATTTTAGTCAAGCGTTTTAAAAAATCGATCACCTAGCAGGCGCTTTCGACGGACTGTTGCAATATGACTGATTAGTGTGTTATTTATAGTGGTATGTAAGGGACTAAACAGTTATATTCATCTGTTCAAATAGAACTTTTATTTATATATATATATAAATCTGATAGATAAAGGTGAGCACAGACATGCCGCCAGCTATTGGATTCGCGTGCGAGCGCCTATTCGTGAGCGATGATCTGTTTAGATGCACTAAGTCATAGCGTGACGGATGCTGAAACCCGATAAATACGTGTCCCCGTATCACAGGCTCTGCTTGTTTCATATTGACATAATATCGTTGTACATGTACAAGCCATTTTATCACGCGATGTTGATCTAAATAATCAGAGGTATTATCAAGCTGTACCTACGAGTAACTACAGTATGAATTGTAAATGACTGTGTTTATAAAATAAACCAGTCAGTTGTGAGCTCTGGAATTCTAATTATAACTAATCAAATTTGATGCTGCAAGATATGTTTTCAGTTAATTCACTTTCACGAAAGGTCTTAAATACATCCATATCCAGACTTCCTCGTAATGACACAATAATAAGTAATGAAAAAAATTATAGAACAATGGGCAGAAAAGTCCTGGAAACGTGACCATTTAAACTGATAACGGTTACAAGGATTCGAAAAATCTTCATTCGTAGCCCTTACTCTTATGGCTTTTCGTCTAATAGTGATGACCAGCGCCTACTAATCGTAAGTGTCCTAACCCTTGCATTACTGGTAAAACTATTTTACTTCTACCTTTAATATTCGTGAACTCGGTGCAGTCAACATTAAAGGCAGCGACAGGCAGACGTGGCTAACACCTCACCTCGCCCGTAATCCCTTTACTGCACCGGACAACAAACTTGCACGACAGGATAGGGTTAAGTCCAGTTTTGCTAATTTCTAAATGTAAGTAACATTTCGAATGTACATAACACGAGTGTATTTTTTAAAACTAATTTTGGTTTGGTTAAGTTATAATTATGTACAGACTTAATCAGCTCAACACGAAAAAGAACTTGTTTTTAACAGAATTAGCAGACAAGTCATGAGATTACAAGGGATCACTACGAAAACAACTATATTCTTAGCGCAATCTTTTTTATGAATGACGTCGAAAGCAATAGATAAACATTTTCTCTATACACTTTTTGCACTTTTGTAGCATCCGAGTTAATTTATGCATATCACCTAATGGTGGTAAAAATTTAATAAAAAAATTAATAAATCCCTAGACATTATTCCACACAGCGCCATCTAGCCCCAAAGTAAGCTATTTAAAGCTTGTGTTGTGGGATACTAGACAACGGATAAACATACTTAAATACATTTTCTTTTGTAAATACATACTTATTATACATAGGAGACACCCAGCCCAGTACAAACAGACATGTTTATGCACACAAATGTTTGTACTGTGCGGGGATCGAACCCGCAACCTCTGGTGTAGTAGCCAACTTCTTAACCATTACACCAAGTCGGTCGCCAAAAAACAAAAATCAGTATATTTTAGTTACATGCTAGTTATTTAGTTTACTTCTATAAATATTTCCTGTGGTTTTCCATATATGATGTCATCCTTTTATTTACATTTTTCATTTGTCACCTTTCGACCGATTTTAATTAAATTCTGAGGGCTATGAGCTGACCGGGTTCAAACTTATATCAATGCGAAATGCGATTGCTATGAAGGTAATATTTTAAGAATTACCTTTCTTATATAGCCACTTGTGTTTAGTTTTCATCTAACCTCAATGGCGGCTAGCTTCTTTTAACTCTTACTGCCCTGGACCGAACAACTAACTTGTCTCAGACAGCGTTGGGTCAAGTCCAGTTTTGCCTTGTGCTGACATAATGTACCTACTAGTTAAGCTCACCTGACTTAAAATGGTAGAATAAGATTACCTGTATAGTATGTCTCCTTATGAGATTATATTGGTTTTATTTATTTAGAGTTTGCTTTAAACCAAACCACGAGTAAAATGAAAATATAGCACATGCAGTAGTTATGTTTAAACTATCTTAGTGAAAATTTTATAAAATTAATCCTGTTTCACGAATCTGCTTTTGTAGGTAATAAAATTAAAATTAATTAAAAAAATCTTAATTTACTCAAATAGCGTTGCGTTGACCTCACCTCTCCCCCTCTTCGTCACCCTGGATTTCATAACATCATTTCCCCCACCGATATAGTTGAATCACAAATTTTTCACATAGATTAGTTTGTACTTCATTGGTGACGTACAAAATACATCGAAAATTTATAAAAATAAGCATTAACTTTTTTGAGGTTTTTTTTTTATTTGAATGTTTTATAATATAATAGAACTAAAATTAAGACAAAATAGACAGAAAAATTAAAACTAAATGTAGCTATAATTGCCCTGCTGATATTTACTAGCATTAACTCGACAATAATTACTTAAAAATCATGCGGTGTGAAAACTAAATGTCACAGAAAGTTTAGTTTAAGTACATCATTAAGGTAAGAAATGTATAATTAACGACCTCATACGATGTGGACATTATAATTACAGAAATTAAGTTATTTAACAAAGTGGACTGTTTTTTTATGTGTGAAGTAGACAAGTTACATTTTTAAACATGTTTAAATGGCCGGAAACTATTATATTCGCTATATTAAAATTTTAGCGAAAATTCAAGAGAACTATTTTTTGTAATACCATGAAGAATGATTGTTGAGCTTTTGTGATATAATACCAGTAAAAAATTAGCATGCACATCCGTAAGTTTATGGGTTCCGTATACTCTCTCATGAGTATTCAAAATCAAAGTGTGTTATAATAATCTACCTCAAACCCAAATAATGCATCTCACATGGTTTGAGAATAACTGATTTACTCAGCAATTAAACGAATTCAAGCTGCTAGGCAACGTGAGTAGAGATAGAGGAAGAGCTGATGGCCTTCAGGACAATCAATTTATTAAATGACGCACTTTCAGGCATGCAGGCCATAACTAGACACCAGAAGGTCAGATGTGGCCGTGTTATGGCAATTCCCCTCTATCCCATCTGGCTCTTTGGATTCTAAGGGCCTCTTCACCTGAAATATTAAAGTCAAAAAGGCCCAATTATTCGAATGTGCCCAGGGCCCAAAATAGGTTGAAGAAGGTCCTGGTTATGGCTAGAAAAGTGGGGACTAACTTTTCGCATAACGCCGATTATCCTAGTCGTTTGGCATACCATCATAAAGTATAACACTAACCTCTCATAATTTATGCTTGGTATAATTTTTATGTAGCATAATAGTCCAAATGCATATTATTACAGAGCATAACGGGACGAACATAAAACATTATAAAACACTACAGTACGTAAAAACTTCACAGTAGTTTGTGTGAAGGTACCGAAAATACATTCCGCTGTTAAATTCATTAGTCCATTTTTATTTTGTGGCTTGTTCTGTTTTAGAAATAAACGCTTATGTAATAAACCATGAACTATTCTTAATGTATATTATTATATAGCAAAAGTAGTGAAGCCCTAAATGCTTTTGGCATAATATAGTTGATCCTAATATTTTAAAGCATAATTTAAGATGGCAGCGGCCGGCGAGTGCCAAAACCAAACTTTACTTATTATACTTGGTTAGTAAGAGTATGTTAATTGAACCAAAATATTTTTTTTTCTAAGCATAATGTTCATTGTCATAATATGATGTCAACTAATTATTCGTTTTAATTATTATGCTTTTAAAAATAAGCCTTTTTGTTATTATTCGTTTTGATAATTATGCTTTGAAACATTATGCATTATAATTATTATGCCCTTTGAGTTTATGAGTTTTAATACTTATGCCAAACAATTAGGATATTTGAAAATATGCCACACAATATTATAGCACGTGACGATTAGGAAAATCAGGAATATGCAACATGATATTATGACAATGAACATTATGCTTAGAATTAGTGAGCCCTAGAAAAGATATTATTGAATGTAACCTGATAGCGTATTAACTAAATGTGTGCCGATTAGTTACCTAAAAGATTAAGCCAGTCTCGAAGACATGTTTTAATCTTACCCTAATTTACTTAAGGCTCGCCTTACCTAAGTAGAAGCTAAATCCGTACACGTACATAACATATTCCGTTAAGTAAGTTAAGCCACGCGTGTAGGTATCGACTGACGGTCTAGGAAGGTAACAAGATACCTAGGTCTTAGACCGCGTTCTAAGGCTTACCTGCTCAGAACCCCCGCCTTAAATGCCCCACTTTAATGCAAAGATTTAATTTTACAATAACTCTCAGTGACTAACTGTAATTTGAAACAGAATGAGCGTATACGGGTAGGTACATGTGGCGTTTAGTTAAGGCGATAAAATATCGAAATTCAGAACGGAACGTTTTGGCTGCAATTTTTCAGGTTACTCGTACTTTGCAGACTAGGTTAAGTGAGATTTGAACTCTTTTCAACCAGTTTGGCTTAGTTAGTTATCAGGATCACCAATGGGTGCGTGGGTGGGTGGGTGAGTAATCAGTGAGCGTGGTGATTAAGCCAATTATTTTTTGCAAAATAAGTAATAGTTTTTTGGGCACCATTCTCCGGATGATGCATTCGGCTTTTCGCTTCGGTTGCTATCGCAATAGGATGATCAGAATAACTTCAGAAATAGATGTTTCAAGAACAACCTAGAGCTAATATAAAAACATGAACAAACAAGCACGACTGTTTTCCATAATATCTAATACTTTAGATGGCAAATGTAATATGTAATTACCGCCAGTCAATCTCTTTTATTCACAGTTTCAACTGTAACCCAAGTTAGCTAATTTTAAATTGAACAATACGGCTCAAGATAACGCTCACATTAATTGTTAAGGCGTTACGGTCGTCAGAGGGCGTGTTTGTGGTTTTAATTAAGACACCGCTTCATCCCCAACCCGGTTCAATTGTTTGACAACTATTATGTGCTCGATGCCTTGGGGACCCGACCGGCATTTGTTTTAAATAATGAAGGAAAGAGTGGCGGAAATAGTGAATGATATGATGTGTTTAGTTCCCAGTAATCAATGATTAAACCTGTCTCAGTTGTCTTTAGACTCAAATTTGCTAATGAGCAGTAACATAGATAAAAAAGGTAGTGAGAGTAAAGGGAACAGCTATATGTTATTGATCTATTTCAGATAATGTGATTGTATGAAGCGTACCAGTTGAAGACATAGGTTGCACGCTTGCATATCAACATTATCTGCTTTCATCTTTAATGTCATGGATTCAGTTGAAATTATTCAAATCTGAAAAAAACATTAATACTTAGCGCTGATCTGCCAGTATCTGCTGGCGTAAGTAGATCCACAAGTATTAGTAGTCGAAATATTTTCAATACAACCATTTTTAAACGGATGCGAAATTTACATCCAGATCCTATTAGCTTGTTTGAGAAGAAAAAACCTCGTTTAAGTCTCGTTATGTTTTAATAATTAACTCAGTTGGGCCCCAACAACATTCTTACGTCGCGATTCCCAAAAGCGGCAAGAATACCGAACCGATTTGTTCTTACCAAACGCTCCCGTAATTAATTCATACGAGTCAAAGGGATGTTGGAAGGAAACGTCGTCATTATCTTAGCTGTTGTCGCGGCGACTGAATGAGGCGTATGTCGCCTTTTGTGCGGTCCCGTCAATCGTTAGCACATTTACCTACTTACGGAGTGAAAACTTGCAAAACGAAGCATTGTCAGGATCGGGACGAACACACAATGTTCTGTCGCGCGCTTATCGACTCGCGTCAAAGAAGTTCAAAAGCTCGGTTTAGACGTGCCTATCTCGGTGTCGTTTGTCAGTTTTCGCCCGAAGCGGTGATTGTCTCCTATAATAAATGGCCTTTTTGAGGGCGGCTCGTTTGTTCCCGTTTTAATTGACATCGAATAATATTCAGAATTCCTTGTGTGGTGTGTTTATACGCTCTGAGTTGTATTGAATTGGGGTACATCTGGCGTTAAGTAGGGCAACTCGAGACCGGCGACGGCATAAGATCACGAATTTTAGGGTTGGTGTAATATCTTAATTATCAACCGTGTTTACTAGTGTCAAGTTTCGAAGTTGTTTAGCTTTAAGTTTAAGTACTTATTAGACATTTTTAACTAGCGGCAAGCTCTCTGATGATGGAAAATTCCAGGCATCCCGGAAAACGGCGTAAGCACTTACAATTTTTTTAAGAAACGGAAAGAAAGGCTTCGGAGTGTTTTTTTCTATAAAGGCAACCTCTAACTATCACATACTCTCTATCTATCTATCTTGATATGACTATTTATTCTCAGTTAGAATATTTTTTGAAATTGTTGATTGTAATATTTTCGTTCTCTTAAGCTTTCTTTATTAGTTCCTAAATTCTGTTGATGTTTTCCGATGAAACGCACTATTTACTACTCATATAAATATAAAAATATAACTAGCTCGAAAATACCTACGTTACTACATAAAAATATTTATCGCAATGTATATGTAATAAACGTAAAAAAACAACAAATAAAAATTACCGCTAAAATGTATCCAGTTGAACCCTTCACGTACTAATGTCAACTCTGGACCCATCACCTCCTTTTGTCTGACTGTACTCAACCCTAATTCGCAGTACTTCAGGGAGGTATATTAATCTCATTTGTGTAATAAAATCTGTGCGTTAGTCGACAGAGAGGTGTGATCCGTCCCTGAAAATGCTTGCCTCCACACGATAATCCTGTTAGGTTAAGAAGGTTTCTACACATTACGCGCTGGCTACGCCTTAAGGATTAAAACGACTTGTACGCATAACTCGATACGTATTGTCAGGGAAGACTGTTGCCTGCTTATGCTTATACGGTTGCCGAGATTTGTACTAATCACTTTAAGACAGTTTTCTAACTATCCGTCTGCACGAACCACTGCCACAATGTCTGTAAACCGTGCTCTTGGTCTCAAAATAAGGTTTTCTGATTTGCTGTCTAAGGCTGCTAATAGATTAAAGAATTTACTCGAAACAGAACATTTTGAGCATAAGTCGTTTTTGAACAGAGAACTAATCATTTTGCCTGTATTGTGCCCTTCGAAGAACGTTAAATTACAATCAAATGATCGCGAAAATGCTTCTAGTTTAAACCCATCTTTACGGAATTACTTATTAGGTTATTTTTCTATCATTTTTAATTATCAGCTACAAGCTACTACATTAATTTTCATTTTTTATGGTTGTTGGACTAGTGCCGCCTGCGCACGATTTTAGTAACGAAAATTTAATTGTTAATGTACGTATGAAGATAATGTAATATCTACGTGTAAAAATCAGACTGTCACCCAAAGTAAACTCAGTTTGAGGTCTAGTGATGGTGGTCTAAAATAATCCAGATCTTTATCGACACCTCCGTGATTGGTCAATTTAAATCTTAATTTTTGAACTCTCCCATCTGGTAAGGCTATTGAAGGCTAATAAGGGTAGCTGATCTATGACCATTAATTTAAAGATATTAAATATCAGTTCTCTCAGTAATCCCAGTTCCAGCTTCGTTTTGGGAAACAATAGGAACCTACCACAAAACTATTCACTAAAATAATTTATAGATTCATTATTCGGTAGCCTAGCCAGGCTTAAGCGATTACGGCGAGGCAAAGATGCAACGTAGATTTAAAGCAAAGCTCGCCCATGACAAGGTGGTCATCGCAAGCCCCCAGATCTTCTGGACAATGAAGACAAAGGAGCGGTAAATTATTCAGTTACAGCAATAGCGACCTTAACACGCAGACAGTAGATGTGATTTGTTAATATTTAAGTTGTTGGTGATTTTGTATTAAGACGAGTAGTTTGCATGGGAGAGGAAGGCGTCTGGGGCTAAACCAGGGCCGGGGCGAGGGTGCGGGGCGGGCCATAAATAATTAATCTGCAGCGATGTGCGTCCGGCGGTTACCTAAATCCTGGTCAGATTACTGGCCGACGGCCGACCGGTCTTCAACTTGACGGACGTCTTATAGTTCCACGCGAATGAAGGTAATTTTCGCTAGACGAATTTAGTCTTACTCTATTACTCTTACGTTATCGTTTCTTTCAGGTTGATTTCAGTAAGTGCACAGTTTTAACTAAACTAAGAAAGGTCTTCCTTCCCTCAATTTTCCCATCAAACTGAATCATTTTATGAGTTTTTTTTCTATCATACTATACTCTATCGAACTATCGCCAATTTAAATTCTACTGACATGTAGAGAGAGCATCAAATAAATAAAGCCTTATTGACTTGTAAACTCGTATCATAATATCAGCAATAAAGAATCCTTGAATTTTGTGAAGTAAGACAAAGTTACCTATCCTTGGCGGAGAATTAAGGCTTCAAAGTTATTTCTTTTGTATGAAAATCGACTGGTGTCCCTGATTATGTGGCCACCACTTGACTGTATGTAATTGTAAATAAATTTGCGCCAGACAACACACCACTTGTCATGGTCTTAGGGACCAGATTAAGCCAGAGGGCTCTTTCGTTCGTCGTCAAAAGATCGTTTCCTCAATTGACTCGGCCGGGAATCGAATCCGGGCCACTACGTAAGTCAAGGCGAGATACCGTGCTACAGCGCACTAAGTCGATCGTGACGTCAAAATATATTGTCCTATCTTGTTAATCTTGAAGGATTGAAATGAAACTTCACGCACATTTAGTAATACCAATCGTCAATATCTATAAAAGACCTAATCGCAGCAGTTAATGAACGCATTCGAAAAGTTAGGGCCAGCGCACACCGGCGACTAATGACGCGCGGTAATGCTCGCGGACTTAGCGGCATTAGCCTGACCGTGCTAATGTTTAGTTGTGGGCACGGCGTCATTACATTGTAGCCGTTTTATTGGCTATCGGTTTTAGAACCTAATTTGCTAGCAGAACATACGTGACGTTTGTTAACTGATATAGAATTAATTGCCTAATCAGTCTTTAGTTTAGTTGGTATTTTCACGTCGATTCGATTGAGAATATTTATTTACACAATTGTTTTAAAGTAGCACATAGGTTAGAGACAGTTACTTTTACTTTACTTTACTTTACAAAGCAAGTCATCTTTAAAATATTACTTAAATTTGTGCTAAGGGCTCAACATTGATGAATCATTTTTGACATTAACTGCTATAACTACTTGTAACTTCACTAAAAAAGACAGCCAAGAGCACAACAACTTCAGCATTAAATGATAGTGTCAGTAGGACCCGATATACAATACAAACCAATACGTGTGTTGAACTTGCAGACTATTCATGTTGGTGGTTATAGCTTTGTTTCTTGCGGGTGAAGCTGGCCTAATCCACCTCGATCCGCCGGAGCCACAAGATGCTTGTTGCTCGCAACGGGGCTTCCCCCGCTAAGCTACAACTACCTACAGGTTGTTTGAAAAAGGCGGTTATTGGAATTAATCAAACTACAAATATGTTCAA
The DNA here is from genome assembly GCA_947369235.1 of Udea olivalis. Taxonomy (NCBI): domain Eukaryota; kingdom Metazoa; phylum Arthropoda; class Insecta; order Lepidoptera; family Crambidae; genus Udea; species Udea olivalis. The sequence continues at coordinate 7,578,663 of OX376341.1, read as the reverse complement.
ATCGAAATAGATTACGCAAGTCACTACGTTTTTAGGAAAACAAAACCTGCTATTTTAGCGTTTTCTGCGACGTCACGAACAATAGCGTTTTGTGGTTTCTCAATCGATTTTAATCGAGTTGATTGTATGTCTGAGATCTGTATGAGAATTTAAATCTACTTGATTCGACATTCATTGCTACAAACGGTAGAGCGCAGAAAGAATGAAGCATCGCCAAAAGAAGAGCATAGCACTTCCTCTAGATAAGCTTATATCTACTCTCTCGTCTCGCAGTTTGTAAACAAAATCTGACCTGAAACTCAGCAGAACTTGCACTATGGGTGTCAGAGACTGATAAACATACATCATACTTTTTCATAAAGACACACAACAACTACAGAAGTTTTTCACTGGTGGGGAGCCACCCACGACCTCCGGCGCTAAAGGCAGGATCGCCACAATTGCGCCAACGGGCCAGTCAATTAATGTCTGTGGTGTTACCAATTTTTGAATCGCACTCATCCGATGCCGAATAATCGCGTCAGTAACGCGATTATTCGGCATCCAGCGCGATTATTCGGCACCTGAGCCGTTGATTGACCGGCATTAGTTCGGCGCATTGCTAATACACTAGCGCCAATCGCTCTAATTATTCAAATGTTTCATTGTAAGCCTAATGTATTTGCAAGCTAAAGCAGATTTTAAACGTGGACAGATTGTCATGAAACTACTTAAGCACTTTATTAAGCCTTAATCAGTTCTTTTAGAAATCGAATAATGTTTTTTGAATGAACTGTTTATGAACATTAGCTAAGAGATGGCATATCACAAAAGTATCAAAAATACCGTTAAAATAGGCAGATAATTCAGAAGGAAAAATTAAAACCATGATCAATTTTATTTTTGATCATTTATTATGTTACCAAAAGGTGATAACTTAAATATAGAGAAAACCTAGAAGGGATCATCTCATCTGGCAACTTTTTTTGAAACATTTTCAAAGTTTTCTGGCATATATATCATTAAAGCATTAGACAGAAGAAAAAAAAAGTTCTTTTTAGGGTACACTTTGTGGTGATAGTACAATAAACATAATTACTTTTAAGTTTTATTCATATCATAAAAAAACGAAGAACCTGAGACACCCCAACTTATTTTTAATATAGAAGAATTATGTAAATTATTAAATTTAATTTTCGCGGATTATTTACGAAGATGTTGGCTTTTTTTTGTTATCTTGTGTTTGTTGCAAATTTAAAGTCTATGGCTATTCCGCGCGATCTATGCGACGTTGGCGCTTCGCGTGCCGGCCGTGATAGTATAGATAAGTAATGATTAAACACGGCGTAATTAAAATATTTTTAAGGTTAAAAATTGACCCCTATTTTTTATTAGTGGAATCAATTCTACTCTCGATTCTGAACAAACTAATTTCAGGTTTTGTGCTTATTCATTAACACGTTGTATAGCAGCTGTCTCACTTAATAGCTCTCATTTAAAGTAAAGTACCTTCAGAATTGATGAGGCTTTTGCTTAAATAAATTATACTGTCATAAAAAAAACTATATTGTCGATGTTAAAAACCTAAAAGAAGCAGGGGTTTGTATCCGACACATTTTTACTGTCACTATAACCCTACCAAATCTTAAATGTTACTTAATCCCTTCATACGTTGTGGTAGAAGGGGTTTTCAATTTCGCCAGGTTATACTCAGGTATGTCATCCGGCATTGCAACGTCGAATTTGTCATTGATTTTAGCACCATTGCTTCTATGAGCCTCTTTTTATGTTATAATGAATGGAGTATAGGTATTCTTCATTATATAAGCAAACGTAACAAAATACACAACGGACTCTAAAATTGAAAATCGCAAGGTGGTTTTCCGTACACAGTAACCCCCTTATTCATAAAAGATGATACAGTCTTATAAGACTGTTTTCACTACGGTAAAGTGGTCTCTATTTAACAAAATTGAACCCTATTTAAATCGCACTTTTATATCAAATGTGCCTAAGTGGTTGTAGGCAAGGGTTTTCATCGTAATGTAAAAGGAAAGTTAGGCACAAAATTGTTTCTAATCCAATATCCAGCGTAGGCTTCTCACTCAATTGAGTTTTCAACTGGGCCCGATTAGAACTCACTGTTCCCTCAACTTTTTAGGGGAGCTTTAACTGTGTTTTAGTAATTAGAAACCTAATTAATTCTAATCATGTGGACTTAAATGTTTTTTTTTAGATACTCTGTCGATTATGTAAATTGTTAAATCAAAAAGTAGCACTGAAGTGCATTCAATTATGAAATAACGACAAGTAAAATTATTACTCTGATAACCCAGACCACAACCAAAACTAATGTTCTTCACATATTTTTCCTGGGTGAGGATCGCGCCCACGGTCTTCGGCATCATTGGGACCTCTACCGTCTTGCTAACAGGTCAGTCTATCAGATCATTTAAACAGTAACCTCGTCTACTGTATTCAACTGTATTTGACCCAAAGAAAGACAAATAAAGGTTACCAGACACCGTACTATGGAAACTATACCCAAGCTTTACAGATTTGAAATAGGGTGGATAAGACAGATGAATGTCTCTAGTTTGTAGCATTAATTTGGGTGTAAAAAAATATGTAATTTTTTCGAAGTGTATTGTCTAATATGTTTATTTAAATAACACTAACCTTCTGCAATACAATAGGTAAAATTGTATCATCTAAAAAGGCCGCCGGTGCATATATTTGTTCTTGATGTCTAGCCCAAGATCGGCATATCTCGCATAAATAACGGTTTTTTATTGACCTGTTAATTTTTACTCTCGTGGTAAAAATAAAAAGTAATAACATGAAGTTAAAACTGGAGTATACTTAATAATTAAAACCTATTTTGGTTTTTTACGCCCACAACACATCACTCGTCATGGTCTCGAAGTAAGAAAAAATATCCTTGTGTTACGAGGTACCAGGCAAGAAATTATTTATACCACCCTGCACACCCAACCCTGAGCGAATTTAGACAAGATCGTTTCCTGAATTGACCTGACCGGGAATTGAACCCGGGACACCACGGAAATCGAGGCGAGAAACCGCGCTACAGCGCACTACGCCAATCGTGTCGTCTAGTAATATATTCATATTTGATAGAGTAAAGTTATGTATAGATCAGTCGTATGACTTCATCCATTGCTCAGTACGTCTACCACGAGTTGCCAATTTAAATTTACGGTATCGTTCGCGTAAAAAAATGTCATGTCATGTCTAGTCAAATCCCAACACAATTTTTCACGCGAACTATTTAAAGTGGCAACTCGTGGTAAACGTACAGATCCAAAAACATTACTGACAACGCGGCAACTAATTGCGAACCTGAATTGAAACATTAAATACTCTTTGAGTTGAATGATACAGCGCGCACAGACTCGATTTACTAATTAATTTTACCGCGCAAAGTGCTCTAAATGCACTAGAAACTATAATCCTCATTAAAATGGGAAATAGGCGACTATTCACTTTGCCATCAAATATAATTTTGGCTTCTAAACGCGAGGTATAATTACGCATTTTGGCAAATCCGATTCGCGCTGCCGTCCTACCTTCACGTTAATGAATGAACGTACTCTTTTCCTAAATCTGAACTTAATATCGTGATGCACTCGAAGACTGTTTTAAATACGATAAAGTCTGCTTTGAAACGTAGATATTTTATTTTAGTTATTCATGAATTTAAATTTTGATATTTGAATGAAACCCAAACATAAAAAAAATGATGCCAAAACATAATAACGATAAATAAGTGTCGAAATGAAATCAATATCTGGGACAGCTTACTAAAAGATTACCTGACCCCAAATTCAGCAATCTTCTCTATAGAATATGTAATCTAGCCAATAGGCAAGTATACCTACTCAATTATTCCACATTTTTAATAAGTGTTATCAGTGAAATTCCGGGACCAAAATGCATTTTCTGGATGACAATCCGACGAAATAAAATAATACGAAAGCATCATTTTCATTTGCTTCCCGAGCGCCCAATTTTTCGCATAACGCACCGTCCAATGAAAACACAAATTAATCTCCTCATTTTTTGCATACAATTTTATATCATTGAGCTCAAATATCCGAATGCGATGCATTTCACGATGCGTAATCCCGTGTCACAGTGATAGTTATGGATTACTTTTGTTTCGTTTCAATTATTTCATCATAATAAAAGTGTATTATTGCGTTACGATACTGAATGGTATAATGCGATAATCCTCAAAGGTCCGTCGCATTGTTTACGCAGTTCGATGAAGGTGAGGTACGAATATAAAAGCGGAATCAATATAGGATACAAGAGTGCGGACGAGGGCTGTGTCGACGCGATATCCAACACGGGTTGGATTAAGCGACGTCAAATCCGGGATTAAGCGTGGGATAAAGCGGGCCGGGATCGGCCGGTGCTCGGGTCAGCGGGATTTCGCTCGGCAATAAAAGTGTCTGCAGCCGATTTAGACTGAGCCCACAGGCAATTCGGCTCCGCTACCAATTGCTAGGTAATTTCGGCTGCGAGCGCGATCTGTCCGCACAAAGCCGTCCTAATGCCCGCCAATGGGATTAGCCTAGTGTCGCACCGCCCTTACAATTTATTGGATGGAATCAGACGTCCAAATTAAGAGTTAATGTGAATTCTCCTGTAATTTCCAACAGATTTTTTAAAGTTCGGTAATTAATGACATACAACCACTAAGTTGGAAAATTATATTTCAAGTGACGAAGGCATATTTTTTTTCTAGATGCGACTGAAAATATGTTAAAATATTTACGAGTAGGTATGTTCACTCCGATCAAAAAAAGCACTCAGTATTTTACATTTTACTGACATATTTTTAAATAAATAAAGTTATTGAACCTAACCCTCATTCAAGTCTAATTTGTCTAAATCAATTACAAAAGTTTGCGTAACAAAAACCAAAAAAATAAAAGAAAAACACACAAAGTCATTAATCAGTTCCCGTCAATATGCAGCGCACTAATCAAAGTTTTTCTAAAGCGAATCCTGGTCTTTTGCGATCGTTCGACCATCACGGCCCTCGTTAATCCGGATTGGAGATTCATTAGGGCGAGATTATACTCTATTGAAATCTGGCTTAACCGGCACAAGCGGAACGAGCAGAGCGAGCGGTGAAATTGACTCACGCGTGTTGTAACTTCAACCGATAATATTATATGCAATTTGGGGGATTAAGGCAAATTAAATGTATTGGTAATGATGATTATCCTTTTTCAAGCGGCGTGGTCTACGGGTAAAGCAATCAAGCTTGGAACCCGTATTCAACAAGGATCAGTTATTAAAACGTTTTGTTTGGCTGCAATTTTTTCACTTCCGGGCCGAGTGGTTGTCCGGAAATCTGGAGATTCCGGGTTCAAATCCCAGGGCGGGCAAAGTGTTTGTCTGTGAGAACATAGCCCGGGTTTGTGATTACCAACTCTTATTGAGCAATTGGTTTCAATAATGAAGGCCTTTGCCCAGCAGTGGCAAAGTATATAGGCCAATTGCTTTAATACTTTTGTAATTTTAATAGTTTTTTAACAAAAATAGTAAAGATGGAAACACGTACAGATTGGTGATCTTTACATTACCGTAAGTGTATACGCATGTTTATCACAGGGGTTAATATAATATGTCAAAGGATCGCTTTTGCCCTACCAGGGGTATGTTTGGCAGCATTAACCTTATTGGATAAGTCGTATAGTAGATGAGACGAGAGATACATCAAACGGGCAAACAAACAAAAGGCAAACATTTTCTCGGTGAAAAGATTCGCGTAATTATGGACATATTTCATTCGATATTTTTGGAGCAGTGAGAAGCAAATGTACTACGCGTAATACGTAAGGTGTCTAATTAATATAATTGGATGTAATATCGTTGCACGTATTCGTGTGTATTATTTTCTTAGTGGATTTTATTTATTTATTTATTCAAAATCCTTAACATTTTAGTAGTTTAGTAAATCATGTTCTTTGTACTTTGTGGTTTAATATATTGTACAGCCCATTAACAAGAGCATTTTATAAAAAGATAAAATTAATTTCTTGTCACAGTTTCAGGACAATTGCAGTGTTCACAACACTGCAATTGTCCTGAAACCATTTTTCATAGGTTAGGTTAAGCGTCTATATAAATCTCGCCACTTAGATTCATGAAAGAAATCTTAGATTTTATTTAGTAAGATTTTAATAATAACAAAAACGCGCTTGGATACCTCAAATATTAAGTATTAAAAATAATGATATAATCGTACTCGACAAATCACTTAATCGTACTAGGAGCTTATCTCTTTTTGTAGTCCGGTTTATTCGGTAGGCCGGATTTATCCGACTAAATAAAATATTTATATTCGAGGTAACGAGTAGTCAGGATGCGATGGATATTAAAATAGACATTGGAAAAACAGCTTCGTATTTTTAAAACTGTACATAGTAAAACAATGGTTACCGTTTAAATTTTCGGAGAACAACCTTTTCAATCCTTTGATAGAACACTCGGTATTTTTCAAACTATTCAAAATATGGAATATTTTTCACATAGTTTATGTTGTACTATAGCTGTCCGTCAGCGGCTAACCCTGCGTGGATTATGTCTCCCGTTCAAATATACTCTATACGAATTAAATTAATAAATTCAATTAATTAAAACTCAGCCTTTTACTTCCGGCTCATTACATTAGTGAAAGAATTTTTAAAATCGGTAGTTTCGGAGCCTAGATTATATACGAACAACAATTAAAGCATGAAACTCTTCAGTCGAAACAAGCCTATATTGGCTGTCGTTTAAATCTAGCAGCACTAGTAGCTTAATTATGTTGAGTGAAAGTCAAATATGTAAAATCGAAACGTCTAATATTATCAATCTAGATCTGCCACGTGTGTAATATATACATATATAAATCTACGTAATGTATTATCAATTTATAAAAAATGTTTAGGTTTGACGTTTAGATGTGACAAAATGTCGCTCTCAATCAATCCTTAGTCACAATAATAACATTTGATTTTGAAATATTTAAATTGGAAATTATTTTGAAAATGATAAAAATTGTGACGTGTTAACTAGTTTGTAAAATATCGTCATTTAAATACCTTACTTCATATTATTTTTGTTCAATATGGGTAAGTACTTTATTCCGAAATCGATTCTTACTCGTATCAATACTGCTCAGATTACTGAAATAAATGTTAGCGTAACGGAAACGTGAATCAAGTTCGTTGCATTTTTATTGTGTTGGCAGCCCTAACACACGATAAACAGAATGGCCCTCTCGTTTTGGGAAGCTCCATAATTAAATCATCCTAACTAACATTATTGTGAATGGTCAGCGATAGAGATTTAACAAATTATATTTTAAGTGTGATCACTAATCAATAAACGATGGTTAATTGTTAATTATAGCTTTACATTTTGAATGTATTTATTTACTTAATCGGCGTTGCAAAGCGTATTTACCCGTATTTACAGAGAAACATAAAGTATACCTAACGTATACATATATTGAAGCAAAAAGCTAGAGATCTTTAGATAATAGTTTAATTATGTATGCCTGTTCATTTTCTTAGTTTTAACTTAAATTTAGTTTTAAACTGACTGTTAGGTATGTTAAGTGATAAAAAACAATGCAGGAATTCGAAGATTTCAACACAAAAACAAACCAACCCAAATGGGGACAACTGCCGTCAACGCAACAACCCCTGCCGTAGGTCGCGGTTATGCCCAAGGTTCAATGACTATCGCATTCACCCTTACAACCACCCCGCAAACAACTTTATACCTCCACGATCACACATTAAGATCGAAATTGGAGCACGGGCGGTAATCTCAGAGCTTTCGGTGCAAGCCAAAGATAAGCCGGTGGATTAGTGCGTTGGAACGGAAAAAGAATAAAAAATATAAAGTTCAATGCTGATTGGGTTTAGTACTTTTGTATGCATTAACTTAATCCCTTTAATATCTAAGTCCACATCAGTTGACATAAATAAAAAAAATAACATTTTATACGAAACTAGCGGCCCCGACAAACTTCGTTCTGTCAAAAGTTATTGGCAAATGCTTGACAGCTGTGAACACTTAGTATGGAAAAATGTTTTGTCTTTTATTTTATTTTTCGTCAATTTCCCAATGTTTATAATATTGTATTGTATCCTATACCCGATTTAGAAAAATCCAAAAAATCCTATTTCAGTTACCTACATAATTATAGGTATGGTGCAAGATAATAAAAAAGCAATGTTTTATTATGTAGGTTAGCAATTTCTTTAAATTGTTTTGTGTGAGAATGATGGCACAAAATACTGTCTCTTAATATGATAATCAAGAGATAGGTTCAAATATTTTACAATTCTGAATGATAGAATTTACTACCAAAATTTCTATCGAAGAGCTTGTATGCATTTCAATTTTCCAACGCAAATCATGTATACGGCTTTATAAGCAAAAAAAAATACTTTGAAAGGGCCGCGAGCGGGAAAATCCCGGAAAAGGCCAGCATGTGGAGATTCCGGATTTGGGTGTTGCGTTTATCCTGTCTTACAGTAATCCCGCATATATGATACGCAACTACCTACCGCCACATTGTTTGCTGGTTAAACATTTACAAGTGCGGATGAGGTGAGGGAATTAAATTAAATATAACGGATTATACGCTACATCCAAAATAGCCAGAGACTGTTGCCGTCGTGGTGAAAGGAATAATAAGTGTATTCGTATAACATAAAAATACTACGATGGGTTCTAATGGGGTGGGCCTTTACCTACTGCTATAAACCGAGTTGTTTGGGTTTTAAAGGTGTTTTCCAGCTCTGGAAAGTTACTAATAGGTGTTCTTTACTTGATCTTAGGTATACCCAGACTTCGAGCGGGAGAGCAACCTTTAACCTGACGCGTCATGTGCGCCGGCCTACATCTGACGTTTAAGCGAGGCTGCCGGCCCGCACGCGCCGCGGGAGTTTAAACCTTGTTTCTATTGAGATTAGATGTGAATATTGCCTGTTTAACTTTTCCATAGACAAATACATCAGAAGCCGTAGGTAATCTAATCACACTTTGAGCTTTGCTAGTCACAGCACCCAGTGAAATTTCTAACACTTTTATTGTAAATAATAATTTATAAAAGATAACATCGCAAAGTCGAACCCACTTCAAACACGGAGTCCATCTTTACAACTGCATACACGGACCACTCGCGGCCCGTCGAGATAATCCCGTCTTGCGTCCCGCTCGCACGCGTATATGTTCCGCGCAAATCCTCGCGCTGTTCCGCTCTAATCCCTTATTTGAATCTTATCAGATCTCAGGAGATACACGGTGGACGAGCTCCGGTGTGTGTGTAGTTGCGGATTTAGATCTTAGGGTTGCCTAGATTGTGAAATTTAACCCAGTTGTAACTTAATAAATAAATATAATCCTGAAAACACACAAAATTGTCTTGGGGCTGTATTACAATCTTTTGCCACTATCTCAGCGAGACCGGTTAAAAAAATGCTCAATTTGAATTGGAATTCCAATATCACTTTTTTTGAGCTACTTCTGCAATTGAAAAGTTTTAGACTAGTACTATTTGACAGATAAACAATGGTATGAAACTTCAATTAAGAGTTCGTAATATCAACACGCCGCGCAGAAGTTGAGTTTGCATGACGTAATAGTCACGTGACTGGGAATAAGAGATCTTATTACCAAAATGCCGGGACGCTCAATTCATAGACAAATGCGAGCAAGCTTTAAGATATCTTATCTAATAAGGCCCCTGGTCTCGAAGTAATAATAAATTTCCTTGTGTTACGAGGTTTTCGAATTTGGGTCTATGATCAGAAAGTTTTTCACCGATTCTAATTAGAGTTGTGCTGTTATAAACCCTGGGTCTATTTAAGTTGTAATTTTTATTTTTACTTCACTACTTGCTACTGCAGCTTGATTCATGGACTGTACTTAGAATTCGGTTTTAGTTTGAGGGTAATTTTTCTTAGAGCCTATATCAATAAACGACTTTCTTGAAGTGAATGCGTCGACTGTTAAAAGCCCAGAAGCTATTGTCTAAATTAAACTAAACGTCAAGTAGTAGGCTAATATGGAATGGTGATTAGAGACTTCATTTCTCCTTTAAAAACTTGAGCAGGCAAGACCATAAGTTTGCCCGGCCACTTTCTTCCAACATTCCAAAAACACACTCGTGATTCGCGCTCTCAGCCCTGAGTGCGAGCTTACATTTAAGTTGCGTCCGAACTGAATCCACGATTAATGGCTTTGAATGCGATTGAAGCTAAATTTATGTATATATCGTCACAGATGCAGACAGCTGTTCTCAAACGTCGGGAAGCCAATCGGCGCTTTCATTATAAGTCCGGTATCTGTCAGGTGCTATGATACGCGTCTTCATCGTAGTCTTAGCTTAGTTGCTGTTTATGCCAAGTTTTAGACTAATTTAGATCTGCTTTTGTTTGCCACTTTGGATTGGTTTTCAATACTAAATCCACTGGTAGCACTAAGGTTTTACAGCAAATAGCAGCTTACAGCTGCAAAGCGATCTGTTCCAGTATAAATAAATAAATAATAAATAAATATGCGCCAGACAACACACCTCTTGTAATGGTCTCGAAGTAGGGATTAATATCCCTGTGTTACGAGGTACCACACAAGGAAATAAGCCAGGGGCGTCTCCCAGCACACCCAGACCCGAGTCAATTCAGAAAAGATTGTTTCCTGAATTGACCCGACCGGGAATCGAACCCGGGTCACTATGGAAGTCGAGGCGAAAAACCGTGCTACAGCGCACTACGCCAATCGTGTCGTCAAAGTAGTATGAGTCTAGTTATTATTTAAAACACCACCCATTAGTGTTTGATTTGAGGCACTCTCATAAGTTTTTTCGAATTGTCATTGTTTGATCCCAGTTAAGTACTTATGGCACATCCAAAAAAAGGCATGACATAACTCCACCGTAGGTAAATAAGAGCTGAGATCTCAATTTTAAAAATAATGAAAAAAAAGGAATGTTATATGGCCTTATTAACCTAAACATAAATACAGCTTATTTAATTATCAAAAGACTTCTTAATTTTTAAGACATTCTTATCTCATTCAAAAAGTTTTTTTTTTTAATTTTAGGACGATTAACATTGAGACTTTATTGTTCTCTAAATTACACTGTCTTGTGCCTTTTTCCGGATAGTATATGTGATTAATTTTCTTATGAAAGCAACCTCTGTGTAAATAGCATGTTGATTATTTCAGAATGATAAAATAATTTTATTAAATTATTATAATAATAACTACGCAAACAAATATGAAGCCTTAAAAACGCGTAAGAACGATCTAAATTCGTTACGCAGCCATATTTTATGAAGGAAACTGCGCGAATTAAAGGCTTATTTCTTGCGAGTGTAATAAGATAATATTACTAACCCTTTGTAGGGATTAAGATTTTGTTAAGGGCGGGTTCCGTGAGCCCAGGCGCATGCAGACGACGATCAGGCGGCCCTTTGCTCACTTCTATGGTTTTTACTGGGTTCAAAACTAGATTCACATTTACATGTATGGACTTGGATGAACTATTGTAGGTATGGAAGACACGAGATTAGAGTGCTTTGAATAGTGGAGTGTTTAGCAGATGATTTGACAGCCCATTTATAATATTGTTTTCTTTTAATTACGCGAAGACTACCGACACATTGAAACGAAAAGCTTTACGGATCCTAACCGCGGAATCCATATTTTAACATTTTTCTTATCCGACGTTTCAACTTCTTTACAGCAGTTGTCATCACGGGATGACTCAGATGTACGTCAAGGAAGTAATTATTTTCATGCAACCGTCACTCAACTACCATCCTTTTCACTATCATCCCCGGGAATGTTTATATCCACGCAGAAAGAACTAATTGTATTTTGAAGTCTCACAGGATTGTGCTGCCCCCCAGGCCTAATGAGTTTAGTAACCGGATCCCAACCAGGTGGTAGATTGAAACCATCTTCCCTTTTGAAATTTGGATGTTTCTTAATTTCAATGACCTCCCGAGCATCCTAGGAACATATCGATTAACCTAGGGGCAGCACAATTATGTAAGACTTCAAGATACGTTTAGTTCTCTCTGCGTGGATTGGGACATTCCCTTCATAAAATTTAATAATAGCTAAGGCTGATCATGGTATAAAAAAAATATTGAAATGAAATCAACATACTAAGCAGTATTTTGGTGCACACAAGTTGCTGCCCGATTAAATGATTTCGCTAAAGAAAGCTTTTTTGCACTGATGAAGTCAGTATTTAAATGACAGGTGCTTTTTACTTTATTAAGATCAAAACTTTCCGCTCATGTCTTTCTCGGTGCTGCCATAAAAGGTACTATGGCAAATGTGCATCTCTTGTTACTGTTGCTGACTGTACAACCTAAGTCAAGTCCCAACATTATTTGTAGCGTAATAGGCTGCCTTAATATAATAGGACATAGTGTTAAACTTTCCTCGGAATCCAATTACCTCTTCGCAATTCCTCCTATAAATTCATAAAAACGAGTTCCCTCCAGACCGCAGCCCGAGAGTACACGCACGGCAATCCGCCACCGCCCATAAGCCTAATCTTGACAAATGGTCCGGATCATCCGCCAGTGTGCACCGGCCACGCTTATTTGTCCACATGACTCGGCCGACTCGATTTTTTATCGATTGATCAGCGGCTCAGCTGATTGCCTCTCTCTGTTGTTGCCGACAGATTAACGCACACATACATCGAGTATGTACTCGTTGTTATACTGACATGTAACTTAAAACCGAATTAAAGGCCAGCACAAAAGAACAATCATAAAAGATTTGCATTAAGATACTTACAGCGCAAATCAAATTCGACGACGATCGAGAAAACTTTAAATGTGTTTGAAAGAAGGGTGATTGTATAAAGCAGCGTTTACATGTGTGTGTTTCCGTTAAGCCGAGTGCATACCTCAACTAAAGAGGAGGATTATCTTCAAGTGATTGATGGTGTACACCGCCCCTTTCCCCTTGCTTGCCTCCTCCGTGACGTAGTGGAATATTGCATTGATTTAAATCATAATACTCATTCCATTATCTTTTTACCTTTATCATTCGATATGATAAATTTTAAGGTTAAGGAAAAAACGTATGGAAAACCAGTCTATTCAGTGAAAAATATAGCAATTGTATAAATGTAACCTGAAAAGTGGATAAACCTAAATAAAATTATAATTCAAATTATGTTCAGGTTCGGATGTAAATATTTCAATTTTTTAGTCTCCACCTACATCCTACAATCTGTTGTGTATAACAAAACATTGTTCCTTTGAAAGATTAACCAACAATTTTTATCTTCCAGTCAGAATAATAAAATAACTTTATATTGGAGTAGAATTCACATGTTCTTTAGAATGTGAACCACTAGGTCAGTTATAATTTTCAAGCCACTTAATAAATTCTCTCATTATCTGGTTTATAAACCAGTGCCATCTAGCGATATCATCCAGAACCAACAGCGGAACATGCTTTCAAGCACAAAGCAAGTAATCTCTACAACGAAAGGGCGCCTTTTGTGTAATCTCGTAGCACCCGTGTTATATTTTTCTCGATCAGAGAATTGCCCCAGTGATTTCAGAGCGTTGCGGTTTCAAGACCAGACGTAACTATAATTTGAGCAAGAAAGTGTCCCATTCTAACGTAGGTACCTAAGTACCAATCGCGAGCTTTCCCGCCAACAAAGACTCCTTAGGTCCACGGAGTAAGTGAACACGCACACATGCAAGCTAAGTAACGCGGGAGCCGGATGAGCCCGGATTAGGCGGCGGCGGCTGCCCACCGTCCGGATACATCTCCTGGGGGATTACTGCAATCCGGATTTTGTTGAATAACTCGCCAGGGATTTGTGTTATAACCGTTATCTTGCTCGTGTTCGCCGGTATAACGTGACGGTATATTCAAATACGAAACACATATCTAAGTAGTATTAGCCAAAATCTAGGCAAATTCTCCCGAAGACTGCGTGTACGCATGAATTTATATAAATAAATAAATAAATATCTGGGACAATTTACACCAAGATCATCTGACCCCAAACTAAGCAGAGCTTGTACTATGGGCGGCAGAGACTGATTAACATACTTAAATATTTCTTAATACATACATATATAGATAATAACACCCAGACACACAACAAACACCAATGTTCGTCACACAAATGTTTGTCATGGGTGGGGATCGAACCCACGACCTCCGGCGCTAAAGGCAGGATCGCTGCCATTGCGCCAACAGGCCAGTCAAAAAATATATAAATATAATAAATATGCCTTTGCATCGTAGTTTGCTAGTTTAGAAATTGTTAAACCAAAGAGTATAAACCAACACGATTAACGTACAGAGGCGTTCTTAACAACCTTTACATAGGGGCACCTTATGCTGCTGATATAGGACCCATTTTGCAATGGTTTTGTAAAGGTTGATGTGAACGCCTCTGTACTACCAGCACACTTGACGCATTGTGGAGAATGCCGTACTCAAACGGACAGCACAAAACCAAGCATCGGGTGCCCAAATGTAAAGATTGAAGTAAAACTTAGTTAAAATTCGATTTTACTTAGACTTACTTAGATTTTACTTACCTGGTTCAAGCTATTGTACTTCTATTTTGGTGAAGTTATAGTAACAAGTCTCAAAATCAAATACAAGTCTCTACAGAAATTAAGCCTCACAACAGTCAATAGAAAGGTGTAGTATTTAATCACTTATCATCATCATCACACTGCTCTAAAAGATAACGGATATTATTTTTTGATTCCATTTAAAAAATATATGCTGTCCAATTTTCCCCTTAGGTTATTGCCGCAGAATATCCATGCCCTTACAGTACTAATTTGTGCACTCTTCCTTATTTTCTCCAAAACTAAAATCTGCGGCAGTGTTACATTAATGAAATGATAATTTCCGAAACAAGTTTCTAATATAAACATTGACCAGTAGCATCATGAATTTTAAAGTGGCGCGGGCGGCCACCCAGCCATTCATATTCACGAAATCGATCTTTAGTGAACATTGCGTCATTATGGACCCGTTTTTTCTGATGTTGGTCAAACAAACTATCATCCTAATTTCTTACGATAGATGTTAATCAAATGTTTACTGCTTTAAGTCGGGTTAACAAGGTTAAGCGATTGCGATTCCATCTAAGTTAAAGATTATAAGACGATCGTGTGAGAAAATATTTTTATGTTGGTTTAATGGGTTTCAAAGTTTACGACGTTAATGCAAATATTCAGAGGTCTGATTCTTTCTGTTCGTTACTATTTTAGCATACATGGGTTTTATTCACGGTGATTATCAAAAGACTAACAAAAACGATATGGCATAGTCAGTAGGTGATGTTGAAACTATACAACGTGTAAAAAGCTTCAGGACATTAGTAAGTATTAACTTAAGGGGTATATACTAACAGTATTGTTAGATTTTAAAAGCTATGTCTAATAACTTAATTTAGTATACTTTTTAGGTAAATTAAAGTTCAAGATTGATTCTAAACTAAACTTTCGAGTGCCACCCCCTAACAATCTCCGGTCATAGAGAAAAAAGATTGCGAAGACCTGACAAATAATTAACCTTGAAGATTTCCACACTGTTTTAATTAGTCCCGGGCACTTAGAATTTACAGCTATAAAATAAACGAATTCAAGAACACTAGAAAACGATACTGAAGTCAAAACAAAAAGGTTAATGAGGAGTAAAGAGTGCTTTTATAACTTTTTTAATCACCAGTAACGATGTTATTCAAAAATAAACCTAATTAAGTTAAATAAATAATAACTGTTGTTTTTTAAATAAAATGAACCTAATAAGTTGCAAAATTAACCAAGTAGGTACCATCTCATTTCCTAGACTGCAATGAATCAAATCATCCTAACGAATTTACTCATCTAAATAATCGGTTTTTGGAGTTTTGTCAAAAACAGCATTTACTATTTTTGGCAAGTCGAGGGGCCATGCCTAGCCAATCAGCTCCGCCCGTGACTCAAAGACTCCCGAGTCATGCTCGGTTTCTGAGAAGTGACAAACAAATCTGACATAATTTTAAGCGTCAAATACTTTGAAGTACTTAATAATTTAATATTTAATTTATCACAGTTTTGTTTGTTTTGGATATGTTTTCATAATTTACCTTCATCGCAAAAGTGTGGATGCTACGAATAGGCGTTTTACCACTTCACCTACCCATTTGCACTTTCGACGATAAATGAAGATTGTGTTTGTGATTGTGAAGGAATCTGCAAATCTCAGGTTGCGAAGCATTCTATGCAAACTTCTTCTTATCGAAAAACTGAACAGCAGCATCAGAACACTGGCTGCCAGTAAGGCACTCCGTACGCCGCGTGAGTTGTTGCGGTCACTCTGTTGTTGGACTCACGCATAACCAACTAGGGTTACCATAAGTTTTAACATCACAGTAATAAAATAAATTTGTATGGAAAACGAAATGATTGCTTTCAGTTCTAATATTTTCACAGATAAGTCTACACATAGTATAAATGCTGACCCTTAGGTATTAGTGCTCATATTTATACACATTGTATATTACTAATTTACTAATTAATTAGTTTAGTTTCAAGGTCACCATCCCCATACAAATCAGTTATACAGTCAGTATTTTTTGTATGAAAACATTAAAATTAAAAAAAAAATAAAAAAAAATATTTCGAAATTCAAATTATCACTTACATAGCTACTACATACATGACTTACTGAGTGTGCCATACCGTTTTTGTGATAATCACCCGGTATAATTAAAAAAAAATCCATACAGTTAAAAATTTTGCTTGTGATGAATCGAACCTACGGCCACTCTAGAGCTTTAGGCGAGATTTCTAACTATTTCACCTGCAGGTAAATCTAATATTAAATGTCACCTTTGTTATCATACCGTGCCAAAGTTTAGATAGGTTCTCGAGTGGAATCTCCTTACGCCCTAGAACGCGTTACGGCGTACCATACACGCACACATCTGCAGGTACCCGGATCAGTCGTAAGCCGGATTACTCGACCGGCGGATCGGGATCTACAGAGGTCGAGAATATTATGGCCGTGAAATATCAAGGGTAGGTATGTAGGAAAAGCGGTAGCTGGAGTTCTGATGTGTCGATCGAAAATAGCATGCGTACCAAATTATTAAAAAAACGCATTTTGATGACAGTTCCATATCGGACAGGTGTCTTAAGCATATCTCTTCAAATACGTAATAATTTATCAAATGATTTATAAGAAATACAGATAGCAAGTGAAGGTTCAGTCAAATTTCTATACTCTTGGTCATTTGTAACGATAACTTTATTCCGTTAATAAAGGTATACACGGCATATTAAGGTTCATCACGACTTACTATTACACCAAATGATGACACCCAGACACTAAAAAAACATAAATGCCCGCCACATTAATATTGGTTCTGGGTGAGACTCTAACCGAAAACGACTATTAAATAATCCTGCAGTTTTACTTTAATTAATTCCATTAGAATAATAATTATTATTCTAATATTAAAATGACTGAATCATTATAACATTAGAAATAGGAAGCAGGGGTGCTAAAATTAATATCAATTTGCATTTGACGTTGCCCTGACGTGACATACCTGGGTATAACCTGGCAAAATTTAAAACCGCTTTCGCCACAACGTATGAAAGGATTATGTAACATTTTAGATTTAGTAGAGGTATAGTGACACCAAAAACGTGTTCGGATAAAAACCCCTGCTTCTTTTAGCTTTTTAAATCGACAATATAGTTAGATGCAAGGCTAAATAATTTATTTAAGCACAAGCTTCATGAATTCTGAAGTTACTCTACTTTAAATGAGAACAATTAAGTGTGCCAGCTGCTACATAAGAAGATTTTAATAAATTCAGCATAAATCTGAAAAGTAATATTGTACTTTTACCCCAAAGTGTATCCTAAAAAGAACCTTTTTTACTTCTGTCTGATGCTATAATGAATGGAGTATAGGCTTTGTTAATATTAAAGAGAAATACTCTCAAGATGTAGAGACTTACCTACATCTATTTCATATGTTTAGGGTAGGTACGTCATAAACATTTAATGTAGAGTATTTCTCTATATTATTAACAAAGCCTATATTCCATTTGTCAAACCACCAAGACTAAAACAATTTTATTATGTTCCGTGCCCAAAGGGTTACGGCATTCTTCTAACGTCAACTTAATTAAAATGATCGAAGCCTTTGCCCAGCAATGTCACATTACACAATGTGACATTGCTATTCAAATTATATTCAATTTTATTTTTTTATTACATATAAGTGAATTTTTATTTTTAGCATTGAACAATGCACTATTTTCTACACAAAGATGGAAACTAGAAAATTCGACCAGATCCTAGGGACCTACTCCCGCTTGAGATCAGGTCGATTTTTTCTAGTTTCTAGCATAACATAAATAAGCCGATTTTTTAATTCTTAGTTTATTCCCTAGGTAGCTAACTGCAGTATAAAATTAAGTGTCTGTTTATCAAGCGAATAGATATTTTCAATTTTTCAATCGTCTTTTGTCCAAAGAAAAGAAAAATCTATCGTTTGTCTATGTTCTTACTTATATCGCTAACTTCACACTGATTATCCACAAGCGAGATGCACTTATACAATAGTTGCAAATGAAACAAGACAAAAGTTGATGTTTGACAAATTGACACTGACGTATAAGGTAAACAATCTGAGCTTTTTTTGAAGTTGTGGTAAAAAGTTTGTCATTATAATAAAATGAAAATAATCTCAAATGACACACTACATAACCTCAAAATGTCAAAGAAAACGCATAGATAAATCTTATCCAGCCCCTTAGGCAGTAGATAACTTTATTTCTCTGTTAGCGGCCTTATTCAACAGATAACATCTATCTGACCATTGAAAAATTAAAAATCTTGTTTACCTTCGAGTAAACTTTATTATACAGATAAATTTCATTATCTGATGATTGAAAAATCGGCTAACAATATAATCAACAAGGCTCAAACAGCAAAAAAATCAGGTCACTCTATTTATAAAACAACATTGACATTAAAAAAACTTAACACAACAAAGTAAAAAGAACACAATTAAATCGATAGCAGTACGTGTTACACACACAGCGGCGCGGGGATCGCGCGCTCATCCGGATCATCCGGGCCGGATCAGCCTCGTGTCGCCCGGAGATAAAGCCGAACTACCCCAGCGGCCCGTGTGTGTCCCCTTTACGTACGAGCCCGTGACGTAAGCGCGTTCAAGTTCAAATTTCGAATGCGATCTCTGGAGTTGTGTTGAGAACTTTGACACTGGCAACTAGTTTTTTAACCTTGTTTGATTGAGGAGTGATATAGGATATTTTTTAATATGACTGAACAAAAAATTCAGTCAAAAAATAGTAAATAGAAAGCGGGCAAAATATGATAATGGACACCCGCTGTCAAACATTAATTTGACATAACGAAATGAGTCTGGGCAGGATTATAAGAGTAAACCTGCGAGGAATACGGTTCGTTTATTTTTTAAAGGCTGACGCGCGTACATCCTTAATTGCCATTGTTAAGTTATTTCACTACAAACAACACGGATGTGTGTGACGTTGTATACTCGTAGAACTACGAAAAAAGAGAAATCGTTCTTGGAAAATCTTACTAATACTATAAATGCGAAAGTTTGTGAGGATGTATGTATGTATGTATGTTTGTTACTCTTTCACGCAAAAACTACTGAACGTATTTGTATGAAACTTTACAGTAATACAGCTTTATTACATCAGAATAACACATGGGCTACAACTTATATACATTTTATATAATTTAGTGAAACGCGGGCGAAGCCGCGGACGGAAAGCTAGTGGAATATAAAATATCATGATTTAGGTTTTCGTAAAAGCTATCAAAGCATTTTATTCAAGAATGTTGAAAACAGTAATTGTTTTTTTATATAATAGGCTCATGACTCATTAACTTGCAGTATTAGGTAAGTATGATAGTACAGTTAATAGTGTTTTGATTTGATATTTTGTAGAAATCATGAGTTCTGTTTTTGCAGTTGTTGCCATAATTATTGCAGAACTATCAAATCGTTATTTTTTTATTTATTCGACTGATATGTTTTTTTATTCCTTGAGTTTTTGACCTTATAAACTTTTTGAATGAAATCCCCAAATATGAGATTGTAATCTTCTTGATCAGCTCTAATATAGCTAAACAAACCATCCTAATAGGCTGCCTAATCAAACATCAGGTCATTTAATCTATATGGAAATATGATATATTATAATTTCGAACAAAATTTTAATCTGTAAGCTATCCAAATACTGGCGTTTAATCGGCCATCGCTGTGTTAAGACGGCACATTAAAGGTTATTTACATTCAACTTTGAAAACTACCGTTGATTTTAGCAATAAAGCCATGCTTTACTACTCAGGTTATGTCTTACACACAAAATAAAAAAATAATACGACACAATAAAAAAACATAAATCGGCTTATCTTTATAAAACCGGCTTATTCCTATAAGGTAGAGTTAGCAGAAACAGTTCCAACTCGGTTTTTCTTTCATTAATTAGTATTTTAATTTTTAACCTAGACCGATATTTAAATGCCGAGGTATAATTTAATTATTTTGTATAGATAGACATTTAATTCCAAGGTTTAGTTGAGAAACAATATTCAGATTTATTTTAAAAACGACGTTCTTTTATGACATTAATACATCTACTGAGGTATCTGTCTTAGGAAAACGGTACTACCGTGTTAACTGTTATATTCCCATATTTTCCATCGCTTCAAAATGATACCGAATTACTATGTCATGTCAATCCTATTAAAATACTCGTAGGTTATGGCCATTCAGTGACGCTATTACATGTACTGCATAATAATTATCGCAGCATTAAATTAAATTAAACGTTTATGACACATATTCCGACGACATATTCGGAATTTGACGACCGACTTGGTGTAATGGTTAAGAAGTTGGCTACTACACCAGAGGTCGCGGCGTCGATCCCCGCACAGTACAAACATTTGTGTGCATGAACATGTCTGTTTGTACTGGTCTGGGTGTCTCCTATATATAATAAGTATGTATTTACAAAAGAAAATGTATTTAAGTATGTTTATCCGTTGTCTAGTATCCCATAACACAAGCTTTAATTAGCTTACTTTGGGGCTAGATGGCGCTGTGTGGAATAATGTCCAGGGATATTTATTATTATTTATTATTATTAGTATTATTATATTCAACTTACCGAACCAAAATAATACATATTAGAATAATAATTTTTCAATCTTTAAGATTAAACTGCTGGATGGTGTCTTACAAGTAAACTAATAAAATGTTGGTTAATCACCGACTTCTATGACCTCAAATAATATAAAATTAAAAACGTTTCCGATATTATAAAATGAACTCAGCGCGGCTGCTGCTGTCGCTACGCAGGTACGAATTGACAAAAAGATATATCTCCAACGTCGGCGTAATCCGGCGGGCATTGTGCAACGGCTAATCGGCGCGGATCGGCGGCTCGAAATTAATAATGATTTATAACGGCCGATTAGCTTTAGGCTTCGCTCAGGACCGGTGACTAAAGAAGACTCTTCTTAAGTCACTGAATGAATGGGAGACTCAGGCCAATATATATGCCACGGCAGAGCGGCTTGGCACTGGCGATGTTTGACTGACGGATCACAATCATTGACTGGGTTGTTGGCAGAATGGTAAGTGATCCTGTCTTTTGCTGCTAGGGGTCATGAACTTAGACGCCTCCCAGAGACGCACATTTTTGATTCTTTTGAGTCTGGGTTTGAGTAAAACCGCTGTTTTGTTTGGGGTCAGATGATCCTGTTTTCAGACGTCCAGATATTTGTTCATTATTGAAGTTAGAGTGCATTAAAAGGACACTTTAAGCCTAATGTTCAATTTATGAAGCCACGTCATCAGTAAATGATCAGTTACGCTAAAGAAAAATCCCCGCAATTTCTTTTTAAAAAAAATTAAAATTACTTTTTTTAATTGATATTGTTCGTTCTCGCCATTGCGTACAGCGGCTTACTACGAACTTAATGCCAGACGGGATGTCCCGGATTAGATTTAAGGGGTAAAAGAACTAGAAAGGGACAACGCTACCGATATTCACTCAAGATGGAGAAGGACAGCACTGCACGGAGATTTAGAGATTATGATTCATAAAGAGAAGAGAATGAATGGAAAATTATTACGGGGGGAATAAACGCGCGTTATAGTCTATGGGAAGCCGATAGAGCGATTTGAGTCCGATTCAAAGATAAACTGGTCGTGAAATTAGGTGCGCGGATTTAGGGGCCCCATTCATTAGTGGAGCACTAGGGATTTTGGATTATTGAACCCTATAGCTAGTTAGAGGAGTTTTACTTCAGGTCGGATACTATTCCATCAAGGACAACTATCCATGTGACTAGCATGTCTGTTTTGCCTAAGTTTTACTATCTTTTTAAATATTTATTTCAATATAGCGAAAGGGTTATGCATTACTTACCGTGGTAGTTTTAGTAGGAGCTTTGCTGAGTTGTGTTAAGACGGCTAAATGAATATAAGTAAATTGTATACGGAGGCTCAATCTGTACAATATAATGAATAATTCATCACCAACTGATATAAAGCTTTATTTTTTCATAAAGAAAAACAGTTGCGTTGAACAATATTCAAACGATAACATTATCTTTTCATGCTCTAAAAGTACGCCAATAGCGCCATACGAAGCGGGACTAAAGTGACCACTTTAGTCCCTAGGTAGTAAAAAGTAATTAGTTTTTTAATTTCCTTCATGTGACAAAGACAAACTCAAAGAGCCAGTAAAAATATACTATTATCTGTGGAGTGTGGACCGTCTTCATTGCGAAAATGTTGAGTTTTTTTAGTTCCATGGTTTGTCCGCAAAGAAGGTGGCGCCATGTGTTTTAAATTGTTAATCTGTGGTTCAGTTCAGAAGAAAAAGCTGACCACGAAAAATTCAGAACTTTTGTCAAGTGTAAATTTGTTCGGTTTTAAATATTTTTGTAAATCAAATCAAAATCTTTATTGCGTGCTACATTGAGTACATGGAACTTATAAAGTACGTACATAAGGTGTAAACAAATACAATGTAGCGCCCCGTAAGGGCAATGCAATTTTTTTTTTCCCCTTATAAAGGGCTTTATAAATTAATGACTATGCTTAGGTGCTAGGTTAGACACTTATACATTATAACAAATTCTTGCTGTACATTATTACCAGCTGTATCACAAGATTACCCGAAATGTAAATACCATTTCGAACTAAATATTAGTATCATCATCAAAAAATTCTTTAAAACGCTATAATAACTTTTTGTGATTAAAAACTGTTTTAGCTGGTTCTGAAAAGTTAATAATTTTTCAGTATTTTTAATTTTATTTATTATTTATTGTAGGTACTAAATTGACTATTTTTCTCGCACTCAAAGTGAAAAGTACAGTTTGCACCTCGAGACTAAACACCAACTTAATATAACCTCGGTTTCATTGACTCCCTCGCTCAAATTTAATGAAACTTTGCACACTTTTACTATATTCGCTGGATTAAATTAAAGGAGATTAAATGACAACCTACTTGAGATTCAAATGTAGGGCGAAAAGTTTTAAAAGTTAAGGTTACGCAGACGAAGTCGCCAGCATTAGCTAGTTAATAAATAACATAAACAAACGGCTCGTCACCAGTGGAGCTAGAGCTAATTTATGGTCCAGCACCGCCTCATCGCGGATGCGCGAGCGCAGGCCGCGCATTTAGTCTTATTCAGAATCAATTACGTGTTTTATTGCCGTGTAATATTCGTCGTACCTTCGAATATATGCTTACGGCTTAGGGCCTACCCTGGTGCGACAGTTCGAAGTTGCACAAAACTTTGAAAGTCTAATGAAAGTCAAAAACGATCGTGATGTTTATAGGTTTCGGTTATTTTGTACAATTAAATTTGATGTTATAATATCATTAATAATGATAAACTTATTAGTAGTAAACTGCTATCTATTTCGATTACTAAAGTCAGAAATAATATGTATTAAGATGAGAGAAGATAATTTAAGATAAGAAACTTCATTGCACAATAAATAGGGGAATTAACAAGCAATTTAGGCGTTCTTAGCCATCTCTTATAGACGACCTCAGGCAAAGGAAATATTATATTTCTGTTGTTTTAAATTTGATTTGATAGATTATCATTTAATTTTAAAAAAAGATATAAATAACTATGTACTTTTTAGGATACTTCTCATTCGGACGAACGAGAATAGAGCATTTTGATTGCGCGTGGCTGCAATTTATCGATGTGATCGTGAATGACTTGTGACAGCACCGTGTTTTGTTTTCATCCTTGTGTGAGTTTCACCAGTTGAGCCAAGATGAGCGATGCGGCAGAATTTTGACAATTGTTATCTTTCGCAATTTGTTTGGTTTTAGCAAAGCGTTCGTAAACATCTTCGTCCGGTTTGACTATATCTTTAGTGTAAATAAGATATATAAATCCATTGATAAAAATGAATCTTTGAATCCACAGGGATCACCTGTTTTAGAAATCAAAAGTTATAACACAAAATGAAATCTATCACGTGTGGACATTTATGGATGCGTTTGTGCGTTTTGTACAGATTAAGAAGAGGGTATTGTGCCATTATGCTCCGTGGATTTCTGGGAAGTACTTATGCAGTTAAAGTTGATTATTTCACGTACGGCCACTTAACAGGTTACCTGTCCAGGAAACTTAATATTCGAAAAATCAGTGTTATAAGCATAATATCATATGTGATACATGGGACAGAGAAAGGTGATTGCTACTAGGGGTCGCTTATACTGAAGGTTACATGAAACAGTCAAACTACCCACCTGCGGCAGATTATTATTAATTTCCAGTTGCAGCACCACCCGTATTGTGCTGTACCAACCCACCCACACCCACACCCACACACACACACATATATATACACACACACACACACACACACACACACACAATCACAAAACACATTCGGTATCGTATCTATTGTCTATGTATTGTATTAAAATTATTACACTACACAATATATTGAATCACTCACCATTTATTTTATCTATACTATAGTATTTATGATACTTATATGTACCTATATGCACACACGTATGTCCGCCGCTAATGTCCTTGCGTCATCTCAGTCTGGGCCTACTGAAAATCAGCGCCTGGGCCCTTAAAGCCCTAATATGCTGAGTGAGGTCCATTTGTCTTTTTGGGCATCGGGAGTATCGGGACACCGCTATCTGATAGTATGATCATTTTTATCCTGTTACCTATATGTTTTGTTGTAAATGCCTACTTCTTTTGTGTTTACTTTATAAATGTAACGATGTCCATAAAGTTAATAAATGTTTTTCTATTTCTATTTTTCTATTTCTATTTCTAAACATGAAAAAAAATTTTGATCGGTCACTTCTTATATCTCGCTTGTGTACGCGAGTGTACTCCAACGCGGACTTATCTGTAAATCAGTTATGGCATCAGATTAACGAAGATGAGCGCTGCGACTGCGAGACAAAAGGGCGCTGGTTGGGGCCGAGCGTGACTCCGAATAATGTGCGCGACTGTACCGACTTGTTGAGCGTTTGTTGCGTCTGGACGGCACACAATAATGAATTCATAATAACACTCGGATTTGTGAGGCGGATATACCGGGTTTGGCTGAAGGGGTTTCTTTGCTTACTTAGACAACGCACTGACACTCACAATAAGTATCGCCTAAATTATACTGTACGTACATAATAGATACTGTGGAACTTTATTACTTTACCAATGGACCTCACTGTGAACCTTCCACAGGTAGATAAATAAGGTCTAAGTTAGACCATTTTAATTTTAACAAAAACTAAAGGTTCCAACTGAAAATCGGGGTCAACACCATAGTTATTGCTGAACTTTGTCAGAGAACACACACCATTAGAAATAGAGTCTAATACAAAAGACGATATAGTGAAAATAATCTACTAAAGAACTAGTTACTAAGCACTTACCAGTTATGCTTTTGTTCAGCAGATTGTTGAAAGCCTCCTTCTTAGGCGAGAGGTGCGGCGCATGCGGCGTATGGGGCGTATGAGGCGTCCGCTCATGGTGCGCCGGCGCCGACGGGGGGCGCGGCACCGCGCGCTCCTCGGGCGACCTTCTAGGGGGGGTCTTGCTGCGTCTCAGCTCAGAAGCAAGATTCTGGAAAATAAAGAAGATTTAATTCATAGGTGTCCACTGATATCTCATGTTAGACTTCGTCATTCCTATAGGCATCCAGTGACTTTTTATAAGTCGTCTGTCTATCACATAGGCGTCCAATGCTTTTTAAAAGTCAGAAAATGATATTTAAGGAAAGAGAAAAGGCCCTTATCATAGCGTTTTTGCTTGCTGTATTAGATGATGATGATCACGATACGATCCGAGGCTGTGTTCTGAAAACACTGAAACACTCTTCTACCGATTTGATAATCGATCTCTTCATCCATCGAGATTGATTTTAACTATACCCACTAGGTAATCTGACTTTTTGAGATGAAAACAAAATGAGACTGCTAAGAAGTAGGTATGATTTGTTGTCTAGTGTGCCAGACATCAGTAGTTAAAATAGACGATATTACGAAAATACATTTAAAGTTTACAAGACAGGAAACTGATATCGATAAACACGATTGTCACCAGAGCTAGGTTGCAACCAATAATAAGGCAATAATTTATTGGAAACACTATTCTATATCCTCGATCTATCGAAGCAATTTCAACCTTTTAAAATGAATTTCACGTATACCACATACATAAAGGAATCCTAACACAATTAAACTAACTGAATAAAGGATTACAATTTTATTGCTCTAGAATCAATTCAGATGTAAATAGAGGTTTAACATGGAGCAATAAAAGTAGCGGTGATACCGATGCCACTTTGAAGTTAATCCACGTATACCATGTCCAGTCTACAAGGAGGCGAGGGCTAAGACCAAGTTGAGTGATGATAATGAATAATTCCACAATTTGCACTGATACACTTGCATGCGTCGGTGCACTATAGCTGCGTTGCGTATGCGCAGCGCGGTCTCCGATCGCCGTGACGTGCACTACATTTTTTATGGAGGCCTGAAGACCGTTTTTCATTAATTTTTATAACGTAACTGTCTTTTGTTTTGCTTCAGACTGCTTAGTAACTTATGTGTCAACCACGAAGTCGATGGTCTCGTCTCGTGACGTCACATAAGTTGTCATTGGAAACAATTAGAATGGTTGGTAGCCAAAATATGCCGTTAAACTGATAACCGTTGGAGTGATGCGTGAAACGTCACAATATAGCCTGGTTTTGTTGCATTTTTTTCTGTTCGTATGACAATGTTTTTTAAGGAAAATTTTGCAGCTAGTCTCTATTGTCTGTTCAAGTTTAATCTTTAATAGCGTAAACCTCTTCGATGTTACCAATCAGAGCCGTCATTCTTCATCAATTAACGCCTACTTACCACGTTCTGGGTAACTGAATATAATTTCTCGAGCTATTTTTATTCACAATGTCAACTGACAACTATTTATGTCGTCAGAATGTTACCCACCGAAGGTGTCAATTTATGAATTTATAACAGCTACGCATGGTATCAATGAAATCTTATAAGTGTCCAAATATAGAGAATCTGAGAACACGAACTCTTCCAATTGAGTTTTTTAAAATAAACTTATTAACATTGTATTTTTAGGGATGGGTAGATTCCCCAAAGCAAAAGCTAACCTAACAACCAAAAAATCTTATTGAGAGTAAAAAAAACTATTTAATAACAGTGTAATAAATAACACAACACGCTAGATCTTAATGATACCAATTGTACTAAATTTAAATGATTTAAATAATTAAAGATCCAATATTAACTAACACTCGATTTTTCATAATTATCTACAATATTGTAAGCCATGTCAAAAAACTATTTTGAAAAAGGATAGGTGATTCCTCCAGCACACAAATGACTTCTACTTTATCCCTACTTTGGACATAAACGAAGCATGCAGGATATTACCCATATCAAAGCTTATTGAAACAAAGCATCAATGTATTGTGATCTAAGAAAAGTCGAACCACTTAAGACAAATCGAGATTCAAATTGGACACTTGGGACATTGCGTCAGTGGCCGCTAACCGTTCAGGAGCCGCACTGATTATGCTCATTGAATATTGTTGTACACACAGACGTTAATCCAAATAGATCTTGCAACGCAGCTCGATTCCTCGTCGCGCGCCTTCTGACAGCTTGTCAGCCATTAATGATGAAATTTTCGAGGTCTAATAGCAACGTTTATAAAATGGCGCTTTTCCTGCGATTGAAGTAAGTGAATAGCGCTGTCGTCTGTATGAAAAAGATGACACTTCTTGACGTCATGATGACGTTGAAGTTTCTACCATTTTAAAATCGATTCAATCCAATTCATAGAAATTCCAAATTTACTTGTTTTTGAAATATTTGGCCAGGATGGTCGATCGTGAACTAAATTATGCAGCGTCAAAAGAGGAGCACTGCATTCATTTTTGACACGCAAAGTACGTACAGTCACGTCATCAATTCCTATTTATGTCTGCGGTGGTACAACTTGACCACATAATGGTGAATCTCGGACAAATGATAGTGTTTTAATAAGGTTACTGATGTGCAATGGCAATGGCGAACACGATCGAACAGATGAAATTGGGAAGTTTGCGTGACATGTTGGAATTGGCGAGTTAAAGTAAATTACTGCTTCACACTGACGTTTATGTTCACTTTCATTACAAGTTATCCTGCTTCGAACCAGCAATAGGTTGTAAATTAGAGGATGATTACGTAAACATTGATTATATCGTAATTTTTCGTATCTATATCGTTATTTATTGTTGTCATATCGTTGTGACAAAAAATAATTTGTTTATTTAATTATCGCTTCGATGATATTGATAGGCCTTACAAAAATGCATTTTTATGACCTAACAAAGTAACAATTTAATGATGGCACAAATAATAATACTCTACAATATTTGCAGTTTTACAAAAGACGGCCTAGTTTCTTAAAATAAAATTAATGTAATGACCACGAGAATAGTAGTAGTCATGATTTCACTGTTAACACGATGAGTTGACATTAAATTGTATTTTTGGAATCATTCGTTACGTTTTCTGTGTATCGAACCACTTTCAGATAATGTTAACGAGGCTATTGTAGGTAATATTGAAGAAATAGATTTTGACTACAGACTGCATTTGTTAGATAAGGAAGGTAATTGTTATGAAATTAGTCCTGAAATGCTAGAGACGAGACAGACAAGTTGCATGTTTGAAGGATAAGAAAAAAATGAAAATACCTTAACAACTTACGTACTATAAAGTAAGCAAAATAATGTACACAAAAGTTTTGTTCTCAAAGACTCCAAACACTGCCCTTGAGTTGAGATGATGAGTGTGAGCGCCTTAAAAGGATGTTTTTACAAATGTGGCATCATAATTCACAAAAATTCAGATATAGATATTGTGTATTCAGAAGCTGGCCTATGGGAGTGTGAGGAACAGGGTGTAAAGTTCCTCGTCCAATATTGAAAAGGGAGGATCCTCCGACCAGACGGGTGTTGAAGTCTGGTGGGCTACTGCCTGACGGTTGTTGTCGGGTTCTTGTATCAATGTTCAATCACTCGGATAACTTTGATATCGCGATGTAGGATACGTCAGTTCTTAGTTGGTATGTGGCGAGATAGATGTCGCTACAGGCTTTTTCCTATAACCTAGACATTGAGACTTTTTCAGAAGCATCAGCACTAGTTCCCGAGACACTGTTCGTTCCATGTTCAAAAGCAACATTGGGAAGTGTAGCGATTCTAGAAGCAAGTGGCATTCGGTTGTGATACGTATTCACAAGCTGGCTGACATTGAGACTTTCGCGGAAGCGTCAGTTTTCCCCTCAATACCAGATGCCAGAAAAAGTGCACTAATACGGTAATGAAGCTGTGCTCTCTACCGTCTGTAGAATTGTTGATTCGCGTCACATATACGGCATTATGAGGAAGTTCCATCCAATGTTGCATCACAAATTTATGAAATTTAGATTTCGAAAAATATGTATTCGTAAGGTTTTTTCTATTGTAATTATTTAGACTTTGCAGAAGTGAGACTGTGGGTTCTAAATTCCTGTACCTAACACCGTTAGTGCTTCGTTCTAACGCTAGCATAAACCGACCAAATGCAGCAAGCAAATCTAGAGCATCACTTGCCTCTAGAATTGCTGCAATTTGGTTTGGCTCTCGACATACGTATTCACAAGCTCGCTGACATTGAGACTTTCGCAGAAGCGTCAGTTTACGCCCTCAATACCGTGTCTTGATGCCTGAACAAGTGCACCAATACGAGAGCCAATAAAGCTGTGCGCACCGTCCGTAGAACCGTTGATTCGCGCCACAGATACGTCTAATATCGTATTGGAATTTGTGATGCCGTTTGACCCCTGTTAACCCAGATTACGCTTCTCGGCGCCTGATTCGTCCTCCGGCCTGATTGTGTTGTGACACAAACTGTAATGTATTATGTGTTAACTCTTGCTGCAATCACGGCAGAACGTACAATTACAATGGATATGTGCGCCGAACTTACAATTTGTGTGGAACGATTTGTGAGGATGCTTGTCTTTGCGATTTTCGTCCTAAACCAAAAGGGCTTCAAGGACGTTTTTGGTATAGTAATGATGATTTCTTCCCAAAGTTAAAGTTCTTCTGAAGCCGAAGTTCACAGCCGAGGTGGTCTAATTTAAATGGGCCTTCAGAAAGCCTAATTTGTCCAAGACGCACCACGAAAAAATAACACAGTTGAAACTTAGCCATTAGACTAAGAAGCTTTACATGAAAAAAATATAAAAGAAAAGGTAAAGGTTGACTGGTACAGAATGCTTTTAGCATTAAGTCCGCCTTTTGTACTATTTTGTGCATTAAAGATTAAATAAATAAATAAATAAAAGAATGACATACTCATCCAAACTCTCCTTCTCAGTAATAACCTTCGGTTTGAATACCAAGTTTGGTCATGACGAACCGACTGGAAGTACGGAATAATTTCAAATTTAACAATGTTGGTAGGTAAGAATGTTAACTTTTAAAATATTTTGCACATAATAATGAAATATAGATTTAAAAACTCGGCTTAAATGCTTCTGTAATTAAGAAGCAGTGTATGAAAACGAGGATGATTGATAAAAGCTGTTAAACTTGTTTATTGAAAAAAAAAACTCCAGTGTAATATTCAATAACATTGAATTTATGGTTGGTAACATTGTTTCTTTGTCAACTGATTCTGACGCTTAATTGGAGCAGACGATCCAAACAAGTAATTACTCGTATCTTCATTGATAACTCTAATACACTTCCGTAGGATAATATTTGTTTTACAAACTGTAATGTGGGAACGTTTAGTTTTTATCAACAGATTTTATTTGAATTAAACTGGTCATCGCTGCGTCAATAGTATATAAAATTAAGCGGTTTTTTATTAAAACAACGTTTCCAGATTTAGGGAATTGTTTTTTTTTTCATTTATTTACCAAATAAGAAGTAGTAATATATAATCATAGTGATAGTTTCTAAAAAAACCACTAAGGTTTATAACTCTTGAGAAACATCGTGAGTTTACAATTTGATAAAATTAGGTACATAGGTATTCAGTACGTGTAAAATGACATGACAATGTCAAATCCCAATACATTTTTTTACGCGAACGATAACGTAAATTTAAAGTGGCAACTCGTGGTAGACGTACTGTTATTGGCAATACAAACATTACATTAATCATATGAATAATCATACAGAATCGCAAGGCCCCAACTTTCGTTCATTCTTGTTCTACAATTCCGACAGTCATGTCATGTCATGGTTGAAGTATGTAGACGTTCACAAAACTTGGTACGTTATGAAGCATTTTCCACATAAAAAACTTATATGATTTATAAAGTGTACTTCCAACACGCATTAAAGCGATTCAAATAATTGGGCTAGCTTAAAAAAAAGCCCACAAATATTATCCTCCATGCATGAATTTATAGCATCAGTTGCAAACGATTACGAGATGGGCAAAGAAGGACGATCAAAATAATAGGTACGTGCATTACAATATCAATAGATAAACGGCTCAACGGTTGACAGCTACCATTTTCATGATTGTCTTGTATCTAATTGTATGTATATTGTATTTACAGTTTACAATAATGTGTGTGCTAACTGTCGTTCCCATTACGTCTTCATGTTTAATCTGTGCTCAGATTTGTCTTTCTATGTTTGCAAAACACGCAATTCTTCAAAACAATCTAGTTTTCCGAGTATTTTAGGGATAAACTTGTTTAGTGTGGAATATTACGGACTGAATGGCACTTGGTACAGTAAATGAGATTTACCACATTTATTTATTTATTGTATTTTTGATATTTAATTTTTTTAATAATTTCAAATTTTAAATGTTGAATATAATTAATTCTAATATTTTAATTGGTTTTATTATGGTTTATTTTAATTTTGAAGTAAATGTTTCTTTAGGTTTTAATTATTTAATTTAAAATTACTATTTTTAACTTGGTTTCAAGGTTAAATTTTTAAACTTATTTTTAGATTAAATTTCATTATAATTATTATTTTTTGTAAACTGTTTTTAATATGGACACTGTCTGAAATAAAGTGTTTTTTTAAATATATTCCTTATTTTATCAAGATTTGTCCTACTCTGCAAAACATTGAGCGATGGCGGAGCATTGCAAAGGAGATGGCTGCATTCTATAGAAGCTGCGGCCGCAGCAGAAAACCGCTTCGTCAGTTCTTAGCCTAAAAAGGTATTTTCACCGCGTAATCCGTCGAATATGGAGGCTGCCAACGGTGACGCGCAAACAGACTAAGCGCGATAGCACCATTTGCCCTGGCATTACCCGTGTTTTCTACCGCACTGAGATCTGATTAATTTATGTCTCCGCTATTTGCTCAAGATAACATTTAGATGCGTCTCCTATTTGTACATCACGAGGGCTTATCGCTTAAATCTTGAGCTGTCAACGTTCCACGAAAATGCTTACCGGTTTTTCCGAATTAAAATTGTTGTATCTCATTTAAAAATAAATAAGGCATTGTTTGGAAATTATAAGTGCATTAATAAAGATGTCTTTTGACTAGGTGTAAAGTGTCGCGATGAGAAAATTGTCTTTTGAGAACTCAGGTTACAAAGGAATATTTTTGTTAGTGGTTTTCCCTAGATAGTGCAATGTACACATGGATAATTTTTTCCCTTTATTATTAATTTATAAAATAAAAATATATTATTGTTAACATACTTCGTCAAACAAAAAAAGCTTTTCATTTTATTTACCGTTTTACAAAATTCATCCACGAACTTATGGTAACCGGTAAAATTCCATACTAATTTTAAAAAGACCTTTAGTAACACCTATAACTAGTTGTAAACGAAATGCAAGTGCATTTATTAATGTAAGTAATAACTCAATTGGTATAATTTAAGCAGATATAAGTCAGAGCAGAGTCATACTCGTATACAGTCCTGCATCTGTCAATTTTTTCTGCAGCATCAATAAAAGAATAATGCATTTGAGGATGTTGTTATCTCGAGATAGATACCTTTGACAATATTGACTGATAATTAGTTAATTTACAGGTGCCAGGTATGATTTTCTGAAATACCTAACATGTTACGTAAAAATAATTTGTACTACATTTAAGATCGACACACAGGTCTGTACCTGTGTGTGTGGTACTGTTACCTACCCTACCCCCTACCATAAGTTTACCTTACGTAAACTAGCATTATATGCAGCATATTGTATGTCATTTATGTTCCATTTCTATTCATTAGCAGCGATGTTCCAAAATGTCATGAAAATAACGCAAGCGTCTATCGTACCTCCGCAAACTGGAACTTCACTCAAAATAATGTCCCATGATACGCCAGCAGAACTGAACTGACCGCGCGCCGCTTGGAAGCTACGACTTTGAGAAATTAACAAATCTGATTTATCAAATTAATTGAGTAATCTGCAGACTAAATAACTATTTGCCGTTGGAACCATATTCTTGAGATGAATTAAAAGAAAAGGATGACATAAGCACATGGATTATTTTAAAGAATTAAGATAAAATGATAACTGCAAATGTTTTACCTACTACTAGTTACGTGCCAAACGAACGTGCATTTACACAAGAGATCTTGTTAGATTAATAAACTCCACTTAGTGACTTAAGTATTTCGTTACTTAAGGTGTTCATGTGTGTGTTATTCAAGATTACAGACATCTATGACACACCTACGCTTGATACCATTCCGTCAAGCTGGTATATGTATCCCCAATTGAACCTCAGGGCTATATGACCATTAAGAACATATAGCCCTGTCCGTGCAAATTGAAAATTTCTTACATAAGCCACTCACTATAAATGCAATATTTATTTATGTTGATTTTTTTATTTTATTTGATATTTGACGATAAAAGTTCAGGAACATGCCTGACAAAAATGATACAAAAACACCTATGCCGTATATATCTATAACGTATTGACTGTACTGTACAGGCAGCAGCAAAAAGCTATTACCACTTTTGTATATACTCGTACCACTATGACGCAATACCTCTGTTAAAAGAACTGTCTGTTTCTTTGGTGTTTTTAAATGTCAGGTTAACTACTAAGACAAAGTAGATACTAAATTGTCCATGTATTCATGTTGACCAAATAACTGACCAATGGATTGCCATCAATCTGGCATATTCTATCACCAAGTAAAAATTAATAGTAACGATACGGCGCAATTAACTCAATTTTTATCATCTCTGGGGACAACACCACCAATCGGACAGTGCCACGGTCGCGACCCTGTTTGTGAGATCACGTATTACCCGATGATTATCGGATAAGGTCTCTAAATTTATTTCGGGTCAAGATATTGAAATCAACAGTGGAAATTACCCAATTGTGTCGAAATGAGCGGCTAACAATACGATAGCGTTAGATCAAGTGGCGTAATTGGCAACAAGTATTTAAAAAATGTTTAGATTTCTATACAAATATTATGTAAAAAATTGCACCAAGTTCGACAAAAACAAAAACACTAGTGACAGTGCGACTCGCCGCGTGACCGATTCTCACCGGTATCGCCTGTAAACTCACTTAGTCTGTGTGCGTGATTAAAATGGCGGTTTGTTCTAAGCGGACTATCTGTCTGGGCCGCCGCGCCGCATGCGTAATTTGTGACATGTCCGTCTTAAAATATCAATTTTATACGGTACGTATGTGAACCGTATAGTTGTTTTATCTAGAACCATTCAATGGTCAGTTACTTATAGCTATAGCACAACGTAGACTAAGTTTCAAGGTCAGATGGTTATGTGGAAAAGATGCTGAACAAGTAAGTGCTGAGGCCAGTGGTAAAATAGTTCAAATAGTGCATTCAGGTACAGTCAGGAACAATATTCACACATTTTTGCACCTGCACTGAAATGCATCAGGTTAAAAATGGCAACATATTAGTTGTTCTGACTGTAACCAACGTTATCATATTAGCCTGCGGTGTCTGAATTCAACCACTACAACATCAATATATACACTTCTTTTGCACCTTCAAAAGTGCTTGTGACTGTACCTACGTCATAATATTAGAACACAAGACGGCGATGTAGCCTATGGCGCCTAGCCCGGGGCTGTTTGCCGACTACCGCGCCGGGAGCGCGACCGGCCTAATCCATGCAGGGAGTTGCTCTTATCCTGGTTTGCTTTAGATTTAGGGATTTGTACCAGCTCCACAATCTCGGCACAGGATATAAACGTTAACCTTGTATCTGACTGGTGCGTTGCCGCAAAGGATAGTGTTTTCGTCTGTAGTGCCGATGTTGGGGTTCGATGTGAGGAACATTTGTTTTGTTCTCTACCTGGGAAGCTTATTATCTGCTTAAGTAGGTACCCATTTATTAAGCAATATTACGTTTTTAAATCAGCCACTGAAAAATTGTAGTAGTTTTACTTGATTGAGGCCAGATACAATATGTTATTTTTTGGCTACTTTAAGGAATCAACCCTACCCAGTAGGAACCCATAAACTGGGCATTTCTGCTAGGTTCATATAAACTCATTAAGGACCTAATTATTGCTATAATGCCTTGTAGGACCTAATTATTAACATAATAATATGATCTAAAATATACAATAAAACACTAAATGTAAACACGAAATAAATAATTAAATTGGCCTGGTTAACCGCGTTTGATAAGTAATCAATTTTATTCACTTCGAATTCCCACGTTTTATATATTCGAACCAATATTTACTAAGGAAGTGGTCATATTTATCGCAATATAATAGATAAATTACGAAAGTCTGTACCTATATCATTAAATATTCATATTGAATACAAATGCCTCTGCCAAAAAAATAACACGACTTTTTATTCACATTTAACACAATGTAAAACACTATCTGGTTTTTAGAAATTTTAGGCACAGTTAGAAAGTCATAGGTTGGGGAAAAAGTCTTTTTGCATAATTAGTATGTACGAACTTGTAATTAAATCTATTTGGCTATACTATTTGTATCTGGCTGGTTTTGGTATCATTAAAAGTTTAAATTTTAAAGAAGATAATTCCAAATTCAAATTAGGAAAATGCGTTCCTATCTAATTTTCATTTGTTTTTCTTACCGTCAAGATGAGTGAATCTAATGAAGAAATTCGATACATTTTAAAATTTTACTACAAAAAAGGTAAAAATGCAACGCAAGCCGCGAAAAAAAAAAATCCGATGTTTATGGACCTAGTGCAATGTCTGTGAGAGTAGCACAAATTTGGTTTAAGCGTTTTCAATCCGGAAATTTTGATGTCAAAGATGCACGTCGCTCTGGTCGCCCTATTACGGATAAAATGGATGCCATTTTTTAAAAACTTGAACAAGATCGGCATTCAGCAGTTACGACGTAGCTGAAAAACTGGGGATTGACCACAAAACAGTTTTGGCGCATTTGAAAAAAACTGAGTACACAAAAAACCTCGATGTTTGGGTACCTCACGAGCTCACTGAAAGAAACCTAATGAATTCGCCCTCATTTGTGATTCTTTGTTACGACGTAATGAAACCGAACCATTTTTGAAGAAGCTAATAACTGGTGATGAAAAGTGGATCACGTACGACAAGAACGTGCGAAATAGGTCGCGGTCAAAGGTCGGTCAGACTTCACAGACTGTGGCGAAACCCGGGTTAACTCGCAACAAGGTGATGGTGGTGGGATTGGAAGGGTATTATTCATTATGAGCTGTTACCACTAGGCAGGACCATCGATTCTGAACTCTACTGCGAACAACTGATAAGATTGAAGCAAGAAGTTGAGAGAGTGGTTTTTCATCATGATAACGCAAAAATTAAGAGAGTTTGGCTGGGAGGTGTTATGCATCCGCCGTATAGTCCTGACCTTGTTGCACCTTCAGATTTCCACCTGTTTCGGTCTCTTACTTATTCTTTAGTCAGTGTCAGGTTTACATCACGAGAGGACTGCCAAAACCACTTGTCGCGGTGTTTTGATCAGAAGCCTCAAAATTCCTTAATGGGATCATGTCCCTACCTACAAGATGGCAAAAAGTAATCGAACAAAATGGCACCTACATACTTTAGTTGAATGTAAATAAACTCTATTAAAAAATGTTCTGAATTTTCTTAAAAAATGCGAAGAAACTTTTTCCCCAACCTATTACTTTTTTATGCCTTCCTTAATAATTATACTCGTATTAAAATTTGTTATGTTATGCTGTCCCACTGCTGGGCAAAGACCTCCATCATTGAAATCAAGTTATGGCTACAATTAATGGGTATTGATTGGTTTAATCACCACGCTCGCCAAAATGCGGGTTAGTGATCACGAACCCGGGCTATGTTCCGAAAAATCCGAAAACAAACTTTTGCCCGACCTGGGAATTGAACCCGCGTTCTTCGGGTTTCGAAAACACTTGGCCACGGAGGTGTTGTAAGTCATTACAGCCTTTAAAATATTAATTCTTGAGAATATTTTGGTTCTGTTCTTCATTTTATTATGTTTACGGTATGAACAAAGTTAAGCAATTTTAAAATTGATACGTATGTAACGGTTGCTATTATTTTACGTATTTGTTATGGAGTCACGTAATCATTACAGGCATTTTACTCAGTAATAAGATAGCAGTTTGGATAAAACTATTGAACCAAAGCTCATGAATCCTTATCTATCACAGAACATAACGTGTTAATTTTTTGTTTATTTTTCATTCTGATAAACACAATAATATTATTCTTCTTCAACCTCCAAATGACCCGTTTAAATGATCAAATCTTAATCTGGTAGTTTCCTACAAAGCAATATTAATATTTTGTTTAAGAAACTGTACGTAAACGTATTCTGCGTAGTATTTCTGTGGTCAGTAACAAACACGAGGACCTTGACATATTATCTTTTAATTATTGCCTTAGAAATTAGGTATGGAAGAATTTTGCAAACAAAGGATTTAATAAAGTTCTACAAAAGAAATTATTTTGTTAATTCAATCATCATTGATCTAGAACAAAAAAAAAGATTACAATCTCAAGAAAAACCAGGGAGGTATACGTTACGCATGGCACTGAGGCTCGGCATTGTTCATCATGCTCAATGCATCAAGCTGTCCTCATTGATGAGGTCGGCAAGGCGCATGTGATTCAACTCCCGTAATCCGAAAAGAACCCTGGCAGTTAGCGAATTCAGGGCCAAATTGGTAGTTTGAAAGCCTGCTGGACCCACCCGTGCCCAGATCCATCCTCATCTTGTCGCCTGGCTTTTTTCACGTGACAGGCTCTGTACCTCTTGTCATCTAGTGTATCAGGCATCACCAAGCGGTCTACATGATTGCGCAACCAACAAGTAAGTAAATAATTAGCCTTTATGCTGTTCCACTGCTGGGTCTAGATCATTGAAATGAAGTCAGCGCTATAATTTATGGGTACTGACTTCATCATCACGGTTGCCAATTTGCGAGTTGGTGATCAGAAGCTTTGTTCCGAAAAATCCGAGAACACCAATCAGGAACTCCTATTTGGGGCCGAATTCTGTTACCACACCGCTACGGAGGCCCCAAGCTTACTACCAAATTTTAGGCTAGTCTGTTGTCTATTCACCGTTTTAATTAAAGGTAGATTCCACTGCGAGAGTACACAGCAGCTACGAGTATTTCCTCACCCTGCACGTGGCTTTAAACCGGTGCGTGTGCGCATCTACTTAGCACGGGTCCGCTAGATCGCCTTAATTAGTGTCATTTGCACTGTTTTTGGACGGATAAACAGAGCATATTGTCGGGTCCACAAATTGGAAACAAATGGTTTTGGCTTTTAGCCTGGTGCTAAGTTAATTTGGCTGGCTTTCGCTAACGTGTGAGCAATCGCCGCGGATCGCTCACAGGCTATTGCCACATGGGTTTGGTTCAGTTTTTTGTTACCGTTAGCTAGAGTTCGGTCAAATTACACGGTGACCGCCACTTTGCAGTTTAAGAAGGATAATGTTTCTGTTTGCAGGTGAGATCAATCATTGGTGAATTCTATTAGGTTTTTGATTATAGTGCGCCCGGTGAAAAGTGGGCTTCTGAGTGTTCGGTTCACTATGACGGCAACAGCCAACTTGCATTGTCTAAGATATACTCGTGCGCGTATGCATAAAGTTAACTATCGTTTAACTATCGAAAAACCACTTTAGACATAGAAAATTTTGGCAATGTGAAAATGTTCCAGACAGATTGACAAAATTTGGCAGTTTGGGCTCATGCGCAGTGTGTTCAAAATGAGAAAGTATTAGGTATGCAATTAAATGACAGATTAAAAACTATTTCAGTATCTTGTGAACAAATTGTCAAAACAAAACTTAAATTATATTTAATTCAAACCTTGTTTTAGATAAGACGTTCGGATTAACCAAATCATTATACAAGGCCAGCGATAATGCGCTAATTTTAAAACATACTACTCATCGTGTTATTTTATAAAATTCGTGATGCTATCTGTGAAATTATATATCTACGAGTACTAGCTGCCCGTCAGCGGCTTCGCGCGCGTAGAATGTTTTTTTCGTCAAAATATAGCCTGAATTAAAAAAAAATAGATAATGAATAGATTTTTAGCTTCACTGTTAGTTTTTACTACGATATTCATCGAAACCAAGAAGACAATAAAGAAAGGATTTAAACATCCACTAAGGGATTAGCATGATAGTGAGCATGTAGGTATAGGGTAGGAGACCCTGACCCATTTTTTATTTATACCCTGACTCATTTTTTAAAACATCATGCTTCATAAATACAAGTTATACACCATGTCCCACAATATGTGCATACATTACGTTTAAAAAAATCCTAGTGTTCACTTTTGGTTTTTTATACATAACAAAATGACGTAGGCAATAAAACACCAGTTTTGAAATCCTCGATCAATGTTCCTTTGTTTTATTTACGTGTATAAAATATATCAGTAAGCCACGGATTATCGGGAATACGAGGAAGAGATTTATTGTTTTATCATCCTTTTGTCGGCGTCCATTGTTCGAGATATAAAGATTACGCACGAATTAATCGTTGGATTTCGACTGATTTATCAATACGTGACGTCGTTAAATTAATTATTGCTCATTAACTCACTGCAAGCAAATTAATCTATGAACTAAATTAAGACTTAAAATATTTAATACAAAACTAGGTTCTTCCACAGGCAAATTTCATTTTTTGAATAATAAATTAAGAAAAATGTCGTCGCGTGATGATATTTCTTTAAAACTAAATGTATGACTGTTTATTAACTACAAACACCCGAGGGTAGTTGCTGTAACTATGAATTCCACTTTTATTTTTCCAAAGTTAGAATGAGTGGTGTATTTATTTAACTGCAAATAACATAACACAAAATCA
Organism: Udea olivalis; assembly: GCA_947369235.1. Lineage (NCBI taxonomy): Eukaryota > Metazoa > Arthropoda > Insecta > Lepidoptera > Crambidae > Udea > Udea olivalis. The sequence goes on along the minus strand of OX376341.1, from coordinate 7,537,692 downwards.
GTTCAGAGAAATTTCGAACATAATTTATCTAGGAAACGATACAAAACACTCAAGATAATACAACCACTCGAGGCATAAACCTGTCAGTAATCGAGGCGAAGATTATTTTCCGTCATGATTATCGCTAATTAATACTCAAGTAGTACACGATTTAAATGGAATAACCTAGTTAAACCACTCGTCGGACGAATAGAGTTATCGTAGCCACTACCGCTCTTGAATAATCAACTATTGTTTGATAGATGTGTCATAAATTATGCAATATTGCAGTGTATATGGCGCCGCGTCCAGTTTGCAGCGAAGGACTTTGGGAACGCAATATGAGCAAAAAAGCTATCAATGGGACCGCAGGCGGTTCGCGGAGCACATTAGATATTGTTGACAAAACTTCCTCTTCGATTAATATGCATCAGGGAATGAGTACGTGCGCTTGCGACGGCGGCGCGCCACACTCCACTTTTTCGCATGCACGACGCATCCATGCAAAATTTTAGGCGGGATGCGTCTGCTTACGTAACAGAGCCAGTAAAAGTCGCTTTCCACCTCTGCTTCTTTGTCTTCGGCGGTTGGTACCCCCGAGTTAGACAGGGAAGGAAATGTTAGCCCGATGCGTGTGGACAACGCATTCGGTAAAAGCGGGTTTTGACGACCGCCGGCGCGCATTCCCATGCAAGGTATGCCCGCGGGAGCTATGTCGGCAATTTAAATATTACGGCTACTCAAAAACGTGAGATATAGGTAGCAAGAAAACCCGTGTGGGCTCTCGAAGTCTCGACTCGACAAAATTCGGATACACTGAATCTGAGCGAAAGAAACATAATTAAGAGAGCATTTTTTCGTAATTAAATTGTTGCTTTTTATCGTACTCCTGTGCAGCAAATATAATTAGTAATATGCGCCTTAATTTCTCCAGGGAGGCTTTGTTAATGTGGAGGTATAATGTCGTACGTTAACATACTGAGATTATGCGCCATAAAAATTCTGTAATGTTTTGCGGGAAATTTCTGGCTGTCCGAATGTGTGTGTATTTAACATGTTGTACTGTAGTACACAGTGTCAGATAAATTGTGCTGAGGAGAGCGAAAATAATGTTATTTTTATTTAATTACAAATTGGTAGTTTTTGACAAAGTAAAGGCCTCAAAAGTCATAAGTTATGTTATGTCGTAAATCAATAAGAAAAAACATCTTACAAAACGTGCCTCACCATAGAATCTGCCTGCGCTTGAACAATGCAATGTTCAAAACTTAACCGTATAAAAACGGCGACGAGTTACGTAAAATGTAACAAATTATGAGACAATCGTTGTGCGTTTCCCGCGTTGGGCAGTGCCATTCCCATGTCGGTGCCGAAAAAAATATTCAAATGGATTCACGCGCGCGCCGCTGTCCGAATTTTGCAGCGCTTTTGATGCGCCCGCGCCGATTCCGGCAAATCCGTCTCGTCGGAAGTGCGTGGCGCGAGCCGCTGACGCCGTTGTCGATGTGTCGATATGCTCGAATGTCGTTGACCTCGATCAGGACCTTCGATAGAGATACAGATAGACCGTTATTGGCTAGATCAAGGAGCCGCGCAGGATCCGTCTTGTTAAGGCTATTTGTAAATGTAGAAGAAAAGGTTTCCTGTTTGTTTGCTTGCTTGGTAAACTTTATCTATGTTATTATTGTTACTATGATTCTAACTCTAGTATTATTGTTACTATGATTCTAACTCTAAACTAATTTTTTTCTGAGTAGGTATATTGTTTTAATTTCGTAAGTAATTTGAGAGAATTATCAATAAAGTTTTGCATGTTTCGACCCAAGAAGTGGTGGCTCGACGGCGTCATGGGTGACATGCGTGCCAACAGACTCACCACTGAGGATGCACAAGACCGCGCGAAGTGGGCCAAGAAAATAAGAAATACGGACCCTAGGACCCCACACATTAGTGTGGGTTCACAGCCGGGATAGACCGCACGGATGATGAAGATTTTTCTATGGTAATGATGTTTGAAAAAAATATCTAGCACAATTAAATTGCCTTAGATAACAATTGGCATATTATTTCTGCGACGTATAAGCGTAATAATTTTTTTTCAGAAGAGACCATGAGAATATTAACTGCCAAAAAAACCTTCCTAATTCGTATGTTATTTCTGATGCATTTCATCGACATTAGCGATTCCCCTCACTAATCCGCTGTGCGTATACGGTCACACAATGCACTTGTTATTCGACAGTTCAACTTCTAAGTAAACTGCATAAGGATTGAATACTGTCTGATATGACCAGTCGGTTCAAGTCGGTTGTCCTTATAAATGAGTGTTGTATCGGGTTAAGTTTGTAGGTACATTTGAAATCGATCGTGCTTTCTTTATTCACTGATTTCAATAACACTTGTGATCAATATTGCTATGTATGAGCTCATAATAACATTTATATAATAAAAGAAGATACTATGTCGGCTTCTTCAAGCTCGGCTTAACTTAATTAGAGTCAGATAATCTTAAACGTCTCAGAAATTTTGTGTTGGTTTCCATAATAAAAAAGGGCAAATTTCAATTTTGCATTGTATTTTATTTTGAATTATAAAAAGCTCCAATATCGTTTTGTTTAGTTTTACCCAGTAAAACGTACATTAGCGTCCAGTACGTCTACCACGAGTTGCCACTTTAAATTACCGTTATCGTTCGCGTAAAATAAATGTATTGAGATTTGACATGACATGACAATGACAAATCCCAATTCATTGTTTTACGCGAACGATAACGTGAATTTAAAGGGATAAGTCGTGGTAGACGTACGTATCCTAATATTATAGTATAACAAAATTTAAAACTGACTTTCGTGTCACGACTTTCTAAAAGACATCAACTCATCTCATTAAAGAATCTACCTGCTTTTGAAATGGCCTTGAGCCTTACCGTTAGTGATGATCCTGTTCTTAACTTGTTTATAGAATTGACGTAATGGGATAAACAATGAAAGCCTCCTGGGATTTGCTATCCATTGTCAAGGTGTCGTAAACGCAGGTACGACTACCTCAGTTACAAGAAAAATCCCCTTAATTGCTTTAACAGATTTAAAAGACCCTCCGGTCGGAGATTTACGCTTTTAAAACGATGGATAAATAAGTCAATAAAACGGCCCGTCAAAGCAATATATTTTTGCTTTTCATTTTAGTTTTGATAATGGTATTTGTAATATTGTTATCTACTAGCTCATTATTAAAATTACCACACTCTTTTAAGAATCACGGAAGCAATTGGTAAAAATACATTAAAACCTCAAAGAGGAAAGGGAGCCATAGAAGCGAGAGAAACTAGTATCTTTAAGATATTATGGTTCAGAACCCAAAACAAATGACGATTAGCTCATTGAAATTAAAAACTTGGAACCAAATAGCAAACAAAAGTGCCGCCAAGTCGAAACAATGCCTAGTAGCCCTCAAAGGCGCCGGTAAATTCGCGCGGCGAATTAAAATTTGGATTACAGTATCTATTACACACTTATCTATAATAGACTCCGCCGGAATAACAAGTGGGTACTGCCAAAATTGAAAGTGCACATTACAACGTGCCATAAAAGAGATAGCTAACTGCTTTACCATAGTTTGTCACAGGTAATACTGTTGATTTAGTAACTTATTATTTTGCATGGTTTTTAAACCAAATCTCTAGTTCCTTGATTGGTTTTCCTTTAAAATACATATTAAGAAATAAATAAATTTAAAATATGTGAAGTGGTAGAGAAGTGCGTCTGTTTTAGGATTGACTTGTGATTTATTAAGTTGCGGCTGCATTGCGTTTAGAACTTGATTATTTATTCTACAATTACTAACATATCTGATCTGTGTAAGTACCTAAAAATATCTTCTTTGGCATTTATTTTTCTTGTTCTTCTTTGGTCTTATTTTGAAATTCTTTAATTCAAATGGTAAATCTTTGGATTTTGATAAGCTTTTCTTAAAAATTCTGAATTCTATGCATTTAGTTTTTTTTTATTCTGTACGAAATGATGAAACAGTTACTGTTGTAACATATAGAAGGGCTACCTAGAAAATTGTTATGACAGGAGTTCATTAAACAGACAATCTATCTGTGCGTGCTCACGCGCGATCCCGACTCTGGAAGCTGCCACAAAACAGAGATTAGAGTTCATTCACACAGGATTTTATTCCTCTGCACCTATCGATGCGTGAGCGCATATCGGTGCAACTCTTACTCATTTGTTGTTGTAATTGTAAAAGGGATGGCGGATGAGATAAGTGGGTCGATGACATTTGGCTCCGGCCGTCGATTACGACGATTATGCACTTTGTGCGTTGAACTTTACTACGAGCTTTGATAGCTTCGATACCTACTGATGCTGCGGCCACTGATTTCAAATACTTATCTATATTGCTAGGAATAAGCTCTAACTCTTCTGTGTATTGTGACACAGTGATTCCTTATATCTGCCGATCAGAATAAGAACTGTTCATTTGAAAAACTTCTTTACAGGGATACGCACGTGTGTCGTGTCGTGTGTAGCCCGTATATCACATCTGTGGTAATTATGTTCAATATCTCTTCTAAAAGGTACTTTAAGTGTAAACTACAGGTAGATCCCTCTTACTAACTACTGAGATGTCCTTTCTCCATCCTTCTACCCATTAATCATAACAGCCAAAATTTGTTTTGTTGCTTGATAAATAAAAACCACATTAATAGAATAATATTCATAACACTCGTATTTCACAAACACATCATTGCACACTGTCTGATAATTGGCTATGAGCCCTTATCGATTCTTTGAATAACAGCTACTGGACTTACTGGGAAATATAAATATATTTCTTGAGCTTTATAGATCTTGTAAGAGTTAACTAAAATGTTGTACCAGTATCTTATATGTCACATCTCTCTATTATCGCCATCGTGATTTTATACGAGAGAGGCCATCAATCTCATTTTATACACTTAGAAGAAGAATAGATCTTGTATGTGAGAATATTATGTTAAATGAACAGGGTTTTAGGTTATTTTCATAAATTCGATGTACAGGTTATGTATGTCTTGTGCTATTTATAGCTTTAACTTGTACAACAAATGCAACTGAAATAACAATGTTTGTGGTTTTGTATATGTATTCTCATGGCGTGGCGATAGTGGTGGGATCTATCAGGGCGATAGCAACCGCTGTTACCACTATCTCATCCGCCTCGGCCGGTGATAACCGATCGTACGACAACTAGTAATCTATTGTTCTAACCCGCAAATAGACATATACCACCAACGCATTGCCATATAAGCAATAAGTAGAATATATTAATTATTTGGAAACGCAGGTTTAAAGCCTGGCTTGTAGTAAGATAGAGCGCGCGATACGGATTTCAGAGTTTAGATTCCCGTAATATGTGCAAATTGTGTTTCGCATTTTTCGAAATTCATTTATAATGGTGCAGTGCGAGGATTCGATTTCAAAAATAAAGGAACCTTTGTCCGGTTTTGGTCCTAGGTTGAGCACACACGTAAATCCACTGATATCTCTCAATCCTTTATCTGATCGTCGGTCCAACGTTCCATGTTGTGTATTCCATCTAGTGGTCTTCATTCAAGAACTTTTTTACCAGATTTCCTGCCCACGCTAATTTAACTTCATTACCTATCCTACTAACATGTTTACTTTTTGACAAACCTAACCCTTGTGACTATTGTGAAGAAATTAATTATTCGGCATAAAGCGTGACATCACTAGCCATCTTCTAGTCCTAAAGCCGGGGTCACAACGTCAATTTGTTGACGGGATAGCTAAATTAATCAGCACTGATTCTAAATATAGGCCGTTATGCGCCGCTGATGTCAGCACTCTCGGAATTAGGAGACGAAAACTAAGTCATCAAGATGAAGATTTCAAATACTAGATACTACTCGTAGTAATTAGGTCAGGATTTTCATAAAGATCCTGGGCACTAAACTTTTGGATAGCCGATTGTCTGATTAGTTTTTTGATACAATAAGTGTTTTTATTACTTAACTAGCTGTCTAGACTGTCTTTACCGGCAAAATATAGTCTAAATTAAAAAATATAGCCCATGTCACTCCCTGATAATGTAGCTTTATATTGGTGAAAGATTTTTCAAAATCTGACTAGTAGTTTCGGAGCACATTCAATAAAACAAACAAAAACAATCTTTCCTCTTTATAATATTAGTTATACATGGCAAGAACCATAACACACGATCACGACCATAATCCATAATGACGTATTTCAAGGCATTCTTCTGAACAGAACATATCACGGTACCGAACGTGTTATAATTTGACATACGTTCAAAAACGTAAACCTTGCAACAAATTATTTATGGACCATCAAAATACTAACCAAATTGAAACATTTCCCTGTTATTGCAAAGAACGCATATATTTACTTATCGTACCCAATTGAAATATTTTTTCAGTTAATTGTCAATGCATTAACCTGATGAGTATCTCCTACACTGGACAAAGAAGTATTGTTAGTGTACGTACAGTTTCGGTCAGAAAAAAATGTTCATTACACCATTTTGGTATATTATCCAAAAGGTACCTAATCTTCTAGAAATATCGCCAATAAAAAAAGATGTTGTGAAAATGATGTATTTTGAAGAGAACATATTTTCTTAAAGTGTGTGCTTGCGTCAAAAGTTTCCTACGCAAGCGAAAGACCCACAATACTTTTGTGCTCACTTTCTGCGCGACATTTTGTTACGCAGTTAATACTGAGCTGGTCAACCATGTCTTAAAGGTATGCTGCTAGAATGACTTCTCAAAGAATCAAGGGCTTAAAAAATGCGAGTACATGTGTTTCAGAGCAATCCATCATCCGAATCAACGAGTATCTAAACTGCCGTCAGTTTTGCAATACCTTGAACACTTTTTGTTTTTAGCTGTACAATTTAACATTAAGTGAACATCCTCTGGCCTCCCTCAGTACAAAAACAACGTTCGTGACGAGGCGCGATAATAACGCGGGTAAATAGTGTGTAAGTGAAAATTAGATGTACGTAAAATGCGTAATTAATGCGATATTGCAACAAGATATCAATGGTCAATTACGGACACCTTGCTGTAACATGTACTACGTAACAAGTCTATCTTTCTATATCGTACTCTGTAGTTCATGTTTTTTTCACCAGAACCTCATTCCTCTTAATAAGGGGTGTTTCTGTTTATACTTCCTTAGTGGACCCCTGCGTTTAACAAGGGTGTACTTTGTTAAACGCTTTGCTGTTTTGTTTCTACAAGAACCTCGTTTCATTTTTAAACGGGTATTTAAATAGGAATAACTCCTTCGCCTGTCGATAGCTCGGTCTCAATTATTTAAATCTTTAAATCCAAATGTGGACAAGTTTAAGTATAGTTAGCACTGAAAGAAAAGTAACGAAATAGAGAAGTTAGCTTTACAGCAACATCAAACATAGATTTGCTAGCCTGAGACTGAGACTAGACCAAGACGGACATGACTTTTCTTTTACAATCACAACTATTTCGTTAATTTTTATCCGACTGTACTTGTGAGGCTAATCTCGTAATCGCCTAAATACGAGAAGTATTAACCTACCTATTGATTGAGATTCAAGTTAGATCGAATTCTTTGAATGACGGATTTTGGCCAATTCCACAGAAGTTGTCTATGTACTCAATAGAATCTATATTTTAGTTCAAATGAACTAAAATAGATATTCTACTAAATAACTAAATTATATATATAGATATGAAGGCAAATCCCTTCAGCATACATTTATATTTAAATCTAAATACAAAAACAGTGCTACATTACAAACTGGAAAATACAGAAATATAAATAGATATATATGCGCCAGACAACACACCTCTTGTAATGGTCTCGAAGTAGGGATTAATATCACTGTGTCACGAGGTACCACCCAAGGAAATCAGCCAGGGGAGTCTCCCAGCACACCCAGACCCGAGTCAATTCAGAAAAGATCGTTTCCTGAATTGACCCGACCGGGAATCGAACCCGGGACACTAAGGAAATCGAGGCGAGAAACCGTGCTACAGCGCACTACGCCAATCGTGTCGTCAAAGAAGATGATGAAGCATCTTCTTCATCAGGATCCTCGAGACGTCCACTGTAAAACTATAATCAAATGAAGTACATCTAATGCAAAAATGGCAGATCACATATCGTTCCATTTCAACTGTCAACACATAATATTCGCTGACAAATTAAAAAATATCCGATTGAGCTCGTCGATTTGTTTACAGATTATCGCGTCCATTACCTATTCAGCAGCGATCAAGATAACCGCCGCAATGTGGGGTTTAAAAGTAATGTTATTGTGCAAAAACCCGTTGCGTTTCAGTTCCCATAAACGATTAAGTATTGGAGTGAAATTTTAATATTTAGTGGCATTCACATTTTATTGTCCACCGGCTGTCTAGCGGCGTGTGTCGCCGGATCCACAGATATGCGCGCGCAGGGACGGAATCAGAAACACACATTATTCTGTCTTATTGTTTTGTGTACATCTGTCGTGGCGGCAATGTGTTTACCAAAGTATTTTAAAACATTTTATAGGTATATACCTAGTTAAACTGCATCAATGCAGTCATTGAATCAAAAATAGTATCATAACATAAACAAACATACAATAAACATTTTACGAACTAATCCAGGAAAAAAAGCCCTACCCAAAAACTTTTCGTGCAGCGTACGCAGACCCTACCTGCGTACGCTGCACGAAAAGTTTTTGGGTAGGGCTTTTTTCCCCCCTACTGTTTATTATACATGCATACTTACAATGTACTACAGAAATTTAGGTTTTTAGTAGATCCATAGAAAGCGACACAATACATCCACATTTTATAATTATGTAGCTATAAGTTAGGTATTTTATGTATTAAAATACCTAACTTTAATTAAAAGGTAGATTTTGTTAATTATTACTATAAAAGCATATCAATCCTTATGATTATAAGTAATTTCATCAGCATGAGAATTTTACGGAGATAATTTTTGTCCTTTCCAATACATTAATTGGATCAATAGATTCTGATATATCTTGAAATTAAAAAATAAGCACGCAATATTTTTGCGCACGACACGCAGCTCTCACCGCTCGCTGTGAGACGCGGCGCGCGCTTATACTTAACCACGCGGAGGAAGTCGCGGGCAACAGCTAGTAAACAATAAACCGTCACACTTTTGAAAACAGTTATGACATTCAAGATTTACTCACACAAATGAAAATAATGACAATCTCATACTTTAGAAATTGTGTCAACATCTCTAAGCTAACATTGTGTGTGACCAAATATTTATATTTTATGCAATACACAACATTATAATTGCTAGAGGATAATATCTTGCCACAGTGTCTATGTCACTAATACTGTTACTGACTAAGATGGTTAGTCACTAAAGAGGTTAGTTTGCATAATACAATATTCAAATAGAGCTGATGTCAAATGCTTAGGGATAATATCGTGTAAGTTTCTGCCCCAATCCGTCCCTGGTCACGCACACAAGGCCGTTTCGCGTACACCCGCGTCGGTGAGGGTGCGTGCGCTCACGCACTGCATGTGGGTAGGTTAATGATAGTGGGCTTCCGCCGCGTCACACCTGAGAGCTCGTAACCGACATCGGCTATAGATACCACCCCTCACCCCTCAATTTCGATGCGAGGACTCACGGATTGGCAATCTATAGAGTCGATGCAACGACAAAATTGAATTAAAAAATATTTTCTGTCAATTTTTTTATGATCACGATTTTTTAATAAATTTTACTGCACTACCAAAATATTACTTTTATTAATTAAATTAGGTGTACAATTTAGACGGCCTTATCGCTAGTAGCGATCTCTACCATGCAACCTTCAGGTAGAGAATCAGGAATAAAATTAAATTTAATAGAAAATTAAATTGAATAATATATTTATAAACCATTAAAAGATTTATTTTTGAATTTGTCAGTGCTTATTTCTATTGATAAATGTATGTTTACCTACTACTGCGCTAGATTAAATAAAAGAGTAACTACTTAGACAAATGATAAACAGTAATTAAAGACTAATCACCGAGTACCGACTAAATCAGTGGCAAAGTAAACACTATCTTATCTAATGATATTTGTAGAGTGGATTCCTGTAATCTATTTCAAGGATAATTCATTAATCACTGTTTGCGTTTTATCAATCATTGTAGAATCACAGTATTTGTCTATGTTTGAATATATTGGGTAGCTGCATTTTCGGTGTCTTAGTGAGTACTTCAACATTTACAATATTGTTAACACACATACGACTACGAATATTCATTTAACTTTGTTACCTTAGTGTACAAATGCAAAAGCAAAATAAAGCTCGTGAAAAATCAAACAATACTTTATGAAAATTTAAATAAAAAACTTTTTAATACAGCTCTATACACTTCCCGCGTTGACACGTCAAGAGAATTACGAGCGTACACAAAGCAGTCCGAATTAAAAGGAAAAAGTTCAATTAATCCTAATTTGCTCGCTAAGATTAACCCGCCGATAACCGAAGTACTATAAGAAGAAAACCCTTTACTTCGTTTCCGACCCTTCGATCTCTAAGCCGCTTAAAAAGCTCCGCTTGACAAACAAGGGACCTATAATGCATAACGTTAAGAATAGCGGTGGAGTGCATCGGTCTCGGTTTGAGTGTTCTCAAGGTTTAGACACTGCTAATATTTGTCGTGAAGTAGACTGGCGTTATTCTTTTGTTATTTGATTGGCGTTTTAGAACGATTAAGTTTATCGAAATCGTAAGGTGCATACTGCAAATAGACCAAACGAGCTAATGCTTATTCTGTCCCCACTCTATCAAATTCTCTTTGTGTAAACAGAGACAGAGCATTCTTTCGTTGTTCTATCTATGTTCGCACGGACCCTAGAGCACGAGCTAGAATGCATGTTCTTGATTCCTCGTACTTTTTCATTATAATTATTTCGGTGTAAATGAAAAACTAATTATCATTGACACTAAAAGATCACGAAAGAACATTCCTGTTCTAGCTCCATGTTAGTTTGGTCTAAATGCACCTGTAGAGAAGCATTTTTTGATGGCTAGTGACCTGGCTAGCTAGGCAATGGAACGTTAAGTGTATGAAAATATGTATGTAATTTCTTTCGAACTATAAATCTTATCGAAAGATGAACATCTTTGGCACAGGTTTTTCAGTTGACTTAGTTAAAGAGAAGCAGAAAACCTATAGGCATGTTAATCCTTTCTTTTTAGTTTTTACGTAATTAAAAATATCCTTTTCGCCAAAATTGTATACCATCACCAACCTACCTATTAACGTATAACGTAACTTATCTGTTAAAGTTAAGGGTAATGCAGTCAAATTAAGCAGTAAATTAAGTCAATAATCTTGCAATACAGTTCGTATTACTGCATAGGAAATAAATCAACAACTAACAAAGAGGCTAAATCCCACAACTTATGTAAACAAGCGTTTTATTTATCCGCTTATGGGATAAGAATGAGAGAAAGTCAAACCGTACTTTCTAGGAACTAAAGCAAAAAAGATCTGCTTCACCGCTGTCAATAGATCGATCAGCCTTATGCGTCGCAGCATTACGTATTCCAGTGACAATAAACGGGCTCCCGTGTGGAAACCTCACAGTTTTTGCGCCGACTCACCATGCAAAACAACATTGAAAATAATTTCCTTCTTAATTAGTGGAGCATTTGCATAAACAAGTGCCTCTATCCCATACTAGGACGATCATTATTATAATTGTGCCTTTTTTCCCGCGAAAAACTTACGCGGTGTAACGGTCGGGGCGATAGCCATCGCGGGCGCATCGGCGATACTTCGATAAACTGAGCAACTATGACGCGTTTCCCAACTACCTGCAAATTATAATCGTCAATTGTTTTGATTTGAATATACTCGTAGTATACAGTGAGTACAGTTAGGTTATGAGATAACTGTTTACTTATCTTGATTCTATTAAGTGGTAGGAACGCCTGCGCATGTAACGATGATCCCACCCCAGCGAAGGCAAGGACTATTTATATATTGCCACAATTATTCAAAAAAATTATAAGTATAGTTTTTTTCGCACTATACTAATTTGTAAACATTTCTCTCGAATACTAACATTGCTTTTACTAGCAAAAGAGCTTTGTTAGAATGGAATTATTCTATGAGAGAATTTTATAAAGATTGTCGGGCGATAGTCTTGCATTAATTGCTTAATTCCGATGCGTGTGCGCATCTGAAGCGGCGATTTCTAACGCAACCACGTATAATTAGGTTTTTTCGTTCACTAGATAATATTTTTTGATTTGAAAGCTTATCTTTGTTAGTGCTCAGAAATCGTAACGCAGGTAATTTCGCACGAACATCATCGGCGCCTTGAAGCGAGTGAACTGTTTGCTACGGTGCAACTTTTACATACTATGACTGGTCTGTTGGCGCAATAGCAGCGATTCTACCTTTAACAATGACTAGCTCTTGCCCGCGACTTCGTCCGCGTGAAATTGTTACTTTGGGCTAACGCGATGATATATAGCGAATAGCCTTCCTCGATAAATGGGCTATCTAACACTGAAATAATTATTCAAATCGGACCATTAGTTCCTGAGATTAGCGCGTTCGAGCAAACGAACAAACTCTTCAGCTTTTTACTATTAGTAAAGATGACCGTGGGTTCGATGGTTGTGATAGGCAATTTTTGTTTGTTTTATTACAAGAATACAAATTAAATAACATTGGTTAATGGTCAATTAAAATATTTTTACAATAAGATCGTCTAAATAATAAAATAGAATTCAACAGATAAAGAAAATGACCTTTATGATTTTAATCAATATCTGTAGCTTTGCCTAGATAAATGAACAGTTTTCACTAGGTACTTATAACATTTTTTATGCATTCAATAAATTGATTTGCCTTTTGTAATTATATTCTAGCCAACCATGCGGTACATTCAAACATAATAACTTTTCTAAAATAATGGGAACAAATTAAAAGCTTACAACAGCTAGAAATGGTGATACGCGCGTGATGTATTATTATTGCAATAAATGAAGTGGTAAAAACTAATTTTCATGCCTACGCGATAGTTTAATAGATAAATCCGTATTCATAATAGTATTTCCTTTAAAAAAACATATACATAGACGAACAAAGACGTGTAGACCCTGAAACATTTACTAATTGTTCAAAGTATGAGGAACATTTTAGTCTATTTTTTTTAATCACGTTTTCCAGAAATCTTCATTAGTCTATGCAATATCGTTATTTCTGCACATACATACATCAATGTGTAAGGATACATATTAACTCAATTCTAGACTGCAACGCAAAAATGTCTATATGAAGTTATGCACCAGATCTCGCTACTTATGTTTGTTTGTCGGTGCATCCAAAATGCAGGCACTTATACAGTGATACAATGATAAACAAAATTGCATATCTTATTAAGCCCCCTGCAACAACTTAACATTTTTGACTTAAAAATATTTGTAGCAACATCGCGTGATCCAAAAAGGCCGGCTCCACACTTGAATCCGCAACTTCCTTTACAAAACAATTATTTAACTTTAAAAAAATGTGCGTGTGAGTGCGTGACAAGTACCTTGTGCACCTACCTGCAGTACTTGCATCAGTTCTTTGTTTCACTGTCATTAATTTCGCCGATGTTATCGCAAACATTAAATTCATTAGCCAAAAATTAGATAAGCAAATAAAACAATTATTATTCAATTGCGTTCGCTGCTCTCTTGCAGTAAAAACTGTGAAATGCAGTTGCACAACGTATCTATAATGCATTAATATCTATTTGCATAGGCATGTGTTCAACAATGGATTACTGACATTCTACATTGTCTCTGCATGCCCTTCGCATGTGTGGCTCCCTTGTTGATGTGAAGGCGGAAGTACCGTCAACAATCGTTTACTAAGAAAACTATGTAAAACAAACGCTTTCTCGTATTAAGTTGTTTTGGGTGACCGCTTTATTTACTTTTAACTATTTATTATTAACAAATTTATTTATAAATCTTGGTACTTCAATATTTAAGAAAAGTATCATAACTTCTTCTAGCCGACATCGTCTCTAAAATCAAGATTAACTTTTGGGGACTTTTCTCCTCTAACATAAAAAATAAAACTTTTCACTGTGGTAATAAAAGTTATTTCGGTTGTATTTGGAAATACTGTTGTGTTATATTAGTTTCAAAAAAAAGTATGAATGAATGTACAAAAATTAATTTTAAGATTTATGCGAGCTAATCCATACCAATAGTTATGGATTATTTTTATGACATCTATGGCCGTTCACGGTGCCTCTAAGAGAGGAGACGCGACCAATAAGTAGTTGGCAAGGTATTCTTTACAACGCATGGCTTGAAACAGGAGGCCTACTCTCGTTCGTACGAAGACGAAGTATCGTTAGTCGTTAGGCGTTAAAACATATATTTACAGTTCGAATTTTTCCTAGAGTTTTGGATTTTCCAAGCACCGTGTTTGATTGTACAATATACTTAACATTTATTATAATCACACCCATTTTTAGGCGTATAGTCTTCAATAGTTTTAAGATATTCATATATAATGCGCCGAAGTAGACCCCCAGACCCTTCACCTGACAGTCAGTCTGCCCTCTGCCTATGCGCATGTGTGCGTTTCCGTAATTTCCCGACGTGCGCAAGAGTCGTCGATCGCAATGATTGCTCACGCGTCTCGCATCGCTCACCCCCACCCCTGGATAACTCGTTCTCACAACATTTACATACCGATTGATATGCAACGCCGTTTTTTACGACTTTAAAACGATAATCTACCACTATGGTAATAGACAGATGATTCCGTGCATAATCAATTGTTTATTAATATAGCATTTGCAACGATTAGAATTTATCGTCACGCCACATATGGTGGCCAACCGATACCTTTGATGCGTAATTCAGAAGTGACGGTGTACAATGTATTGAATACAGGGAAATCGATGAATGCTATAAAATCACATGTGATAGATTTTGAACGGATCTTGTTATTATTTGTTTGATTTCATTAATAATTACAAAGAGCCCCTTCTTTTCCTGTACCCTTCATTTTGGGCATCGTACATCACTTTGGTACATCATTTAATTGCAAAACGGATCCTTATTTTAAATAAATATTTGCCTTTCTAGGAGTAATAGTTATGAACTGGCAGCGGTTAGGGCAGAACATGATTTGAATTTTGAAAGTTAGACTATTCGATGGCAAAAGTGTGGGGCGTAAGACGGGGTTATTGTCAAGTTACTTCCGCGACACATATTTCTACCCCCTTGTTGTTGTACAAACAAACAAAACTGATTCCTATTTTTTCATGATTATAAAATGTAAATGTTACATGAGATATCTTTCGTAGGATTTTAAATCTACGTTTTACCGTCACTTACTTTTGACGCTGTTCTTTCCCCAAAAACTATTTCATCCGTTAAATCTTTTTGTAATTATACTACTATTATCAAATCGCTCGCGATTTTCCGCTCGAATTGACATCTCGAACGCACTCCTGCGATCCTCGACGCTCAAGTGTGGTAAGTGAAACACAATTAAGCCCGACTCGCACATGGCCTGGGCGTGGCTACACACGGCTGCGTCGCCCTATTGTTTATCCCGCGATTAAAACCAATTCAAAATTATTAAACTCGCACTCGAAAATTAAACTCGAGCGACAAGAACCCTTTGTTTTAGGCACAATACGCGCACCGGTCTGCGACCACGGCCGCTGCGACTCGATCAAAAAAAAACTTTTATTTTTCTTTTATGCTCGGTTTGTTCAAACATTAGCATTTATTAAGAACTATTTATATAACAGTGACAATGATCATGCAGTTTCTGTTTTGTATTATAATAATAGACCCACAAAATATCGTACGCCCCTATCTACTATCCTTTCAAATATAAATTGGCAAAACAATAAAAAGCAACCTAAAATAAGTGTCATTTAATTCTTGTCCTATTTCAGGCTTGAGCAGTTACTTTTAGTTTTTCTTTCAGAAATCGCCTAAAATATACTCCTTTCAAACCTACTTCAATTTGGTGGCTGTGAGGTCCTAAATTTGTTTAGAAGCCTGATGCAATTCATGCCCATAACTTTCGCAAATACAAAAACAAAATCCGTTAATATTTATGTTAAATAGCGCAAAATAGCAAAAAGTAAGGTTCTCCATGCTTCATAAAATATGATTCTTTCATTTTAACACATTGTGCTGCTGTGGAATCTAACCCAGGGCCCTACGCATCTATTTTTTTTTCACTAATAAGGCCGTCAAGTACATAAAAATGTTTGATTTTTTAAATGCGTCAAAAATTGTCATGAAAGTTCCATTGGTTTCAAAACCAGCACAAAATTGCAAAAGTAGTTAATAAACGAAAGCAATTAAGTTCAAAGCTTCAGTCGTCTTACCTTTGAAGTGAGGATTACTAGTTACCAGGGGCTCTAGGTTCGGTGCGTGCGCGCAGCCAGCTGACGGCTTGTACTAATTACGCGCCATTGTGCCAATAGTGCTGTCGCCGTGATCGTTATCAACGAATTGGAAGGCGAACGTTTTGTCGAACTCTTTTTTCACCGATAAAATGGTGTGATTACCCATCCGACATGACGTTTTGATCTATGCAATGATAGTTTAAGTAAAAAACACGCGAGAAAGGTGTGTGAAATTCTGCAGTCAAACATTTAAAGCTCAATTGGCAAACAGATAGCTATCTCTTTTACGCAGGTTACTTTCCTTATTTGTTTTACTACTCATTAGTACCTAAATTTGATTGTCAGTAGCATGTGGTGACGTTTTCTAATTCCGTGTTGTACGAAGGTAACATTATCAGGTTGTGCGATACCTAGCTTTATAACTGTGTTAAATAAAATGTACTCTAACAACAACTATGCATAAATGAATTTTAATTTTCAGCATTAAACAATTCTATATTTTCCACACAAAGATAGAAACTAGAAAAATTCGACCTGATCCTGGGACTCAAGCGGGATTCAAACCCGCGACCTTCCACAATCCGTTGAAGGCGCTTGCCTACAACATTGATGAAACAACGTTGGCTTACAACGTAAAATACACTAGATAAATTCGCCAGGTCTGTTAACGGCCTCGGTAGCTCAGTTGGAAGAGCAGTCACCCGGATTGTGAAAGATCGCGGATTCGAAACCCGCTTGAATCCCAGGATCAGGTAGATTTTTTCTAGATTCTATCTTTGAACTATGCATAAGTCAACTCCATGGTAGTTTTGTTCTAATTATCGCAAGAAAGCTTGCCCTAGCTAGCAGTACTCGGTAATGGCAATAAATTAACCGTACTTTTAAGCAAACTTCAATCATGTTTATCCATGACTTATTATTAGGTACTAATAAATGCAACGTGCAATGTTTACTCACTCCATAAGTGTAACCGTATGCAAAACAGCAAAGCATTCATGTAATATTAGCTAATTAAAATCTCCTTCCCTCGTCTTTAAAAAACAATAGAATCCATCATCTATGCCCTTACCAAGAAAAAATGTTTACGTGTGTACTTATGTGTATGCAAATGTGGTGTGTAAAATAGTAGCTGGACCTACCTCGGCGTAGTTTACACGGGTTGATTGATATCTGAGCATCCACCAGGAATCTACTGAGAGCGTGTAATGCACGCCAGTGTAGACAGTGCTTTAGATAAAAATGAATGGTAGTCGGAGCGAATAAAAAACAAAATGCGGTTTCAATTTACTGTAATTAAAGTTTTTACTGTTCTTTTGGTTCACAGTTAACTGTTTTTTTAGGTTATTTAGGACTAGCACTGTAGTAGCTGTACGGACATAGCTACTTATCTATACTTCTATTCTAATATCATAAAGTGGAAAGATTTTATTGTTGGTTTCTTTGTTTGTATTGAATATAGGCTCCCTAACTACTGATCCGTTCGTGAAAATTTTTCCACTAACAGAAAGCTAAACTAATCAGAAGATATATGGGCTATATTTTATCATGATTGAACAACAAAATCTTTGAAAAATAATATGAAAATCATGTCGGAGAAAAGCGGGCGAGATATGATAATGGACACCAGCCATCAAACATTCGACAGAACGAAGTCTCTTGGGGCAGCTCGTGGTATTTAAGATGATGATTCTGGTATAAACTAATAAACAAAATCTTGAACTACAAGTGGCAGACTGATTTTACAAACGTATGAAATTCTTTGTTACTGCTGGTGCAGTTAAATCAGGGTATCTGCTTTCGCATGCTTGCAGAATAGCACATAATTTATCTATTATTGATAGATTCTTTTGTATGACGTCATAAAATCATACCATACTTAAGTGGGATGAATTGAGTCAGCGGCAAGTAGACTTTAAGGCTAACGGAATGATGATAAGCCTTCAGTTCAGCGACAGTATTCGAAAACAACGTAGCAGGTGATGAGCCTGCCTACAACTCCACTAGCGTTTGATTGAAACGGGAAAAACCACTTTTTATAATAAACCCAAAGTAAAGTGTAAGTGTAAGTGTCTGGTCATGATTGAACCTCTAGACCACGACGCTCTTTTATTAATTCCAAAAAGTATTCCATTGGAAAATTCACTAAAGCCACTATAAATCCAACGTTCGGGCATATTCACCCGGAGCGTATAATCACAACAGGCAACATTACGAATACCTACTTTATCGTCCATCAATAATTAATATCTGGAGGCTGGACTGTGAGACGCTCCCGAATTTCGCCAAGAATGATGAGCCGATCGCGTTCGCGTAATCGAACTGGCAAAAAATAAAAAATGAAACAAATACGAAATACTCCATTACCAGAGCGGACAGCGACGTCCGTGGAGCCAGAGAAAATATTAATGGTCGTCCTGTTTCTTGAGAACAAGCTGGTTACATCATGCGAACATCGCTATTTCCAGCTATTTGATTTTCAGATTGCCATATATTTTCGCGTTTATGGAGCTGTGTCAATCGAAACTGCGTAGTTCAGCACCATTGCAACATAGTAGTTACCATGTTAATTTAATAAAGTCATACTAAGGGAATCACTTAGGTATGTCAACTAATCAAACAATGTATGAAAGGATATTGCGGTTAGGCTTCATTCCCAATTTCTGTGCTATACACATGTTTAACAACAATTTAAAGACAGGTTCAAATAAAATTATGTTCTCTATCAGTATTAGCTGCATTCAAATTTCAGAAATTTTCTCAAATACAATGACAATCTTTAAAACCTCAAGAAACGCTTTTCAACTTATAAGACGCACCATTCTCAGTGAGCATAAGAAACCTTGACGACAAACAACCAATTCTCACATGAAATTGTCTATAAAAACCATGATTTTAATCTTAGCGAATAAGCAGATTATGCAAGCGACGCAAAAACAGCTGCTGCATTACCAATAAATCTCTAGATAAGTTTATAAAATATAAGTATTAATGTTAGATTCTGTAATACAATAGGTAATCAATTACCTCCGAGTTAACGATGGGAAGACGCAAACACTTGTAGACACTTGTAATATAAATTACAAGGTGTCATTTTTTTTAATGCAGTAAGTTGAAACATTTATAATCATTGCAAAAGTGATGCATTTGATTAGTATGAAAGACTAGTAATTATAAATCTTGGCCTGGTGTAGTGCAGATTAATATTGCAGTGTGCTTATTTAGATATAGAGTTAGAAATAAATAATGAGTGTCCTTAATTGTTATCAGCTTCACACCGCCAGTTTTGAAGGTCAAAAAGTTTCTCTCCCAAAAAATAAAGTCCCACCGTCTCCATAGCTCTGTGTCCGTGCGCGGGCGCATTGTGTATGCAGGGCGCGCCCGCCCGCGGCCACGTCAGCTATTTGCCGTGTCCAGGGGCTAAGCCATTCAAGGCTAAGACGCGGGGCCAGTTTTTGGCTGCCGACTTGATCCAGCCGTGTCGGCCCGACGTCATGCCGACGCGATGTCTCCCGAATACCTAGTTTGCTTTTTCGGTTCTTGGTTTCTTAATTGCAGAATATGAAGTGCAAGTGGCATTTGACAAAAGATTGCGTTGTTTGATAACGACGTGACGAATATTTGTGATATTTTTTTTATTACTGCCAAAGTTAGTTTGACGACGAACAATAGCAACTTGATATAATAAGTATGACTAATCGTAAATTACAAATTGCTTCTTTTGCATTCTGTCATTGAAATCGAAAAGAAAAAGTTTATTTTGTATCACACAGTGAAATTAGCTTAAAACCAAAACGGTAGTAGTACAAAAAAAGTCAGCAGTCTGCACGTCTGCATTTAACAGTTCGGTGGTTTGGAATGAAACGAAAGCATGCAAACGAAAATTCATGTTAAGTCTCAATAGAATGAAAAAATTAGCTAAATTTAAAATCACAGAGAGGTGTTTGTCTGTCTGCTAACACTAAATTGGCGTGATGTTTTCTTCTCTGTTCTATAACACTTATCGTTGGCGCTACTCTCTGAGCCGATTGAGGAACATTTTATTTTATCAACTGCCAAAGCGGACAAAGTATTACTTTATAAAACACTAGATTACATTACATTATTATTATCATTTATAAAAGTCACCTAAACTAAATAATTTAAAGGTAATTGCTATTACAATTCACAATTCAATGCATCCTGAGCATCTAGCGGCGACCCACGCTGTTTTTGTACTGGATCTCTTTCATCATATAAAATTTCAGGAAATGAAATGTGCAGTCAAGAGCATAAATATCTATACGTTTCCAAGGCTTCAAAAATATCTGAGCAAAACATTAGCCACAAATAACTATACGAAAGTTCTTTCAGCCTCTTTGTTGACTTGTTGAGACATTCATGGCTACTGTTTTGTTAAGATAATTTATAAGCCTTCAAGACGTATAAATATTTATGCTTTTGACTGTACAACAGCATCCCCACTGTCACGTACTGAATTATAACTATAGGTACTGTTGAACCTACTCGTATAAATCTTACATGCTTAAAGCTTAGTCTTATCCGCTACGAAATACCACAATGCGATCCAGCAAGACATATCTCAACAACCCTTTTAGTATTAAGACGATTGTAAGGAAATGCATGTCTCAGGTTTGCGGCCCCTTAATAAGGATAATCTGCGCACATGAGGAGTGCAATTAATAATGGACGGGCAGGCTTAGGTAGGATCGTGTAAACGCGCCTTGAGATTTACGCGTGGCGTGGGCGGTTCGATTGCCTAGGCGGAGATTTTAACTGCCTAATATTGGGACAAATACAGAAGTGGAACTCACTTTAAGGCTTTATGTTAGGTACGTTACATTATGTATTGAGAACTATGTGCAATGTTACAATTTTTTTCTTAAATAAGGAACACCATCTTCATACTCTTTTTGGCAAATATTCTTCTTTATGGTGGTTCAAAAATACAAGTAGGCATCAGTTCTTGTAGTATTACGCACAGTAATAATGTTTTAAATTCAGATTTCACAAAATAGGTCTTACTTTTCACTTAAAAATCGATTCCTACGAAATTGACGTAAAAGAAAAATTTATTCTTCGTTTTTTGCTCACTGTTAAATAAATTGAATGTCAAACACAAACAAATCAACACACGTCTTAAGCAACTGGCGAAAGAATTATTAAATCTTAGATTAGAAACCTTTAACCTCATTTGCTGTAAACTGTATCTGAATCTTGGGCAATAAAGTATTAGAACTAAACAACAACCATTGTTGGGGGAACGAGCGTGTCGTTTCAATTACTACACATAAACAGTTTGCTATGCCAACAAAGAGCTATACAGTAATAGACCTTTCGTTTCTTACGGATTAAGTAACGAATAAAGTTAATTTCAAACGTAGTGTTGTGAAATGGAAATTATAAAATAGAATGTCAGACTTCGAACTCGCAAGCTCAGAATGTGCGGACGGTGTCAATTCTGTTGTGTTACAAATACAGAAAATCTGGGGTTGACTTTGATTTTGATTCTGTAATTTTTTTTAGATACGCGAATATCTTCAAAGACACGAAGCTTAGTTTTTTTTTGTAAATACTATTTAAATCTATTTTACCTTAGGTACTAAATATTCAAAGAGTAAAGTTGCTAGTATGACATTTTCCAAAAGTGACTGAGTCAACAATAAAGAAGTACTTACCTACTTCAAATTTCTCATTCTTGGATTATGGTTTCCAAATGTTAAAAGCTTTTCCCGGTCGAATTCCGAAAAGGTACTTCGCCGTATTATGAGCAGGCTGTAGTCCCAGCAATTAGGATACCCTGTGGGTATACGGAACCCAAAGCTGAATTGGGTTTCGGGCGCGCCGTAATTGCGCGGCGCGCGCGCAGATTATCAGAAGCAAGTGCGTTCGATAACGCATGCGCACGAACGCGTGTTATTAAATGTATTCCTTTTTCGCCAGAATCTGCATAATGAGGGGGGCAAAAAAACACGTAATCGCTAGTACAGTCGCCTACCCCGGAGAAAGGCGGGCACGCTTTGTATGTTCAAGTACGCTGAATATTAAATTTAAAGTATTCGGACATTGCTATTTTATTTTTGTATTATTATGCGGACGCCAGACGATTACGAGCGATTATTTCTTGTCAAGCCATGGCATCGTTTTTAAAATGTCTGTGCGTAACATAACTTGGTTGTTAATGGGTATACTTAATATCTTTTACTTTGTACACCGATGTATGAACAATTAACGATTTGTGACTAAATGCATTCATTTAACTTCAATTCATTCAAATACCAACCACATTCTACATAAAGATTTTGTGGCAGTAACGGAGAGATTATTTCCTGATCGAAATGCGTAATATGACAAAAAGTAAATGTTAGTTTTTTTTTATGGATAATGAGATGAATTGTGTATCCCAACCAAATTACTATCAGTAGTAAATATATTTTTAACAGATTTGTCAAGTTCAAAGTAGCAGGAAAGACATTCATGTGACTTTTTGTGTTAGTTCTCTGGTATACTAAAAATATGTCAAAAAATATCCAATTATTTATTTGTTTCTGTGGCACTTATTCTACAAACTTTGTTTAATTTGGGGTTAGCGGGCCATGTGTAAAAACGCCCTAAAGTTATTTCATTTAAAATAAAAAAGAGAAATCTTGGAAACTTTAGTTGATAATTCAAAAAAACCATTTGCTTATTTATCTACATATATAAACTCCTTTCGGTTTTTTGCAGACATAGCTTAACGAATTAATGATAGTGTGAGCATGAACACAGGTGATGATTTTCCAATTAGGTATTGCTGTTAGGCGTTAGCAATCCGTCAGCTAATTTATAATTTTGACGTGAGCCGTCTAGTGAGGATTAAGTACGTTATTCATCTTACCTTCAATATATTTTAACAAAACCACCTCCTTAAAAAAAACGAAGTTGTGAAGGACATGTAAATCTGTTGCAGCTCCTCAAGAATCATATCAACTACTGTTCTTGAAACTTCTTGTTACTTGCAAAGAACCTGTACATTTATTTGAGGATTATACCTGATTTAATACTTTTAAGGACCTTCAAAAATGTTTAAGAATATATTGCCAGAATCTTAATCAAAGATTTTCTAATAAATATAACTATTTGTTATGTTCGGCTGCTAGAAGTGCAAGCGCCCACTTAAACTAGCTATACCCTTTTTCCCCATTGCTTACAGTTTAGCGACAGTACTTGTAAAAAAAAAGATGCACCTTGCACAAATTTGATTCAGATAAAGTTAACAAAAGCCAGAAAAACCAGGCAAGTGAAAATAAGTGATAGTTTCATTTAAATAATGCGACATCGCTTTCACATGAAATCGCTGATCGTCGCTAGTAAATCTCTGCGCTCATTATTCCAAGCAATCTCTCAAGCCACCATGAGCTGATGTTCGTGAGAAATTTACGTCGTAACAAGATCGGTGGTTGGCAAAAAGGTCCCGCGCGTGTCGTCGGCCTTCCAGCAAGGAGCCAGTAATTTATGGTTAGTTTTTGGCTGCTCCCGCGCAATGCAGCCTCGCGGCTTTCCGCCGGCACCCCCCCACCCTCCCCCCACCCTCACACACGCTTCACTCGGTCACAGACCCCAAGTCATTCCGTCAATCTCAACTACTTATCCGACCGAGCAGATCCCTTATATTAATCATTTTTTTCACCCAAAAAAGCAAGCGTAATAAAGATCATATCGACTCAGACCCGGGAGCGCAAAACCGAAGCTTTCGAAACTGCAGAATTGATATTGCATACATATATTACATTATTAACAGCTGTAATATTGACTATAAACTGGTTCATTGTGCTGCCAAAATTAATCTCGCGAGCTTAGCTGCGTCACAAAAGCTGCATGCCCGTGCGGTGGCTATTACGACCGCATTATAATTACGTTTTTAAATAGTTTTTTCAGACGGTGTTCATATTAAAACGTCAATGTAAATAACTTGTTAGCCGCAATCTCATTTCGGGGCGATTGGATATTACAATAGTGTACGTGATTTGAGAAAGGTAACGGTGTCGCCGCTTTATCCGCGAGATGGAGCCTATTACCAGAGGCGGCACGCGCTGCGCTCGCGCACCTCGCGCCCGCCGCGGCTACTCGCCATGCGCCTAGATCATTTTATTATGCGAACAAAAAATACATCTAATCAAACGCTCCTGACAGCAGACATAATAGTCCGAGCTTCTCATAGAGTTCTGATATTATCAAACACACTGTGTAATGAACTTTCACGGATAAATAAAAGCACACGAATGAGCCGGATGACGGACATATTTCTCTTTTTTACGACAGTAACGATATTTGGATCGAATGATGAAAATAATAATTGTCCAAGTCGATTGCATGAGGTAATAGGCTGACAAAGGGGCGAACCGCGCCTGGATCGGTAATTAGGTTCGAAACCGAGCATTGTGCGGGGATCGGCCGCAAATTGAACCACGAATATTTCACCTGACGTACGTGTCTAATTGCACGGATTATATGTACTATAAACTCTCTACGGTTTTTGTGGCCGGCACGCGCCCACTTTCTACCTACCTGTCTAGAGATGTGATTGTGCTTATACCCTTTTTTATGTCCGTTTCGAAACGACGAAGTCATCATTCGGACGGTAAACTAACGGGGCTGTAGTTTGCGTTGAGTTTGCTGGGTATCATCGCCTTAGGTACAGGCGTTATGGTAATTATGCAGGCGTTAGTTAGGAATACAATAACCGTGTGAAAACTATGTGAGGTAATGTGTATGTAGGTACCTAAATAGGCTACGTAATTAGAAAACATTCTGCTGCGATCACGTTATCTTCTTCCAAGATTTCTTTTACAGGAAATCTGCTTTGGGTCCGTTTGATGAGGGGTTTTCTTAAATAAGCAAAATATAGGTATTATGCGTTTTGTTTGATATGACCTATATTCGCAGGAAACTTCAGGATGACACACTCATGTCGGATAAGGTTAAAGAAGCTATAACACAAAGAAGTAAATTATTTACGCTGCGAAAAATATTGTCTCTATTTCGCATAATCCTATGACTCATGACACACAGATGTGAAGTGCCAGTTTTAGGTCAACTACAGAACTTGAAATCTGGATTAGTGCTTTTAGGTCTTTTAATTATTAGATTTAGTTCTGAACATAACACTTAACTTTTGTGTATTTTTTGTGAAGGAAAACGAATCGGATAATAGTGAATAGGCTTGCCGTCTATCACATTATGTGTTTACTTGGGAAAGTGTAAGTTTCTAAGTGTACTGTCCACGACGGATCGCAGCAACCTCTGCATACCTCATTTGGAATATAGTCATATCAAAATTTATGTTATTTATGTAATTGCACCAAACTGCTTGATGAATGAAAAAACATTTAAAAGTTGACATCTGAGTAGGTACAGTACAATTATAGCAACCGAACCTGATTCTCAAGAAAAACATGTTTGATATGCTAATAAACTAATTCATTCAAAGTATTTAACTATCAAATCCAACTAATTCGTTAATTCATTATAAATAACATAATACAAAAATAAGTTCTGGATTAGGCACCAGTTTCCCCAAAACTCCTGTTTTTTTGGGATGTTTTAAAATGTTGGTAATGCGTTAAGAGTCGAAAAGATGAAATTAAGATTCTAGCTAGGAGATGATATTAAGAACCTTTGGTAATAATGTTCCCAGGCAAATTCCTGATGATGTTGTCATTCAACCGAGCATTTCAAATATTTGCACTGAGTACTTTTGAAATTGGTTAAAGTCCCTTTTATTATCCTGTCGTGGAGTAGTTAGTTAAGAAATTCTGACCTCGGAAGCGCTATGGTCTTGTACAATTTGGTTTCAGAATTGTTTCC
This sequence comes from Udea olivalis, assembly GCA_947369235.1. NCBI lineage: Eukaryota > Metazoa > Arthropoda > Insecta > Lepidoptera > Crambidae > Udea > Udea olivalis. The sequence goes on along the minus strand of OX376341.1, from coordinate 7,511,422 downwards.
ATCCCAAGATTCCTAAATTTAAGTATAAGTTCCTTGCTGAGGTTTTCTCAACCAGTCATAGCATGGATTTCTCCCTAAAACAGGTTCAGCATCAGACGGATGACACGTTTAGTGGAACATGTGCTCATAAGCTGCAAAAACTTCTCATCATCAGGTGGTCAGTATACTCGTACTAGTTTGCCACTGACGTTGTTTAAAAAGTTTTTTTCTGAGCGCGATAACACACGTCAAACCACATAATTAACACCGCATCAAACTCAAGAGTATTATTACATCAAGCAAGCACTGACATACGATTAAATTCATTATTCCGCTCAACTCCAAAGTCGTAAACGTCACCTAACGCTGAAACAATCACGGCACGGATTTGAAAAACAGAATTCAATCACATTTCGAATCGGTTATCAGCAATAGGTGGGTAATATTCGAGTTATCGGCAGCCGCAATAATCCGAGATAATGGATTAGCGCACATACCGATTATTTATAAACACCGCTATCGGTAATCGTTGGAACTGTGGCTCGAGTTGAGTGATCGATTACGAGCCGTGCATTCGGAGCGCGGCCGTTTTTGTTGAGGTTGCTGGTGAAAAAGATAATTAGGGTGTAGGTATAGAAGTGGCATGCGGTAATTTAAACTTAAGTCATACTTTTTAATAAATATGTTGTTTACATCTGATTTTATTTTATGTAATTCATTTATTTGGTACACCAGTAATGGTTGCACTTTAACATCAAATATACAGGGCATACAAATAATTTAGGTCTAAGTGTACAATAAAAGATGATATTTAATGAATATCAAGTTTTGTTTTTTCTTTGCATTAGTTTTATACAGGGATATTTTATAAACACCATCCAAATTTAAATATGAGGATCTATGAAGAAAATGGCAAAATACGCATTTTTCTGTTTGACAACTTTCAGTACTATAATGTTGAGTTATCAATGTTATTATAACTAGATACTCAAAGGTATAAAAAAATCACTGGTTTCGTTGACACTGCGCGACGTGAGTGGCGGCGGGCTCGCAGTCTCTTCAATTCCCCGCCCGTGCTTTATTCAGAAGTTGAAATTTAATTTTGACTAAGTAACCACGCCGCGCGAATAATCCGTTCGATAAAAATATAAAGTTAGAAAGACCTACCGTTTTTTTAAAAAAAAGCTGTCTTCGATTGATGCCTAATATCTGGGAAAATTTTAGATGGTGTTTATACAGCCAAGATGTTACTTTAAAAAAACTATTGAATGTAACTCTTTAATGCAGCTTTTGTATGTTCATAACAACATAACATACCATCACGACTTTATCCCAAACGGGGTAGTCAGAAGCAAGTGACTGGTGCCGTCATGGTGAACGAAACACTCAGAAGCCCACTTCACAGCAACGTGGTAGGTAGTGAGCCTTATGCCGTTATTCGAGTTGATTTGGTTTTATTTCGATGTTTTACATCACCGGAGAGTTAGTCGGAAATTTAACAATGAACACAAAGATTTTGGTTTGGGCAGATTTGAACTTGGAACCACTCGATCCGCGATACGAGTTGGGGTGCTTAATCCCTAAGTCGTGGGGACGATGCTCTCAATGTTGTATGTTCATAATTATAAATTAATTTTAAAAGTGAAAAATATAAATCAGTAAATTTTTTTAAAATATTAACACCCTTTCCTTCTTCAGCTTGATATCAAAAGTACCTAATATTTGACATCACCTTTTTAAACTCGCAAAATTAATTCATTAGGCTCTGGCAATTTTCATTATATTTTAACTTATCTACTCGTCTTTCTTGCTATCAGTAAAACGTAACTTATATCAAATTTAAAAAACCTAAAAGAAGTGCTTTTGGTGTTAATAATACCACTTATTAACTATATGGTATCCAGAAAATTTGCATTCTTATTTAATTTTTTTTGTATTATTTTAAGTATATCTATATCAAAGTCAAATAGCAATATTTATAATCGACAAAGCTTTAGACATTTGAAAGTCAGAACGCAGAAACAAACACAAGTATAGATAGCATCTAGGTAACACCGCGTAGGGCGGTAAATGTATGTGACTTGCTTAGTTTTAGATCATTATTAATAAAAACTAAACTTTTGGTTTCAAGTTTTTACAAAAAACAATTTGTTAGCGCATTAAATACATATTCGTCACTCTCAGTAACGACTCAATTCTAATAACAGTGTTTAGCAAAAAGTCAAAATAAAATAGTTATATCCTGAAGGATTAGAAATAAAAAATATGGTGACCTTTTTTTAATGAGTATTTGGAAATTTAAATTAGAACACGCCGTTATTAAATAAATAAAATAAATAAATAAAAATGCGTTTATTGCTTTCAATCGTACAAACATCACCATGAACATAAAAAATAAAACAATTAAATAATTAACCAAAAGCGCGCTTTCATTAGATGTTTTTAAAAATGTATGTATTTCGAAAAGTATTTTTTTTAAATCAATAAATTTTTAATTAAAAAAATAAGTAAATTAAGTAAAGTAAAATAAAGTAGGTACCATGAAATTAATGAATGGCATTCATTTTATATTGTTAAGTTTTCGGAAATCTGAATATAAATTCATATTTAGTGCCAAATGAACAATACACACTTGCTCGGGATTTGAGCCCGGGATTTGGGATTAACCCGCTATCAATTATGGAGATCCTTCGTCAGCAGTGAGATAGTATGTAGGCCATTTAATTCACTTTTAATATCAAATGCTACCAAGTACTATGGGTTTAGGTATGACCAACGCAACGGAAAACCTCAAGTATGGTGTTAACCACGAGATATCATTAAGCCTTATCTAAAATATTGATAGTAATATGCAAAATATGCTAGAGCCACCAGGGCATAATTGGTATCTCTTGATATTTGCTTAATTCGCAGGTCTAAACCACAGCATAACTGGTTACCCAAATCGATCGCACACTTAAATAACTATTAAAACATGCAATAATACGTAAGTGCACCAATTGTTATTTGACAAGATAAGGTTTTTTAATAACAATAAAATAATTACCGGACTCACTCTAAAGTGCATTTAGGCAAATGACTGCACATTACAAACCGAGCTATTTGCGTACCTATTTGATTGATTTTATACTTTAACTGGGTTGATTAGGTAAATAAATTGGACACTTATTTAATTTTCAGTGAATGGAAGTTATAAAGAGTTGAACATTTATCCCCAATCATAAAAACGTAATCAGTACTTTAACCTTACTTTAGCTAATGTGGTATTCTGGCACTTACTCGCAAACGTTGACAGCGCTACAAATGAAAGAGACAAAACAGTACGTTAGTTAAAGTTTTGTTACAAGTGTTAAACATTTACAGGGCCGTATTTAGAAATTAATTTTTTTATAGTCGTATTGTAGTTCTAACTAAAGAAATTTCTTAGGTAAATATAAACCTTGTACTCATATTGCTTTATTAAAGATGATAAAAAACCCAGTTGTGCTTTTGGTTTAAGACAATGCAACTTAGGTATTTTATAATCTTGCAGAGCTCAAACGATAGACTAATAGGCTCCGTAATGGCCATTTTAACACATCAGATAAGCAAAACTATCTTAATAACACATTCAAAGTGCCTAGTTAATGTAAATTTTTGTGGCCACCCAGTCTGGCTTGCCAAATCTACCACAAACGGCTGCAGTGGCCAAGCCATGTTTATTAATTACAAAGCAACGATTTATCACGTAATTAGGAAATGCGTGTGTACTCATTACAAACGTTTAGATAAATCGGCTGATAATCGATAAGACCAGAGATAATCTCATAATTCTTATCCGCAAATGATTTTATCGGATATATCATCTTATGCGCGTCATAATTTCGAAAATCGACGAAAAACCCTGCTAATCTAACATTAATCTTGATAAGTATGGATTTAATATTCCTTTGATTGTTGCCGAATGTTTAGGAAACTGATTTTTTTAATAAGCTAGTGGATTTATAAGGAAGTTTAAAAGTAAAATTGTCAATAACTTGTTTTTATAAGACATAATTTAAAAAAAGGTGTTTATAATAATTATCGGAAATAACTAAATATTATTTAAAAAAACTTCAAAAGTCGTAGAAGTCGGCAAAAAAAGTTGAGGAATCATGAAGTATTTTGTCATAGTGGCTAATTTGGCCGACCTCTGATAATAACTATGTCAATTTCAACAGAGTTCAAACGACAAAGAGTTTAGAAACTCATTTGCGGGATGTATCTATATTTTAAGCTGGTGCTAAGTGGCCTCGATGAAGTATCGATTGCTTACTTATCATGAACACCTCGATCATTAATTCAAGTCAGTCTATCAAGATAACCATGGGCCTTATTGTCTAAGTGCATAATTAAGTAGGTACCTACCCTACAAAATTAGCGCTATCAAACTGCATAATAATAAGCCATTCATTTTTTGTTTCATCCTAATGACGAATAAAAATTAATGAAGGCACAATATTTCAAACAACAAATCAACGCGAATATAAGTAGGTAGGAGTAGATTACTAGGTTTCGAATGTTAGAAAAGTCATTAATTATGTGAAATTGAATTTCCACACTTAAAAGTTGCGGTAACAGTTTATTATTATTTCAACTTAAACGTTCTATAAGTTTTGTTAAAACGGCGTCGTAAATATTATTTAGACTGAGTATATTTGCGTATGAGTATATCTGAGTATATATGTTAGGAAATAGTGCATAATTTTTTAATCAACAAAAAATCTTTTTTTTTTAAACTAAGTTTAAAGTCTCACCTGTGACAGATCGTTCGGCATCTCCGTCTTGACAGTGTTGGCCGCAGCCCACGCCTCAGCAAACGTCTCCATCGCACTCTGAAAGTCCATTTTGCTACGTATCACGACGACATCGGCATGCCGAAGAATCACACATGTGCACGGTGCGAGCGCGTCCGACGAGGAGACCAAGACACGTGCGGTCGGGCCGGCCGGCGGCGCGGTACTAGCGCTCGGCCCCGCCCAGCGAACCGCCCGCGTCGAGAAAAACCGATACCACCCGAGCGAGCCTTCCCGTTTCAGCGCTTTTCTTTTTTAAGCCGCTATTTTAACGAGTTTCTTTTTTTCTCGCAAAGCCCGGCCCACGGTGGTGGTTGGGCGTCGTCGGGATTATTTACACTTGTAATTCACAGATTGCTACCGTGTGACGCTTAATTTGTTGTTCGGGGTGGTAGTCGCGCGATTAGGTTGTGTCGCGCCGTTCGCGATTAGCGATTCTCGTCACACACTCATATTCCTTTACGATCCTTTGTTGCTGTTTAATTGATAGTATCATACCGCTTTTTATGTAACGTGTTTTTGTGAATGCGCTTTCCTATAGATATCACATTTGGATATCTCCACTTTAATTTTATTACTTGCTTTTAAGTAACTATCTTTTCAATCTAATTATAGGTACATATTTTTCTACCTACCTATATTGTATGAAGTAAGAAAAATCGTTAAACAAATTGTCTGAAACTATTAACAAAAGTTAACGTTAGTAATCATTGATCAAAATCGGAGCACACTTCACACTCAATCAAAATTGCAATTAGTCCAAAGCCTTCATTAGATATTATTCTTTACACAAATTTAAAAAGTCGTCAGAGCAGCTAATTGCAATATCCCCGCCGTGAGGTCCTAGGAAGCATTTTTATTCATTATATAAATCACTGAGGCTTCCCAACCTCGCTGGATGCAAGAAAAAATTGTCACGGCTTCACATAATTTTGTACGTGGCCGGTGGCTCGTTTAGCAATATTACCTTCCGGAAGGTTAATTTTTCTTAATTTCTGAAGAGATATCAAGGTTTGTTACAAATTGCAGCTTGAATGGATGGGCTGTTTTGAATGCTAATGGCGGTTAAGATGGTGATCATGGCTTTGTATTATGAGTATTTTTTATGAAAATGACAATAAAAATGCTTTACAAGTTTAGAGTTCTAGTAAACTTTCCTTAACGCAAAACAGGAAGAGTCAAAATTTCTTTCTTAACTAATTTTATGTTTGTTTTTATATGAATTTACATCAGTTGAACTTATAAATAAAGAAAAAACAGTATGGTTACTTATAGTAGTAAGAGGAGTTACCACTATAATGGAAGCTTGTTCCAATGATATCTGTAATTATTATGGGATCTGTGCTTCCAAAAAGTATATAAATATCATTGTAATATAGTTAAAAAAAAATATAGTGAAAAATTAAGCTTAATATCCATCAGCATCATTCGCAGCCAGAAGACGTCCACTGCGAACATGCCGTCCTCCACATAACAAGCTTTGCTGTGTTCTGTGCCCTCCTCCATAGCTTCCCTGAGCGAGCCCCTTCTTGCCGGCAGTCTGCATCCACTGGAATCCAGTCACCTTTCCTAGGTCGTCCGACGCGTTTGCTTTGAAAAGGTCAGAAGAGTTCTGCCCTAATATAAAAATAACCAGATTACCTCAAACGATTAACAGTGTCAATATTTCGGTTTGGTTCACTAACTGGCCATGTTTAAGCATTTATATTTCATTGTTTTTCTTTTCTTAAAAGAAGATGTCTTTGGTAGACATTTTATTTATAATTAAAGTCTATTGATTTAAGCATTTATAAAAAAATCAGCTCTGGAGCTTAAAATCACAAAATTACAAGTTAAAAAATTAAACCACAAGAAAATGTACAATAATAGGTAACCTATAGAGGGCTCTTATTATATGTTTTTTAAAGCTTGAAACATTACGAATGGGTCACATTGTATATTTGTTTTGTTTGGACACATAATAAGTAATGACTACTTATCGTAATGAGTTTCCTTCACAACGCTATATAAAATTCTCGTTTTAATATAGAAAAACTTAAGGGTAGGTTACTTAACAACTTGCTCTTCGCTAACCCTGCGACTGCTGCTTCCAATTGAATTCGTGTACCAAGTCTCGTGTATTTTGACATGCAAGCTATGGCGTATATCCATCAGTGTTTTTGACAAATACTTATAGACGGTCGAAAAAATACTAAAATTATTTGTAGTCGATGAAGGTGGTGATAGTTAAAAGAAATCTGAACATGATCAAAAGAAAATCTATTGATCCCCATTGATCTACATTATTTTCAATGTGATTAATGATTACATCCTATTATTTTACATTCACAAAGCTTAATTTTATCTAAATGCGATTATTATTATTTGCAAGTCACTATCTAATCCATAGGTTTCTTCGAGAGTCAGAAATTCACACGCTGCCGTTAAGGTTTAAGACAATTATAAGTTACTGCTACCTGCCGTTAATCCCTAAAACAAACAAAAACACCTCGTCCCAATGAAAGAAAGCCGCATGACTTTACCAAAAGATTATCCCTACATAATGTAATATAAATAGCACCGTTAACGTAGGTTTGTACGAACAATATCTGTAAACTGGGGCGTAGGCGGCGCCTTTGTGAATGCCGGCGAGCTACACTCTGTTGGAAGTGTTTTATCGATGCAGGTATAATATATAACTATATAAATATTTCGCTACGTACTCGAATCCGAAATGAGGAATCCTCAAGTTGAAGTGGGTGTGGGCTTTTTGAGCGTTTTTGATCGGACTTTTTGAAGAACAAACCCACTAACCACCCATGGCCCTACCGACCGTAGAAGGACAATTCAGCGTGGGTCTAGCGTCGTGGCCTTGTTGTTAAGCACCCCAACTCGGATCGCGGATCGTATGGTCCCAAGTTCAAACCTGGCCATAACCAAAATCTTTGTGTTCATTGTTAAATTTCCGACTAACTCTCCGGTGATGGGAACGTAATTATCGTGGATGCAGGCTACCAGCAAATAATCTCTCTGGGAGCCTATGATCAGTAGTCGATGTCATCATTTGCATACGCAATGAATGATGATGATGATACACGATGTTGCCAATTGTTGTTCATACAACGTTGCAAGCATGTGAACCACTTGATGGTGCGCGATTTCTGCAGCTTAAAGACACAGGTTATACCGACAGAACCACTTATGGTTGCCGACTCTATAAGGCTAAAGATAATTGTGTGTATGACGAACAGTAGCCAAGCCCAGTTCCCTTATCTAACAGCACAACGGCTTTACGGTGAGCTCTGGCTTTCTGGCGATGGCTGAAAATCAGTGCAAGCGCTCTTGCAGCGATGCGTCACTGAGCCTTGACCCTAGGTTGGGTGCAGCACACATGTGCATTCATTTATTTAGATAGTATTTTAATTTTCTGTTTTTTAAGCTTGTATTGTACGTGTGTGTCGGAGATGCGAATAAACTTTTATCTATCTATCTTTTATACTCACCTGCATATGATCTGCTGCCAAGGGAGAGTTATTGAGTGACGTCTTTAACGTGGATGTCCTCTACTTTTCTTGAGTTCTAAGTGTCATAACAACTTTCGGAGTTTTTCTACTGATTAAAATCTATCCCAACAGTGATCCTTGGTCACCGATATACCCTTCAGCATTAGCTAACTAAAGCAGCAGTAGACTGCCATGCCGTAGAACCGTTAGTCGAGTACACTAAGTGTAGGCAATGCATATTTACGTGGATAGGTGGCCCATCTGAATATTTCTCATGTTATGTCATTCTTTGTTGAGTCGACGCAGATAATATGAAACAATAGGCTACTGCTGAAAAGCAGATAGAGAATCTATAGTTGATGATTTAATTATGTACCTTTTCGATTATCACCTATTTCGTCCCAATAATAATATAAGTCCCAAATAGTGTTAAAAAGTCCAATTTCCAGTTCCAGTGATGTTAAGATCTCGTTCCCTTCAAGTGTGGATCAACTGTACTTCACTATGAGACTATTTCTCAAAATAAATGTACGCAACGAAAAGATATAGTAACGAAATATTGTTACGAAATAGTCTAGAGTAGTAAATAAATAATAAACATAAGGCTTGTTAAACATTGACAAAATATAGTGACGGCTAATGCTCAATCAGGTTGTAACTGATACACTCAGCTTTATGTTGTACTTATTCTTTACGTTACGAAATTGTATCACATATTAGACAAAACAAGACAATTGAAAGTCAATGGTTAGATAAAAGCTGATGCTGCAAATATGTAAGCGTATCAAATGTTCGTACCACGCGTATTTTGAAAAGATGAATAAATGAAGACTTATCGGTTTGTGAAAAAAGTAGTCCCACTAAACCCTACACATTCTTACTTATTTTCACAATAAATGTAATGGCGGACACATCAGACCAACAACGATATGATATTTCTTCGTTATCTTAAAGATTAATATTCATTCTAAAATTTATCTTGTTTTTTCATCGTATGATTAATTAAAAAGATGTAACTTTTAGACTATTTTGAGCTAGACTTCTTTTTCAAAGATGTACATTTTTAACTTTTATTCGTAGTCATAGAAAAATAAGAACGCTTATATATCGTGGATCCAGTGAGCACACATCAATAAAGTATTCTTGTTATTTTGTTTGTAACTAAGAGTAGTACCAAAATTTAAAACTTAGGGCGGAGATAACAAAATAACACGAGGAACAGTCCTTGTTATCATCCTGAATTTTTCAATGGAAAGATTACTTAAGAAAATTATTAATTAAGCCAAACAATAAATTGAACTAACTAAAGTTTTTCCGACCTAAAATAATTTTATTGTTTTCGATGAAATACAATTTTTCTAATACATAAATACATACATACCATCACGCCTTTTTCCCAACGGGGTAGGCAGAGACCACATCTTTCCACTTGCGTCGTGACACACCTCTTGCGCTTCTTCCACTCTCATTAATCCTTTCATACGTGCTCGTCGATTATGGGTACTCCTGACCTGACATTTTCTGAGCACGTCTTGGACTTGTCCTAAGTACGTCCGTCTAGGCCTTCCACCTTCAACAGCTCCATCCACCCTCGCCTTGTAAATTTGTTTCGTTAATCGCCTTTCATCCATCCTTTCCATATGCCCAAACCATCTTAGCATTCCCATCTCAATTTTTGTGACAACATCCTCTTTCACACCACATCACTCTCTAAAAAAATAAATCTAATAAAATAAAAAATAAATAAATAAACATATACTGTTTCAATATTAAACTTAAGAGTACCTGGTAGAAAAATATCATTCACGGCCATAGAATGTCATCTACTGCTACCATGAACCTTCACTATAGAATACCTATTAGTTTGTAGTTTCTGTCTAAAGTCTTATGGAACAGCAGAATGAATGAATCTACATTCGCTGGAGCTGGATTCAGCTCCTGTCGCCTGATGCAGACTGTTGACCTTGACAATAAAGAGTTCCAGCACATTGCTGACATTCCAATCCATACTATTGTGCAAGTTCGAACTCAACTCTTTCTATTATTTAGGCTCATATTATTAAGAGGAATGATTCGATTGTTTGTTTTTCTGTTTGTTTGTTTGTATTGAATAGGCTCCAAAACTACTGATCCGATCGTGATTTTTTTTTACTAACAGAAAGATAAACCATTCAGGAGTGATATTGGCTATATTTAATTGTAATTGAACAAAAACACAATTACTATTATTTTTCACTAAATGAAAAATAATAGTATATTTAAATCAAGTCGGAGAAAAGCGGGCTGATGATACGAGTAATTGGCACCAGCTGTCAAACATTGGATAGAACTACGAGTAAGTCTGTCGGGGCAGCTCGTGATTTATACTTGCTTATCATAATTTATACATTTATTTTTTACTTTAATTATAACGTTATTACAACAATCGCAATAATTAAAGATTCCAATTTATTTTAGGACACTCAGTCATGCAAATCTCTCAGATACATCAACAAACTTATCAAACAAATCACATTCCGAATTCGTATCCATCAAGGAGTTCAAAGAAGCAAGAATTTCTATCTAGGATTAGTTTCTCCGGAATTATGAGCCCTTGGCCCCTTGGTGATATATACAGAAAAAATCGACCTGATCCTAGGATTCTAGCGGGATTCCATTGGGTTTGTCTGCGGGAATACAGGAAAGGTGAAGTGGTATAGCTAGAAGTCGGGCTATAGCCTTTTTCAGGGTTTGAGGGCTTCTTAGGGCTTTCGTTTTCTTAGGGTTTCTGCGCTTGCTTTCAGTTCATCAGCATTGTCAAAACCTTCTATGACCTAGAACTGCAAATGAAAAACAAGTTGCTTTAGGTGTAAAAAATAATAATTTTGGCGGTTGCTTTCAAGGTACTCGTATATACCGACCCTGCTGACAGATTGTTGGTGCCACCAGATTGCAGACGTAGGCAAAATTATGGTGATCGGGGGTTGACCGCAGCCGCAAGCAGACACATTCAAACGAACCAGTACGTACTGGCGCTTGCAATCAGCAGTTTCGGACTGTGGTCAGAGTCGTTTCATACCATAAGCAGTGCCGGATTAGCCCATAAGCAAATTGCTCAGCGCATCACGTCTTGGGGGGCACCAGAAACAGGGGCTTAGGGCATCACGTCTGGGGGGTGGGGATCATCGTGTTACTTAATTACTAAATTCTTCTGATGTAAGTATCCTGACCTGAGTGCACTAGATAAAATGGACTAATGTCACCATTGGAAAATTATTCAGCCTAACCAGCAAACACCAGAAAAGGATAAACAGAGCCGATAACTGTCATCAATTCACACCCTAATAAAGTCTTTTATCTTATTAGCAAGTGCCTAGTATAGTCACACCAGAGTACACTGTTATTATGAGAAACCATGCAATATAAAACCTTAAGTAGGTATATCTTTGTAAAACAAGTTAAAAATAATATAAATCTGAACTCGTAATGAGTCTTTTGTCATTTTTCTATGCTTGTTTTTGTAACTGGTCTGGGATACGTCGGCAATCATTGTAAAGCTTATGATATTTTTACTGTTTCCTTGAAATTAACTTACTTTTTTCGATAAACTACAAAATATTGCAGTCTTCATCCGTAAACAAAACCTTTTAAGTTTTATATCAAGAATTCGGAACTAAATACTGAATATGCATAAAGCTTATGTACATGTAAAAAACTGTCATGTGTCATCTAATACAATATTTTTACGCAACGTAAATTTAAACTGGCAATTCGTGGTAGACGTACTTACGTACCTACAGGAATATCAACTGTCGGCTAGTGGGGCCCGGGTGCCATGTCTCTCACAATACTAAATTTGACTTATTGTGGAGAAAATATGTTTTATTCTTTGATTATATTGGCACAATATGCACTATTTCACACTTGGCTGTGTGTGGCTGAAATCCATCAACTTGGAGTCCGTTTGTCGAATTTTGCGCATAAAGAATTTTAATTTAAGAAACCTTTGTAGGCAGTTTGAATGTGAATTGGCATAAAGAAATTGAAAGGCAGACGCGCAGACGTAACAACGGTACTTAGTATCACGCGGCTACTGTTGACAACAAAGTGTATACTTGTACGTGATCGACAGGCGACACGAGTAACGCTGCTTTTTCACCAGAGATGAGACACCTGCAGGTGTGCTGCGAGGATGTGAAAGCTAAGCTACGAAACTATTAGACCGTTTCCTCTGATGCCATGCTATAACGGAGCGAGTAAGATGTGCTACGAAGATGTGTCGCCTCAAGTTAACTGTGTGAAGAAGATGCGCAGTTCCAGCTATACGATATATCGACAGTAGGGATGGCACGCATCCATAGTACCTACGCATCCACAGTATTCCACAGCACGTATCCACGTGTCATGTAATGTGTTACATTAAAAACATTGCTTATTGAAACCCGTTTCCAATTATAGCTCTGATAAGTAGACCAATGGATGTGATTAATGGATATCAAACGCATCCACAGCAACGTAGCATAGCAAACCTTTGGTGCAAAAGCAGCGTAAAGGTGCCGATTGGCGCGGAGACTAAGGCAAGAGACCGAGTACAAGTGTCTCTGTACGCTAGGTCTCAATATCCGGGCTGGATCGCGCGCGCGAACTGGCGCAAAACAAAGCCATATTGACAAGTAGTGTCTCCTGTCTGAGTCGCGCTGCCAACCGCCATCACCTTTAGTAGAAACGGACTAGAAATGGACCTTTAGCGATTACCCATTAGGATAGGGGTCGTGCCTATAGCGCCGAAGGTCGTGGATTCGACACCCACCCCGGATAACATGTGACCTACATTTGGGCTTACTGTGTCTTGGTGTTATTAGTAATTTATGTAAATATTTATTAATGTTTGGTATTTGTGTTCGTTGTGATAGATACTCATTTATGTTTTTTTAAACGAGTGGTCCGAACAAGTGTTTTCCAATAGACATTTAAAGCTCTTTGCCCATTTTGTCCATCTCTATGAACAGACAACACACATGTGTTGTGTGACACACATGTGTTGTCACATCACAGAAAACAAACCACCTACCCTACATTTTATTGTTAAAACGTAAAATTGTACTAATTTTAACTTATTACTATTTTTTGACTACGAAAATAATATTCTTCTAAATGTTGTAAGCCCTCAGCATGTCAATAATAACTGAGTGCACACATTGACAAATATTTGCAACACTTACCACTAAAAAAACTGTTTTATAATTTTGACCTGTCTTTTTGTATATTTCAGCATCACGGGAAAAACTACTGAAAGGTATGAAACCTAGCTTAGCTGTACTTATTATGAAAACTAGGTTATCTGCGGTAAGTAGGTAGAAACTATAGATTTACATACTGCAGCTATTTTTTTTCTGCAGGGTGAATGTAGTGAAATTTAATTTTAAAGGTTCATGAACAACATTGTGGAGATACTTAATTTACAAGTGAGACTAGATTGCCCACACCCATTTGGTTCATTGGATATTTAACAAATGAAATTTAATAGTTCTTTCTTTGTAATAAATTTTTGGATGTTTTGATTAAGCATTAAGTATCAGAGTACACAAAGTGAACATACTGGTCGAGTTACAAATAAAGAGATTACCCAAGTAACCGAGTTGTTCACTCCTGGGAATATCTGAACCTTAATTGGATCCTACTTGAAATGAAATGGCGCGCATTGGACGGATGGGAGTGCCAGTGTTGAAGAAGCAAAGTATGGAGTTTCTTTAGCCTGTGGCTAGAAAGAGAAAGGCGTTAACTTTAAGCTCGTTAGAATAATCAATAAACTTTTAATACACGGCGTGTTATTGACAAACATTTTAAATTTAAATGTATTGCTACTGTTTAAATACTTCTACAGAAATACGAATGTGTTTTGAGTGTGAGGTATATTTAGATAGGTACGTATTCTTTGGGTGCCAATTAACCCGTAATGCAATTCCCATTTAAGTTTAGTGATTAGTTCGACTATAAGAAGTGATAGTTTAAAGTGTTGTGTATAAGCTGATATAAATAAAGCACGAGCTGAATGGTCGTTATACCAACAGCAATCGATGTAGTACAGTCAAGTCTATTACGGTCGCCGACTGTACGCTCCAAGACGTTACGTCACTCCGCACACCGCCGCGGCTCCGCGAACACGCCTTGCTGAAATTCAGCTTACATATCCTAATCCGCCTATATCCGTGATCCAATGGCGAACGCTAGGCGTCGACGTTAGGGAAAACCTCCTCCAACACCGGTTAGGTTTATCCGTTATCCGTAGATTAGGTGGTCTCTCTCGCTCCGAGGTGGGCGTGGCCGGACCCCGCCCCCCCGGTCGATGCGCCCCGCGCGGCGTTATCTATCCGAGACGCCGCTCTCATCCGGCGTTCGTCACAGATAACGGCTAGCTCAGCTCTTGTGACGTCACGAGCGCACCGGTTTTTAACGTCGGCTCTTTATGCTCGTCCATCAATCGTGAATGGTAATGAGGTCTAGATGAAGGATTTAAACACTTTGTCCTGTAGAACACGTTGAAGACTGCTCGAATCAAGGTCGCCATTTATAGACAGATATTGTGCGCATTATGCATTCCATTGTTCGTTTCATTCGTGTTCGTTGAGAACAACTTTAATTGTTTCATAGAAGTTAACCTGTGTTAAATTGAAGCGATAATATGACACTTTTGTACTATTCTCACTCACTTTATTTATTACCTACTGAAAAATGTTATATTGATTAAATAAAAGCAATTGAAAAATGAAACTTATTAATTAGAGTACCCATTTAACAGAGATTTATACTTTTCTAATAAAATATTTTTTGTGCACTTACAAAAAATATTGGAATAAAAAGTGAAATTTCTGTTTTAAATGGGTACTCCAATTATTTGTGAGTGCACGAAAAAATATTTTATTAATAAGTATAAATCTCTGTTTTAAATGGGTACCTACTCCAATTTATTATGATTCATTTTTTAATTGCTTTTATATCGTAAAAAATTTACTTATGTTAATGGACTTACTAATAAAGATACTATTTAAATGTGTTAGTAATTGCTAAGTTGCATGGGTGGCAATAATCTGTACTAACTTTTTTCTTGGATGAGGTAAATTTACCAATTAAAAATTGATTATGAATACCTGTGTAAGTATAAAATATGTGTCACAATTTACATGTCCATACTCATTTACTCGTATACTAGTCATTGTAGTCACTCTATCCCATTGAGAATATTTTTTCTACGGCAGGTAGATAGAGCTTGTCTAATCTGAAATGACGCGCCCCTCCACTACATTCACGCACACATAAAGTAAAGAATAGTAAAGTAATTAGCCTAAATACTGTCCCACTGCTGGGCAAAGGCCTCCATCATTGAAATCAAGTCATCGCTACAATGGATGGGTATTTGCTTCAAATTATTTTCTGAATATGAACGCAATAAAAAAGTAGTGTAGCGCGTCATTTCCAGTTCGACAAGCTGAGACATTATTCCAAGACATTACAGGCCTTTTAGATCGCGAATAAGTTATCGTGAGACAATGTAGGAGGCGGTGGGGGGTAGCGTGGTGTGAGAACCACCCCCCTGCTACAAATTTGTTATCTGCCAAGTAATACGACGGGAGATTATTTCTCGCGGCATGCTAATTTTAATAGTAATGTATTAAAATAAGCTGCACGTATGATGCCTGGCGTGTATATTAAACAGCATGTTTAGCGAAAGACGTGATCGCGTGATTGGTGTTTGCAAGTAGCTTGGGTCTATATGTCGCCAGTATGACGACACGATTGGCGTAGTGCGCTGTAGCACGGTTTCTCGCCTTGATTCCCGATCGTTAGATCTTTTCTGAATTGACTCGGGTCTGGGTGTACTGGGAGACGCCCCTGGCCTATTTCCTTTTGTGGCACCTCGTAACACAGGGATATTAAGCCCTACTTCGAGACCATTACAAGAGATGTGTTGTCTGGCGCATGTTTATTTTATAATTTGAGTTATCAACTTTATTTCGAAGACAAAAATATATCTGATGTACTAAAAGGAATCTCTTCGCCAAAATGTGCACATACATACACACAATAATCAACAAAAATTTCCTTCAAGCAATTCCCTTTAAATGATGTAAGGTAGAAAAGTGAGGAATGAAACGTTTCGTTTTTACAACCGATTTAATTCTGTTCAAAAACAGCAAACTGGAACATGACACATATTTATATTTATTACGACAAGTAGATAAAGGTAGTCACTACATCGAGATCTAATACCTATCTACCTTCCGTCTCACGCAAAGATCGCGTGCGTAACAACCACATTCGCGGAGGCCTTCGTGTTCGTGACATCGCTGGCAAGCTGAAGGAGTGCCGCCTTCGTTGGTATGGTCATGTATCATGGAGATCCGCAAACTACGCGGGCAAATAATGTCTGGCCATGCTGCCTCCGCCAGGTACCGGTAGAAGAGGTCGACCCAAGAAGCGGTGGCTCGACGTCGTTAAGGGTGACATGCGTGACAACAAAGTCACTTGAGGAATGCACAAGACCGCGCGAAGTGGGCCAAGAAAACAAGAAAGGAGGACCCTGGGACTCCACATACCAGTGTGAGTTCACAACCGGGATAGACCGCACGGATGATGATGATGATCTACCTTCCGAACTATTTTTGTTGCAGTGTTAAGTAGGAAGCTTTTAGATAGATAATCGCACTAACTGAAGGAACCATCTAATTAATTATGGCAAGGGTCCTCTCTCAAGATTCTTGTCATAAAATTTGAAATACTGTTTCAAAGAGTGAAGACGACAGATACCTTAGATAGTATTATTTTATTTAAGAGCGTCCTGGCCTAGAGGTTAAGCCACCAACTCGGATCGCAAATCGTGTGGTCCCGAGTTCAAATCTGGCCAGAACCGAAATCTTTGTGTTCATTGTTTAATTTCCGACTAACCCTCCGGTGATGGAAAACATTGGTAAAAAACCAAACCAAGCCGAGCCGCGGAAGGCTCACCACCTACCACGTTGGGTTCTAATACCATTGGTGAAAAGTGTCCCTTTCACCACACGTGGCGGCAACAGTCACTTGCCTCTGTCTACCCCGTTTGGGATAAAGTCGTGATGGTATGTTTGTATGTATTATTTTATTTCCGTTTATTTTTATATGGTATATTTATGCTAGTAACAATTTTTTTTTGACTTGTCATAAGTACTTTTTTAAGTCTGTATCAATAAAGATAATTTTCCGGTGAAACCAAAATTGGTTAATGTGGCTTTGTGAATGTTAAATGTGAATTTATTATTTTTAAATGAATAATTTAAAAAAAACGAATGCTTGCGCAAAGCACTTACCTAATCTTGATATAAAAATGCATTTTGTGCAATTTTCCTTAAGAAATAGGTAGTAAGGAACACTGGTTTTGTACCACAAACTCCTAAACACCTGCTTTCGGCGTGCAAACGTCATACAACAACCACTGGACCCTTTGAAGTCATCCCTTTAACGCACCGTAATCGCATAATCATCAATAATCCTTATTCATAGAAAGCCGATTTCTAACAACGGAAACCATCGTTATTTCCTAAACAATAGTATGCAAATATCAGTCTTATTTCCTACTACTCTATGGTTCAAATAAGAACTCTGGCATCATTACAACCCGCTGCGAATCGTAGGCGTAGTGAAAAAATAAAACAGATATTGGGATTATAATTAATGAAATGTCACTCAATTTTGTATTCTTATCTACCTGGAATATCACGATGTCGATATTATATAGTAGCTATCTTAAAACAATACCTTCCTGTTGGCCTATTCGCTTACTTTGATGTTCACAATATTATCTAACGATTTGTAGAGTATTTTTTACGTTTTGCGTCTGTTTGTTCCATCTAATTATTAGTAAGTACAAATACTTAGATACTACGCGATATACGTTTTAAGAGGTTTATCAGCACCCAAATACGAGTGTTAGTATATCAGTCTCTCTCTAACCCCACAGTATTACCCAGGTGTAAAAAATATCGCAGAAATATATGAATTGTCTCAGATTTACATACTGCTCTTCTTCCTTATTATACTTAAAGGGACTCTTGACTTGACCTGACGTTAGCTGATAGTGCTCAGAGGTCTAAGGTATCTTACATTTGCCCTATTCGTCAAACAGTTCCAGCTACCTCGCCCTTTTAATCTGTTTCGTTAATCAATTCACCATACTACCTTAGTATATCCCAATTCCAATTCTCCTAATAAGGTTACACACCAGTACCACACCTTAGCAAGCTATTTTTGATTGAATGGCCTTCAAATTTATCGTTAAACACTTGATTAATAATGATTTCAGCTAATGCTTCAACTGTAGTACTTAGTAACAGCGAAAGTAGAAAACTGTAGAGCCTAAAGTCATCCTTATAAACGATCTAATCAACAATCGAAAACAATTTCGTCGCACAAAACGGTTTACCCGAACGACGCAGACCGATCCGAAGATCGCCCTATCGCGTTAGAATGCGATGAATTTGACAAGTCACCGATTTTTTATCCCGGGACCAGATTATCTGCTTTCTTACCCACTCGATCAATCTTATCGAGCGGCTGTGGTATCTTCCAATATCAAAACTCCAAATTATAAAACACTATTTTAAATCTTTACTGGTCGTGATAAGATCGATTTTTGGTCGTGATTAGTTAATGGATATCGAACTTTGATGGCCGAACTCGCCGGATCATCGCTGGATTCCGGGAAATTCGCCCCGCGTGAATACCTGCCTTTACAGGTAAGCGATTTATGGACACAAAATATTTAGACATGTCTTTTCGGTTTTGGTCGGGGTTCGTATAGCTGGGAACATATTATGCACAAATAAATGATTTGATTGATTGATATTTTTTACCATTTTACTCGAGAAAAAGAAGAACTGAAAAATATAGGGATGTTGAAACATAAAGACAGTTTTTAAATTTATAATAACATTTGAAGAATAATTTGTTTGCCATAAATAAAAAAAACAAATTTCGTTATTTAATACCCGTTATCACGTGACTGCGAATGCCCATGAAAGCGCGATGATGTCACTGACTGGCATACAAGCTGACATACTGTCATCATAGAGAAAATAATCACTACGTTTTAAGAGTTGGCATTTTCCTAGAAGCCACTAAACCGAATTACGAACGTACTTTGTGCCAACCTTAAAAATAGTAGTACCAACATTAGACAAGCAACTGCCACACGTTTTGACACTAGGGCTTGAAAAATCCAGACTGCCTACTTATCGATATCGATAAATCCGTGATTACGCGTAGCTGACGGTTTCAGTCGTATATGAATAAATAAATAGGTATACTATGGAATAGTTCAAAACGGGATTACTACCATTTATCTTATCGACATGGTAGCAATCCTGTTTTGAACTATCCTAACGTTAGTGTCTATGAAATTTAAAAGAAATAAATAAACATACGCCATGAAAAATCATTTATTTATCGAAATCAACGTGTATTCTTTTAGTAAAATAATAGTAAACTACTGCTGCGGTCTGTAAAGACTGCATTGCTAGCTGCGCTCCGTTGAGGGATGAAAGCGCAGTTCCAGCCCCTCACAGCGTTTTTCTTCATAGGCCGGGACACATAATATGAACTTATTTTCAGTTAGTCTTTGTATAAATACGCCAAGTCCTCATTTCCAGTTAACTTTACCACAAACGACATCTAAAACAAATAATAATAAAGTATTGTTACTATTATTATTTTTAAGACCTTTGTATTACATACGAGAAAGCAATAAATAAATAAATACATAAATAAATAGATAAATAATAGTTTATCGATAAGTCGTGTCTACTTGTTTTTATGATTTTATATCAAAATAGCTCAAAATTTACCGAATATACGTGGAATCTGCTATTAGTTTGTTAATAAAACTGTGGAGTAATTAATGCATTCTCGAAAGTCAAGCAACATAAAGTTTACCTGGCCGGGTCAAGTGGGAATATGGCTAGAAATATGGCGGAATATCTTCATCTGACACGCCTGATATCACAAACTTCACATTTCCTTCAAGATTTGACTCCTATTAGCACACATGCAATGCCCAATGATTATTATAAAACACAATAAAATTTAATAAGTTACACTTTAGCCGCCCGGCGACGATTTTTTATCCAAACCAACTACAGATTAAAAACCGATCGAAAAGGTCCACCAGCAACAACAAAAATATAACGCGTCTAAATTAAATAGTAGTTATGACACTTAATACCCATACGCGAAAGCACACATTTTAAACAAGTAAGAGTTTAACGAGTTATTTTATATCGTAATGTTGGTTCGATGGACGTTCATAATTCCATATAAATGTTTATTTGTATGCAGTGTCGATGGGTTGACTGTCATACCCAAGTAAAATTTAGGTTATCTTTGACAGAGCGCGATAACTGTCACGTGACAATTTGGAGTGTTCTAGTGCTGTCATTTTATATTGGAATTGACGTATGTTTTCATGAAAATATTATTTTCGTGTTTAATTAAGAAACAAAATCAATTCCAAAAATTAGTCAGCATCACTATTAAAGCAATTTACGAACTTCTTGAATTCAAGCGTTTCTCTTGCGTTTATCTATTACTTACTTGAATGTTATTGGAAAACCATAGGGAATTAAACTTTGTTTTTTTAATGGTTACTCATTTAAGGAATTTGAACTAAAGCAGAAACCATAGTTTGAGGTGTTTTTTTTAACTTAGTCTGTATTGTCCCACTGCTGAGCAAAGGCCTCCCCCAAATCCCTCCAGTGATCCCTATCATCAGCTTAGATCTGCCACTCCTGTGAGTACTTATCCAGATCGTCCCGCCATCTTTTTCGTGGTTGACCTATTTTATTTGATGATATCCGTCTTCCTGTTGCCACTGGGTGACGAGCCTGGCCCACCTTTCTCTGCCCATTCTGCAGACATGACCTGCCCAGTCCCACTTCAGTTTGGCCGTCTTTTTGCCTACATCTGCAACTCCAGTTCTAAAGCGAATGGTGGTGTTTCGCACTTTGTCGATCCTTTTTAATCGAAGGATACTCATCTCCATAGCTCGTTGGAAAACCTTGAGTTTGGACTTCTGATTTTCGGTCATTGACCACGTCTGTGCACCGTAATTTAGGATAGGCAGAATACAAACGTCAACGAGTTAGCGTTTCAGAGAAAGAGGAAGGTCGCCCTTCAAATACGCTTTCATGGACCAGAAGCTCTTCCAGGCATTATCGATGCGGCGCTCGATTTCTCTTTCTTGCCTGTTTTCGTAGGAAACTATCTGGCCCAAGTAAATGTACTCATCCACGTGTATTGTAGGCAGGCATGAGAGATGGCACATCTACCACTTACTTTTTGTGCTATTGGTCAAAAGTTGAGTTCTTAACCTCTAGTGGAGGTTATTAATTTAAAAACAAATGTTAGGCCATTGCGGGACCGCATAATCTCTTGACATAAAGTGAGAAGTGGTCAAATGCCAACCAATATTTCATTTATACCCATAAACAAAACAATGAACTCACTGGTATAAAAATAAAGAAAATTTCAAAATTAAAAAAAGCTGAAATATCAGAATACAGAGAAACAGACAAAAATTCAATATTTTCTTCGCAAGGTATATAAAAAACTTTAGCCTTGTCTACGCTTACTTAGCTCTACACTAATATGACTTGCTGTTTGTCGTCCGGCCGCGGCCTGCTAGTTGATCCGCTCCGCCGCCCTTAAACAAACACCACCATGCGAATATCACAATAATATTCCAAAGTAATACTTACAAATTGGAACTATCTTCTAAGAACTTGAAACTTGCAATATTTTTAAGTTCGGCGGCTGAGAAAGTAAGAAATAAAGACATAAAACACACAACCAATACGTTATAATTTCATTGTTTAAATGAAACTACAAGTAATAAATAAACAGGAAATTGAAAGTAGTTTTTTTTTTCTAATCTTTTTTTTTGAAACGATAACAAACGCTCATTTGTTTCAATTGTTGAAAATCAGCTAAAGAACTGGTTTTTTTCTTACAAGCCAAGAAATAAATTTATTGAAACGTTCCATTCCCAGGCTAACAAGCAAATGATTCGGATTTTACGTAAGTCTAAGCTGTTAATACCCTGTTTGCATTTAGCCGAGCTCAGTCTAAGCCCAATAGATAACCACCAATTTTGTCTTTGCTCAGCAGTGGTGGATCCACTTCAGGCACTAACGTTAATTGGGAACAAGGTTCGTTGTTAGGTATCAACTTAGAATAATGACACCTAGAAGGAGCAAGCTAAGTACGCATGCTTACTGATGCCACTGAAATCCGGACACCATGTCCGGACCCGATCGACGCGTCGCGACGTACCGTCAGTGATCAAGGTCATGGTCTATTGGTAGGAGCTCCAACAAAATGACAGTTTGTGTAAATGGGTTTCACAATGATTCGGGAAAACACAAATAAAGATATAACTTACACATATACCAGTAGACAATAAGTTTTGACTTATATTAAGACTATATTAGCACTCAAAACCTTAAAATAAGTAATGTGATTTATCTAGAAAAAACTTTTGTTTTTAAATTTGAAAAATTGCCAGTAATGAGAAAATATTTTTCAAACTTTTAGTAAATTGGACGAAACTGATTTTATTAAATTGAAGTATTTATTTAATTATATTATATATTTTTGAGCATGAATATTATTTATGTGATAATAAAAATCAAAAAGACTAATCTAAAAGTCTCCTTAGAATAAATCAGTTTATTGTGAAAAAATATTCATATTTTCTATTAATATAATTAACAACTTTTAACTAAACGCGCTAGATAATGACTATCAAAAAATCCCCACAATTTAAGTTCAGAAATGACTTTAATCTCCCCACTTTTCAGGGAAAATGCTGTTGCAACATTATTTGGTTACTTCTGTCATGACACATATTTGACGTTCGGTTTTGGCTTCAAGTTTGACGCGTCTTTTTGTATGGAGCTATCCTTCTAGGTGTCATTATTCTAAGGGTATCAATTACAATACCTTCTCATGCACACAAACACACTGCTCGGTCTTAATGATGGTTTTGTGGAATCTTGTTTTCGGATCCGACCTGACATAGACATAGTTTAACCTACAAAATTTTGACCCAAAATTCAAATTCCAATTATTTATTGCATTCATGTTGTACATTGTTGGTCTTATATATAAATTAAGTTCAGAACATGAACCCTGTAAGGGCACTGCTATATTTTTAAATTAAACTGTAGTCGTGGTTTTAGTAACTGCGATCCTTTTTTTTTTAATACCAGGTGATTATCGAATAACTTCCAAAAACGATATGGCATACTCAGTAAGTGATGTAGTAACACTAGTAACTATAAGCGAAATATCGATTTTTTCAATTAACTTTAATTTTAGGGTCACAAGGTCACAAATTACTCGAACGATCAGTTTTATTTGTATCAAAACCTTACAATTAAAGTTAATTGAAAAAGTCTAATTTTCGATTAGATAGTTTCTATACATCACTTAGCATAGCATATCGTTTTCGGAAGTTATTTAATTATCACCCGGTATAATTCTAAGTATTTGTAATTGCATGTAAGTGAACGCTCTGTGTTCTTTTTGAAATTGAAATCAATGATCTTTAAACCGAATTGTGATTTGTGTGATAAAAGTGTTTCATCAATATCTGAAAATTATTTCTTTGTTCAACATTCAGTTAAATACACTCCCCAACAAAACAGTCAGCAATTGCTATATTACATAAATAAAACAAGCCCTCTTTACGATTGAGTATCAAATTACACCTGTACTTATTTTCGTAACGTACGTTTCTATTTGCAATACATTTCGTCTAATACACTTTATTACGCCTCATTCGTATCTCACATACGAATTGCGGTTAAACGCAACTTTATTATTTTTCAAGGCGGGACGCAGATGCGCAAAGGAATAATTTGCAGAATTCCAAGATACGGCGTCTACGAGATATGAAAGCATCCCGAGACAGATGGGAAACACGAGTACTCGAAGCCTTTGTACTATTTCAATCTGGGAAATGTAAATAGAATTACATGAATAGTCAATAACTGGAATATTAAAATCTGTATTTCCTAAACTGTTGTCATTTAGTTTTTCCGTACTGACTACTGAGTACTACGACAGCGCAGTCTGGTTGTGAGCTAAAAACAGTATAGGAAACAAGTATTTTGCCAACTAGATTTTAGATAGAATTATTCTCCATCAGATCGTATTAAATCTAGTGTTCTATCGAAAAATTCACACATCCCCTGCGGTGGGAATTGAGGAGTTTGGCGTGCCCCATTTGGGCAGCGGCCCTCTCCAAAAAGAGGAACGCCTGCCTCCTCCGAGCGCCCCAACGGGCGATTGCGCAACGGGCCGTAAGAGCTTACCGCACCGTAAGCTTCTCTGCGGCCTGTGCGCTGGCAGGCACCGCTCCCTGGGAGCTGGAGGCGGGCGTGTTGGCGGCCGTGTACCGCTGGACGGCCGCCAAGAGGGCCGCGGGCGAACCCTTTTGCCCTGAAGAGCGGGAGGCCGTCCGCAGGGAGGCGTATGAAGGCCTGGTTCGATTGTGGACGGCGGACCTGAGAGGTGCGGAGTCTGGCCGTCGAACCCTGGAGGCGCTCGCTCCGGTCCTTGAACGGTGGCTTGAGCGGCCGCATGGCTCCCTCTCCTACAGGATGGTGCAAGTGATGACCGGGCATGGATGCTTTGGCTCTTACTTGCACCGCATCCGTCGAGAGGGAGCACCACTCTGCCATGAGTGCGGCGCTGTGGGGGACACGGCGCACCACACACTAGCGGTGTGCCAAAAGTGGGCCCCGCAGCGCAGTGCGCTTATTGCAAAGGTGGGCCAGGACCTCACTCTGCCCAGCATAGTGCTTACACTGCTGGCAGATAAAGAGGCCTGGAGAGCTTTCGCCACCTTCTGTGAGGAGGTGGTGACTGCCAAGGAAGCCGCGGAACGCGCGCGGGAAGAAGATCCCGACGCTGATCTGCTCCGCAGGGCGAGGAGGGGGGGGAGACGGCGACCACCTGTTCGTCGCCTCCAACCTCTCCGTGGAGGAGGCCAGCTGGCGCGCGGTACGGGGGTCCCCGCGCCGGCATTGCACAGGCCTCCACCATCGCCTGGTAGGGACGGCTCGACACCCTCGGCTGTCCCTATCGACCCCTCCTCTAGAAGGGGGGGTCGCTTCCGGCCCGCCATGTAGGCGGGCCCCGTCCGGGGGAACGCGTAGAAGGCTTCGTGCTACTTACCGTTTTCCCCCACTATGGACGATGAGAGGGAGTAGTAGGGTTTTTAGTCGGTAGGCCACTGGGCGGTTTCCTTTAATAGGAAGTCCCCCCAGTGGAGAGTCCGACATAACCCGTCCGCCCCCCGGTGGACAGGTATGCGTAAGGCATTTCCCCTACTTAAAAAAAAAAAAAAAAAAAAAAGGAGTTTGGCGTGAAAAAGAAGAAACCAGTGCCTTAGCAGTGGGTAAATGTGAACTACACCAATAAAAGAAATGGTTACACATGCTGACCCACCAACAATACCTACAGTTAGTTAGGTATCTTAAGTTACAGCTAACTTGAAGTACCTATATCAGATGCCGATGCCTCTCAGGTAACCTAAATGTACATGTAAACACTACAGAAATGAATACTTAATTTCTTATAAATATTTTGATGATGTTTTAAAAAAAACAAAAATTATGGTTTTCTTAGACTTCTTGAAATATCTTTAAATAATAAGTGGACTCGACGCTATCAAAACCACATTAGCCGCCATCTTCATTAACATCCCATCTTTAAATCAGCGCACGCCATCGCAGTCTATAAAACGGCTATTACCAAAACATTCGCAATCGAACTACTTATTTTTAGGCGGCCCACTCAAACGGAACGGAGACTCGATTGATCAGGACCCTCAAAGGAAATAATCTTCGGTGCATTAAAATATAAATATGATCGTTAGCAAATCATTAACCGGCATTTTCCTCTGAGGAGCGACTGAGCAAATAGAGAGTTTTATCGATGTCTAAAAAACGAAATCGCTCGGATGTTTTTGTTTGGAAATGAAATATACGAATGAGCTTGCTAATTATATTAGGTTAAACGTAAAGCAGAATTTCACCCCACTTTTTAAAAGACGAGTTGGTAATGAGCTTAAGACTACGGTTTCCGAAGTCAATGTCTTTTTGAATTCACGTGCTAAAGCAAGCGGTCAATGACTACTAATTTGTGTACATTTACTCCTTCCTGTGTCGTTTCTTATAAAAATAAATTAAATTATTTCACTAATTGGCTCAGTAGTTTTTTTCTTTAAAATCCTCTGTTAAATTAAAATTATATTTTGTGATGATGTCATGGTCTATGTTTGTTTGTACATTTGGATGGCTGTTTAGCTCGGTTGGTATAGGTAATCTGCTAAAGCTGTGAGTCGAAGGTTTGATCCACATACGGGACAATAATATTTTGCGATGGTTTTGTATGAAGCTCCTACTATTTATTTAAGTGTGCAGTTTGTATGTACTTTGAGCACAAAAGCACAAAATAAAGAGTTTACAGAAGGACCGCTCTCGCCTTTTTCCCAATACTTGCCTGATCGCCCAGGGTTGCTACTATATTCGCCCGATTAGACCGATTTGACAAAACCCGCCAAAAATAAATAAAGTGAAAAATTGTACCAAGATTGACATCAACAATAATGAAAAAAAAGGGTGTACCTCAAATACTGGTGTTTTACTAATGCATGGTAGATAAGTTACGGAAAAAGTAAAGCCCATTTCTACTGGGTTGAATGTGTTACGAAATAAAATGTTTTACCTGGGTACCAATACACTTATACTACTTAAAGTACTTACTAACTTGCAAAAGTTATTTGAGTTTTACTTAGCTAGCAAAATCATTTGGTACCTAACTTAAACACTGTGTAATCGCAATTTTGTGTGGTGTTCATACCGCCAAATTTTTGATTTTTGTCCATTGAATCTGACGTACAAATAATATTTCAATGTTTTTGACAGTGCGACTTACCGCGAGACTGGAACTGACTGACTTCGCCTGTAAACTCACGTCTCTGTGAGCGTGTGTCAAAAATGGCTTGTTGTTCTAAGCGGGCTATCTGTCAGAGCGCCGCGCATGCCTAATTTGTGACAAAAGTTAGTAGTTTGATAGGTTGTCTGGCAAAAAAAACCTTCAGAAATAGGAGAAAATTAATGCTGAGTAACACAAAAACGGATCATAATCTGTTAATTACATTCCATGGGGTACAAAAGAGACTGAACGAATCTCAGTATTTCCGTAAAATTTGTTTAAGTAAATATGTAGCTAATTGCACAAAATAAAGAGTTTACAGAAGGACCGCTCGCACCTTTTTCCAAAACTTGCGTGAACCGCCTAGGGTTACTACTATATTCGCTCTGAATTTTTAAAATGAAGTAAGTATCTAAGTTATACCTACTTTACCGAACCGGCCAAAAACAAAATTCATCATGTGAAAAATTGCACTAAGTTCGACAAAAACAAAAACACTCGCGACAGTGCGACTTTCCGACTCACCGAAGCTCACTGACTTCGCTTGTAAACTCATGTCTCTGTGTGCGTGAGTCAAAAATGGCGTGTTATTCTAAGTGGGCTATCTGTCAAAGCGCCGCGCATGTCTAATGTCTAATTTGTGCTAATTGGCTATCACATTAATACTGTGTGTTTTACCCTATTTTGTGTGCTTTTCGATCTTTTATTAGGTTTGACTCGAGAATAGCAAAATAAAAAACAAACAAAAATAGCCTTGTTCGAAAAAACTGCTTAAGCAGGTAACAGGGTGTCCCGGGAAGTAGAATGATATCAGAAAAGCGCATAGCTGGGGTCATTTCTGACCTTTTTAGCCCTTTCAATATTGGTCCGATTTCTAACCGTTGAAAAGTCCAAACAAAAGTAATTATTTTAAAAAATGTAGCAAATCTCCTAACTTATACAAACATCGCCTTAATGATTTAGTGTTGTTCCTTAGGTGCCTACTGAATAATCCATACACAACTTTATGTTTATTAATTTAAGTATGTTTATGTAAGTTTATTTAATGCTAACTTAATAATATGTATGTATATTGTTTTAGTCAATATGTTTATTTTTTATTGATTAACTGCTCATCTTGCACCACCTCAACTGTTTAATCTTTTTTGTTTCGCTACCCGAAGGTTGCCAGGAAGAGATCGCTTCTAGCGATAAATTGTACTAATAAGTTATGTAAACTTTATTTTTGTAATTGTTATATTTGTGCAATAAAGAATATCTTATCTTATCTCATATGATTTGCCAAAAAATTAGCGAATTATTTCTCTTACTTCGATTAGTTATATTATTGAGCTAGAAAACATGTGCCCGAAAAGATCAGAAATTACCCAGCTACGCGCTATTTTGATTTGATCCTTACTTCATAGGACACCCTGTTACCTGCAAATGCAGTTTTTTGAACCCGGTTGAATAGTAGGCCTGAATAAAAACACGGTCAATTCTGGATATAGGTTTGTGAACTTGTTAGATTCAGAGGTAAGTTGACTATTACCTTCTTTTGGAACGGAACACTGAGAAGCTTTCACATAGAGTATTGTTTACCTTTACTGGACAGATTTGCAAATTTTACGATGAACACAAACAGGGTGTTCTGTACGTCTACCACGAGTTGCCACTTTAAATTTACGTTATCGTTCGCGTAAAAAAAATGTATTGGGATCTATTGACATGACATGACAGGATAATATCTAATCCCAATAAAAAAAAATTACGTTAACGATAACGTAAATTTTAAGTGGCAACTCGTGGTAGACGTACTGTACCTCAAACATGACTTGTCAATTTAAATTTACGTTATCCCTCTCGTAAAATATTTGTATTGAGTTTCCGTACAGCGCCCTCTTTAGTCGAAATGGAACTAAAAAACAGTACCTACCCTATCGTAAGATGCTTGATGTACCGTACGTTGACTCTATTCAAGGTACCGTTTTTAACCTACATTTCGACTCAATAGAGGCGCTGTACGAAATCCCAAAACAAATATTAACGCGAACAATAACGTAAATTTAAAGTGGCAGCTCGTGGTAGAAGCACTGGTCAGATTTGAACTCATGTAAAAACAAGGCAAAACTGTAGGAAAGGTCACCGGGCACCATAATAAGGAAACTATACCAAAGCTGTCTCTAGTTTGGTGCACGGCCAACTGCCTTGTCCTCAATCCCAGGAAATCCAAATTAATGATAATAGGCTCAAAACTGTCAAAAAATCAACTCTGACACTCCACCAAATATTGTCAATAATGAGGAACCTGTCGAGCTTGTGGACAGGGCAAGGAACCTAGGCCTAATTATGGACAGAAATCTTAATTTTGAAACGCACATTGCTGACTGTGTCAGAAACTCATTCTACTGATTGAAACTGCTGTACAGAATCAGACCATTCCCCAGTGAGCAAATCAGGATCACTTTATGCGAAACGTTGGTGGAACTATTGTGACACAGTATACGGACTATGCCTACTGACCAGATCAGTCAAACTGATTCAGCGTGTGCAGAATGCCTGCGCTCGTTTTTGTTTCCACATTCCTCCAAGGATGCATGTCACCCCCTTTCTCAACTCTGCTAGCATGCTAAAGATGGAGGCCCGCAGAATGCTTCATCTTGCCACTATGTTGTTTGGAGTAGTCAGCACTGGGAAACCCAAATACCTGTGGAACAAGCTGGTGTGGGCTCAAGAGCGGGCCGGGTGCCCCAGAAGATCGTGTAAACACATCTTTGTAACCACAAAACATCGCACTACGGCCTTTCGCGGGTCTATCAGATTTGCCACCTCGCGGTGCTGGAATGACCTCCTCCCACCAATGCGCGACCTGAAAACAGTCTACTCATTTAGAAAAGCTTTGAAAAAGCATCTCTTATCAAAGCAAATTTCAGACCCACAGTATAGCCAATGTCTCACCTCCGGTTTGTTCACGACGCGATACGCTGGGGAGCTCTAATGTGATCAATATCATTCTTGGTTTTCTTGACTTGTTTTCCTGTTTTTTATCTTCTTTTTTAACTCTGCCACGGATTTGCAACTGTTATTTTGTTTTTATGTGGGTGCACGCGGTTAGCATTCAACGTGGCAATCAAAGGAAAGTAATGCTGTAATTGGTATCTGTCCTGTCACTCTGTCAGTGTGACAGAAAGCTGCAGACTTACCACAGATTACACACTAAATTCCAGTACCTACACTCGAATTTAATTAATTTTTTGCACACTGCACACTATGTTTTTAATCACCTAGTTTAGTTAGTTTTTAATACTTCAAGGCTGGACGACCACCTCAGCAGGCCCTGCCAGAATACCAGCGTCTCTGCCGTGCTTGCACTGCAGTGGCACATGCTGAGGCAGGGTCCTGATTGGCCCACTACATCTTCGTTAGTTTTTATTTCTTGTCTTATTTGTATTTATTTTGTACCCTCTAGTTTAGGCTAATTTTAATTTGTGTTTGGGTCAATAAATTGTTTTTCTTTCTTTCTTTCTCTAGTTTGCGATAGTATGATTTGCATTAATGTGGGTGTGAAAAAAAATGTTTTCGAACGAAATACCTACGTATTTAAGTATTGTCAATTTTTTTTTATAACAACCAAGTTCTACCAAACAATAAGTACAATTGTATCGTTTAAATAGGCTAGGTGCATCTGTTTTTTTTTTTTTTTTTTTCGCCAGACTACACACTTCTTGTAATGGTCTCGAAGTAGGGATTATTAAATCCCTATGTTACGAGGTACCACACAAGGGAATAAGCTAGGGGCGTCTCCCAGCACACCCAGACCCGAGTCAATTCAGAAAATATCGTTTCCTGAATTGACCCGACCGGGAATCGAACCCGGGACACTACGGAAATCGAGGCGAGAAACCGTGCTTCAGCACACTACGCCAATCGTGTCGTGTTTGTTCTAGATGTCAGGCCCAAGTTAGGCATTTCTCGCATAAATAACGATTTTTATTGATGTGTTGATTTTTACTGCTGTTGCTAAAATAAAAAGTATGTGCATGAAATCAAACTGGGGTAAAACTGAATAATTAACATCTATTTTGGTTTTTTGCGCAATTTTCCACAAACCGGGTCAGATTACACCTGATGACCTTTAATTTTTTTTTCGCATACTAATGCTGGTGGCCAATGTTTAGCAGTGGTCCTAGATAATGGCGATCAATGTGAATGATAACATAACATAACATACCATCACGACTTCATCCCAAACGGGGTAGTCAGAGGTAAGTGACTGTGTCGTCATGGTGAACGAAACACTCAGAAGCCTACTCTTCGCCAGTGGTATTAGAACCCAACGTGGTAGGTGGTGAGCCTTCCGCTGTTATCCGGGTTAGTTTGGTTTTTTATAGATGTTTTCCATCGCCGTAGAGTAAGTCGGATATTTAACAATGAATTTTGGTTCTGACCAGATTTGAACTCGGGACCACACGATCCACGATCTGAGTTCGGGTGCTGAACCACTAGGCCACTAGGCTAGGTATGTGAACGATGATGATGATAAATCAAGATTTCCGGGCATTCCAGCCTCCAGGTTTTAAAACAGTAACAAAACTTATCGTCATCCCAAAGACGATATTTTCCCGAAATAGCAATCAAGGCTCGCTTTAAAATTTATAACCACAACTTTAAGAGCCCTCGCGGACATTTGAATGTTTTAACATTACTTAAGTCCCACTCTCCGTTTTGTTCAAGGGAACGGAAATCATCTTAATGCTGGTAATTATACAGATTCACCGAATTACTCGGTCATAAGTAAACAAACGGAATGCCCTATTTACAATCGTTGACGAGGAAAGTTATTTAAGGGCGTTAGCTGGGGGTGGATCGAAAACGTTGCATTTTTGTAAGATTTTCACGATTATTTCATTGAATTGAATCAAACTTAAATTTTTGCTCTGTTATTGTGTGCCTTATCCTATTTAAAAACACATTGAATTGTTTATAATTAGGTAGTCGCCAATCATTTGCTAAATTAAAAAAACATGATAAAAAACTTAAAAAATTACTGTATAGTGTACACAGTTAAATTTATAATTATGAAATAAAAAGGTGCATTCAATAATATAGAGATAATTTATACTTAATTTGAATTCAGTTAAATAATCACGAAAACTTGACGAAAAATGCGACGTTTACGATCTACCCCAAACACAAAAAGCAAACCCTCTTAAAGCGTCAGTTGCTTGAGGCTATTTCTATGTTTGTTTATTTTGTATCATTACATACCTATGCCTGTGACAATTTTTTTTGTCATCATCATTATTTGACGTCACAATTGGCGTAGTGCACTCTAGCACGGTTTCTCGCCTTAACGTCCGTAGTGTCCCGGGTTCAATTCCCAGTCCGGTCAATCCAGGAAACGACTGGGTGTGCTGGGAGACGCCACTGGCCTGACGCCAATTATTTTTCTCTACTTCGAGACCATGACAAGTGGCGTGTTGTCTGGCGCATATTTACTTATTTATTATTTCTGCATGTCACTTTTTAGGGCTACTTCTGCAATTGAAAAGTTTTAGACTGATACTATTTCACAGATAAACAATGGTATGAAACGTCAATTTGAGTTGAGTTTGCATGACGTAATAGTCACGTGACTGGGAATAAAAGATTTGTTTTTTTATATACCAGCCAGGACGCTCAATTCACTTACAAATGCGAGCATAAGGCCCCTGGGTAGTATTCAAATCTAGTCTTTGCGCAATATGGCTGTATCTCTCCTCATTGCCCTAACGCGCCAATCACCAATCAAGTCGTTACAGAGGAAAACATTTTGCAAAAATGAATAGCATTACGTTTGTAAGTAGCAAGATTAATGGATTGTTGACATTAAAAATTGTAATTAAAAGTGACATCAATCAGACTCCTCCCCGCCCGATCTCTGTTACAATGGTCTGAGAGCTGTGTTTTTCTTTTGATCAAAAGAAATTAATGTTCTATGATTTCTTCATTTCTTATTACCTTATAACGATTTTAATTTACGGGTAAGTTTTGTTCTAGCTAAATCTACGTAGATTCATCTAGACTTTACTCATTAAATATAATTTACTCAAATGATCAACGCAACAAACGCCTACGTAATTACCGGTAGATTTTCAGAAGACTTACATGAACGACCCGTCATATTCAGTAAGTGATGTAGGTAACTATGCCAGTAAGTGAAAAAATCAAATTTTATTTTTTCAATTGACTTTAATTCGTAGGTTTTCATACAAAAATACATACTTACTGACTGTTCGAATGATTTTGTATAGTGACCTGGAAATGAAAGTAATCTTTATTTTTTCATTTTCACTTAGATAGTTCGTTCAAAAACTAATAAATATCAAAAATATAATCATATCGTTTTTGTAACTCTTTTGAAAATATCCCGGTATATTAAGTTCGGGTAAGGTTTCTTTTCGTATTTAGTTCGATCATCGTCCTGTATAAGCCATGACTTTAGTCTTGACTTTCGAATATCATGCTTTCAAAACTCACAATAAGACAGTTGCAATCTTAAAAATAATTGCAATTAGATGGACCGTTTCAGCAGATTTGCTTCAGTCCTTTCACATAACGACAAACGGCGTTTTGTCGCGTTTAATTATAACAGGCGGAGCGGAGGGCAACTTAAACATAAACAGATCAAGTATCTACCATGAGCGGTACAATTCCGGCGTATTTACAGCACGAGTGAAGTAAGGGTGCGTGCATAGACTAACGGATCTGGAACATGGAGTACATTACATGGGAACTTAACTGTAACAATATAAAGCGATGACCTTTACTCCTGCTTATTACACCACCACGTTCAAGAAATAAAGTGATCGAATTCCTAAGATGAGCTTATTAGGCTTTCTTGACGTAGCTTTTTCTGGCACGAGTTTGTGTGTATGGAAAACAACGAAATCCTGAACTAACCTCAACTTCAGGGACGTCCTGTTGGTTATACGAGGCTATGGCGATGTCAATGACGAAGATTAATATAGAATATCGTTCCCAATCGCTTATGAAGATTAGGGAGAAGTAGCAGCCAGCTGTAGTGAGCTGGCACGTCCTGCGCTTGAATACCTGCTTCGAAGTCCACTACAACATCAGCCATGACCACGACCACGACCACGACCCAATGGAAGGAATTGCTTCTTCTGCCCATGCTCTGCAGGCGTGTTGGTGAACTTAAGATGCTCGGATACGTCGTCATTCCTCCCTTCTGAAGTAGCAAAACACTGAGCATAGTTCTCCTTACTTCTCACCGTAGGAAATTTAGTGACCTTGACCCTTCCTATGAGGTCCATAGTCTCTATTTTGAATCTATAAATTAACCACACGCTGCATGGTTGTAGACTTTTGCCAGTGCAACAAGATGCACTCCGCCATTTTGAACGAGAAAACTGTGACGTTATCTATGCTTAGATAGAAAACTAAATAAAACAACTTGGGCAAGGAATCAGACGGGATATTTTTATTTCCTCCTAATTGCTTGATCGAGTGGTTTTTCTAGAATGTCTGTCTACGGGGAAATTGTATTGAGATGGGTGACGCAAAACACCGAATCGAATAACTGAATTTGTCCCATATCCTCTTTTCATTCTTCAGGATGGCTCTCCAAACATTCCGCTCTCCACTCACCAGCGTTGGCTCAGTAGCTTGCAAGCTAAACGGCTGCGCTCGAGTCGACAGATAACTAGAAGAAATCTACTGGACCAGCAATCTGGAAGGATATTTTTATCGGAGTTTGGAACCCACCAGATTGCTTAGTCTAGTTTTTATCCGTCGCTCTACTAACTCCGCTTTCCGCTCACTAGCCAGCGCAGCCTGCTGGCTCTGTAGCTTGCGAGCTAAATGGCTGCGCTCGAGTCGCGGCCGGCTAATGAAATAAGATCCCAGCTCCGACCTAAGGAATGGCGGAATTAAAACTACATAAATGAGCGGACGGTACCACTCAGAATGGGAAAATTCGAGCGCCACAGATATAATTCGCTGCAAGTTCTGTGACATTCGAATCGATTTAGTTAGAATATACAAGCGCGCTAGCTTTATGTACTAATTACAAAGTAATATGATAAAAGCGAGAAGTTGAGATTATTGCAAAGTCCCTTTTTTTTAAATTGCCCGTTAAGATGACCTTACTTCACCTGATGGAAAGCGGTCGTAAGGTGCAGATATGAGGCTGACAAGCACAGTCATGCAAACGAATCACTGAGCTGGCCGTCCTCATCTTTAAGGCCTGCAAAAATGCCTTTTCACGCCCCGCTTGAAGACCCCAGGACAATAAGAGTAAGGAAACACATGCGTTAACAATACAGTTCGATATTAGTTTACCCTGCTTTGAAATTCTTCTTCCCGTTCCGAAATAAAGACTCGTTATTGTTTTTGTACGTGACTTTTAAACTGTTCAAAATATTGTAAAATAAAATGGGAAGGCCATGATTGATGTTGAGATGCGCACCATGAGGAGAGGCCGCGTTATTTCGTACAACTCGTATGAGCACAGACCAAGTCAAAATAGATGACGCGTTTACTTGTCAAAATTTAGTGCGATGCACCTCTTTTGACGCTACTTCATTTAGTACACTCTCAACCGTTATATCAAGTCTTAGTTTAATTAATAAATAATAAATAAATAACGGATGTTAAAATTAAGTAACGCTCATCATCCCATGAGCAAAATTAATTTCGATTCAGAAATAGCGCATTCCTCTATCACTAGAACGGTATCATTACCACACAATAAGCGTCAAAAACATCGCACACTGGGTTTCCATACAAACGATTGTTGTAGTTAGTTAAAAAAATACATGCAAAGATAATTTAGTTTTGGTATACATTTTAACCCTGCCGCTGATGTTGATTTATATTCATTTATTAATACGAGTAGCGCGTCGCATGCACCTCCTGTCTACCGAGTTCCTGTTCGTTAATAATGACGTTACAAAAACAATGCGAAATTGCAAGTCCGAATCTCTGATGAGGCTTGTTATGATTTGTAAAGCCAGTTGGATAAGCTGTTTTTGCTACACAAGTTTTATTTTAAATTGGTCATGACTAAAAGTTCAAAAACTTAACAAGTTTATACCGAATGCTGTGCCTTTTAGGATAAAAAGTGTGGTCACTTGACTTACAATGACCTGTGGCGTGATTGCGGACAGGCAGCGGAATATTTTAAACGTAGAAGTGAACGTAGGTAGCGTAAGTTATATTTGTTAGAAACAAACTGCTACAAATAACCTGAAACATCCTACTTAATATTATAAATGCGAAAGTTTGTGAGGATGTATGTAAGTATGTTTCTTACTCTTTCACGCAAAAACTACTAAACAGATTTGGATGAAACTTTACAGTAATACAGCTTATACATCAGAATAACACATAGGCTGCAATTTATTAAGATTTTATGTAATTTGGCCATGATATATAACGATAACGCGGGCGAAGCCGCGGGCGGAATGCTAGTATTTAATAAAATCTCCAAGCACCAGCAATCACAATAAAACGATATACTCGTAAGTATGATTCAAAATGTCCGAACATCAGGTTCATTATAAAAATGAAGGGCCCTTGTTTGAGATTGGACATTACCTTTATTATGAACAAACTTTAAATTGGCCTCTATACATAAAAAATTAAATAAATAATTGCCCTAAACCTCATTTATTACTAAGAAGTATAGTAATAAGCCTATATACTGTTTCACTGCTAGGCGAAAGGTCTCCATCACTTAAATCAAGTTATCGCAACAATTTGCTTAATCACCACGGTATCACCAGCTATCTTAAGTAAAACACGAAAACACATATTTTTTTTATATTGCCCGTCAAGATGACCTCTCTCCACCTGATGGAAAGCGGTCGTGAGGTCCAGATATGAGGCTGACAAGCCCAGTCATTCAAACGAATCACTGGGCTGGCCATCCTCACCTTGAAGGCCTGCAGAAATGCCTTTTAACGCCCCGCTTGAAGAACCCGGGACTATAAGAAGATAACACATGTGCTGGAAGGGCGTTCCACGTCTAGATGGTATGACAAAGAAACGAGTCACCGAACCTTTTAGTTCGGGCCAACAAATGCTGAATTGTGTGTGGATGACGCCGTAGTACAGCACGCGTGGTACGGGAGTGGAAAGGTGAGGGCGGAATAAGCTGGAATAACTCGTCGGAGCATTCCCCATTGTAGAAACGATAGAGAACACGTCTTAGCCTGGCAATGTCAACATAATCATGTGTTCGCAATGCAATCGAATTGCATAGGTATTTCAAAAGTAAGACCAATATAATTTTTAAATTACTTCTAAAAATCTATTATAACCGAATAGCGATGAGATATTAATGACGTTTGACGATGAAAGTACCAAAACTGCTTTACAAAATGCGTGAGGGCTGAATGTGACTTATAAGACGACACTTAGATTAAACACAATATTAGTTTCCAACCTCCCCGCTACCGCACAAGTGTCGACCTGCGGTTCTTACCGAAATGGCACTGAATTAACATAATAAATCTGCCTGCCCCATCAATCAAGCGGCCAGATGACTGCTCTCAAAGGTTTCCTAAGCCCTCACTTTCATCTGGGCCAGAAAACCTGGTAATTATGCAGGAGAATGCGTTAATTTACTTTTTGTGCGTAACGACGATTCTTTTTGAATACAATGGGTGATTTAGGCTTGCGAAGTCATCAGTAGGTGTGGCTTTTCAATTGGGTGAATGAAGAGTCGAACTGTAA
This sequence comes from Udea olivalis, assembly GCA_947369235.1. Taxonomy (NCBI): domain Eukaryota; kingdom Metazoa; phylum Arthropoda; class Insecta; order Lepidoptera; family Crambidae; genus Udea; species Udea olivalis. The sequence goes on along the minus strand of OX376341.1, from coordinate 7,473,420 downwards.
GTGTTCTTTGAAATTAATAATAAGTAAAGCTTTGCATTCAATTTAAGTAATTTATTCTGAATGGATAGATATCTTAGGGATATAAATTGATTAACAACTAGCTGTCCCTTAGCGGCTTCGCTCGCGTAGACAGACTTTCACATTAAAATATATATAGGCGAAATTAAAAAAAATGTACCCTTGTCCCACTCTGATAATGTTGCTTACTTTATATTGGTGAAATAAGTAGTTTTGGAGCCTATTCAATAAAAACAAACAAATCTTACCCCTTCATAATATTAGTGAAGATATGCCTAAACCACAAAATAATATACCGTACGTCCACTACCTACGTACTTTACTTATGTAACATGCATCTTCATTTTACTGACTTAGTAAACCACTTTTATGCATTTTTAATTAATTAGGATAAATTATTCAACTCTAAAAAACAAAAAATTTAACAAAAGAAAAACCAACTTCAAAAAAACTATTTCAAAACAAAGCACTAAAAAGTAAAGAAATAATTGCGTATTCTTCTAAAACTTATACGATAATACATATAATGTAGGTACAATTATTGTTATTGTTGGAGTCGGTGTCAGCCAAGGAAACACTACAATATACCTACCTATTTTTTACATCTTACGTTTACGTATGTATGTAGTAGTTACAAACCTACATTGGCTGACACCGACTCCAACAATAACAATATTTGTACCTACATTATATGTGTTATCGTATAAGTTTAAGAAGAACACACAATTATTTCTGTACTTTTTAGTGCTTTGTTTTAAAATAGTTTTTTTTGAAGTTGGTTTTTTTGTTAAAATTTTTGTTTATATCTTGATTTTCAGTGAATAGTTCTTATTTATTTTATACATCGATAAAGTATCGTCCAATTGCTCCTAAGAAAGGAAGAGTTCCGTTACTTTGTCATGGATCCAATAATCAGAACCTAACCAAACTCTCATCAAACTACCCTTGAAGTATATCCTATACGGTGGGGGCTCGGGTTCACAACACTGACCGTTTCACTCATTTATCACTCATTCTGTCGTGCAGAGAAGCGACGCATGGCTCTCGCTGAAGGTCGCGGCGGTGGCCGCACTCGAAGCTAACTCTAGCCTCCGGATTCGGTCGGAGCCGAAACCAGGGCATCAAATTTTGTGATGTAAACTCGTTCCTTATCCACTCCTGGTGGCAGCTTTTGTATAGTCTGTAAATCGCGTACAGACCCGCGATTCCAATGAGCGTACAAATCAAGTACACCACAATACTAATATTTGATACGTGCTGATCAGCATGTGCTGTGTTGGAGCCGCCGCCTGATGCACTTTGGTTAATGAAGACTTCGTCTTTTTCCACTGTCGAACGGCACATTATGAAAACTATTATCGACTGTCCAGTTAATCAGAATTATAACTGTGAATATTACGAATTATCGCCCGACCGAACACCGGCAGACCCGTCTCGGATGGCAAGGTCGCCATATACGGTGGGTGCTCGGGTAATCACTTAAAGACGTAGCTCTCTGATTAAATCATATTTATTGTGTGTCAAAATACAGAGTACATCGGATTATATATTACTATACTAACGCACACGCATGTAGTTACATACACTCACTACAATCCTTTCCAAAAAAAAAGAAGCATCGAAATCGGTTGGCGGGTAATTGAGTTATTCGTCCATTTGTCGCGCATTCTGTCTATCTAGATTTAAGACTTATATGGTTTTCTCATAGATGCCACTGTCAGAACTAAACCAAATTTAAATGGGAAGCACCAGCTTTCAAATAAAAAAAGAATTATCAAAATCGGTTCACTCAGTCGAAAGTTGTGAGGTAACAAACATAAAAAAAACATAGTCGAATTGAGAACCTCCGACTTTTTTTGAAGTCGGTTAAAAATCAAAGGAATAGAACCTGCGAATGCCCAAAGTATAAAATTTACGAAGCTTCGAGAATCTTTGTAAGGATTAAAAGCACTCAAAAAGTAGTGTGATTTGAACAGATTTAGTACCTACATTTTGTACAATATATTTTTTTAATATAAATGCGAACTAAAATTTAATAAGCCTATTTTTAAAAATTTAAAACTCAACTTCAATTCAGTAGTATCTTTTTTTTAACCTAAGAATATTCACGCTACTACGAGTACGTGTACGAACGAACGGAAGCAGACCGGCCCGATTCCTAGTCCTTCATGTTTTGTCATTTCTCAAAGACAAAAGTTTAAGTTATTTATTTATTACTATCTTAAAATTCGTTGAACTAGACCTATCACGAAAACAGTTTATTATGTCGTCAATCGCAGTCTACCACCTAATCAGACACCGAACCACTAACCAACTTTAAAAGTTATCAGCCGAAACTTCAACGCGATTACACCGGTGACTGTCACGTATCCAAATAGTAAACTTATCTTACTTAAGCCAAACTTGGTATTTAGTTAAACCTAACTCGCTTGTTTGTCGCTAAGTGGCTGTTTGATTGTTTTAGGCGCAGGTACTAAGCCTATGTGAAATATGTCGCTACTTACTGTTTAAGCCAAGTTCTCGGCGGGCTTAAGTTTTACAACTTAGATATGGTGCATGTGTGAGACTTGTGTGCTGAGAAGTTCGAAATGGTATTCCGGTAGATGTATTGCAAAGTTAAATGCTGACTTTGACAAGCACTTGAGAATGGTTACTAAATACAAAGCTTCTGATAGAAAACTATTAGTAGTATTTTTAACGTAATCATAATCATTTGCAGGTATGAAAATTCTACTTCTGGTCATTATCGTGGTTTCTCTCATTGTTTTACAGTAGGCTATTGTAGAAGGACGGCATTTACAAAAACCCCTCGACCCCTCTAATTGAGAGGCCTAAGTCATCATCATCTCTCAGAGCAATGTTGGATCAACCACTCCTCTCACTACTCTTACTTTAATGTCTTATTTTAATTTAGCTAATATCCAGATGTAATTTCTGAGTAACACATTTGAATAAATATGATTTTTTATTTTTGCTATATGAGGTTATGGTTCGGAGGCTGGTCGTTCATCAAATCATGGTAATTTTCGCTAGGTAATCGAAACGCAAATAAGAAAACTAAAGTCACATTACACACCGACTAAACTTAAGTAAATGGCAGTGGTAGTGCACAAACCACAAATAATTAAATTACTTATTCTTAAGCAGAAAAGTTATGGAACTACTCCTTCCCAATTTCTACACTTTTTACCTAAGACACTAACGATACTTTCCGTTAGGGCTTCCCGTACCTTGATCCGGAGCACAGCCTCCTCAAAGATATGGTCATCTATGGCCAGAACTTGACCGTGGGTGACTAAGACCATAGAATATTACCAACACGACAAGTTAAGGCCCCTCTTTGGAGGGGGGAGGGAGGTAGGACTGAGGTATTTAAGAGAGGACAATAAAGACATAACATACAGATAAAGTGTTCCACTGGCTATTTCAAAAAAAACAATTATGTGATGATGATGTAAAATTATTGAGATAGTAACTTGTTTTGAAAGACCTTTACTTCAGTTGGCCATATTTATACGTTCAGTCTACATTATCATTCCTCAACTTTCACCATTCCCTCCGAATTGTATTTTCTGTGCGATAACTTAGTTGCAGCGTCTAACCGCTTTATCGTCTATCGATTGGGACGACACGGGCACAATAATAAAACGATCGCGACGCGGCGCATAAAACTCCACTCCACATTAGTCCCAGGGAGTTTAATTTACGAAGTTACGAACACAGATGAAGTACAGAGAGTACGTTTTATAATTGGTAAGAAGAGACGCCACGTGAGGTAAAGTGTACTGGAGGACCACTTCAACGCCACAGACAAGATCGGTCGAAGAATACATGACTTGCCGGAATCGATTCGATAAGAAGAAGGTTAAGTGTGAGGTATGCAGGGGCATAAATGAGGTCTAGGCGGGGTAAATGCTTAAATTGTCCTCCCAGCACAACTTCATGGTATGCCAAGTTCATACGATTCTATTCTTGCAGGATAACTATTTAATATGACGTGCCTTAGTACACAGGACGTTGCAAAAACATCGCGAGAAGTTACATCCTTCGCCCACTAGTCCGGCTACCAACCAAGCGTGGCGATCAACTCTCACTTACCTGAAGAAATATACAGGGTGTCCCTGGAAGTAAGGATATAATTAAACTAGCGCATAGCTGGGGTCATTTCTGACCTTTTTAACCCTTTCAATGTTGGTCCGATTTCTAACCGTTAAAAAGTTATGATGATATTTCTTTTTTAGAAAATCGCTTAAGTCCATTAAAAAATAATTATTTAAAAAATATATCAAAGGTACCAACTTATTTTTTTTGCCAAAAGGTTAGCAGGTTTTTGACTAGTTATTTTATTCAACTAGAAAACCCATGTCAATTTAAAAAGTTGAAATATTGCAAGAAAAAATCTTTATTGAAAAAAAATACTTCAAGTTCAAGCTGATATCGTAAAAAAAAGAGTAGTTCTGAAAGTTCTTCAATTATTTAAAAAAGTTGCTTGCAAATTCTTTTGAAGTATAAATTATAGAGATATTTTAATTAATTCTAAAGTTGTGAGTATTTTGAACAAGAAAGTCGTATTTTTTGGAGTTTGTAATTTCAACCTATGGATCTTTTTTTTCACGAAAGTCCATTTATGTTACTTTCTGACAAATGAAAGACGCTTTAAAATTTAGTATCATTAATTTTAATGAAAAAAATAATAAAAACAAAGCCAAAATTTCAAAATGGTTTTCTACAAAATAAAATTTGATAATTCCACGAAAATTCATTGATGGTACCTTTTTGTCGTATGAAAGTTAGTGTAAGTCATTAAAACTGTGTTGTTGCTGTGTATCATCAATCCGCAAAGAAAAAAAAAGAAAAATCAAGAAAATATGAATATTTTTTCCACCTAATGGAAATAATGATTCCTCTTTTTTACTTACTAGCTTCTGATTTGCTGATTACATAGTCAAAAAGTGATAAATAATATTGCAATTCCAAAAAAAAACGCATTATAAAGTTGTCGTAAGTAGATTTTCATGTACAAAATTTCTGACTAACTCTCCGGTAGTGGAAAACAGCGATAAAAAACCTAATTAACTCGAATAATGGCGAAAGGCTCACCACCTGCCACGTTAGGTTCTAATATCATTGGAAAAAGGGGGCTTCTGAGTGTTCCGTTCACCATGACGGCAACAGTCACTTGCCTCTCACTACCCCGTTTGGGATATAGTCGTGATGGTATGTTATGTTATTATGATAAGCAATAGCTAATGAAATGAATATTTGTAATGAGTATCGCGACTTGACAAACATGGCATAGGACACAGGTGCCGGGTGAGGCAACTTCTGAAGGGTTGACAGTATGTGACGGTAGGAAATAAAGAAAAAGTACACACACTGGTCTCTCTGTACCTCTGGTCTCGCGCTGTGAACCAGTCGATTGCCAATAAGCAAACAAGGCGCGCAAAGTCGGAGTATTTAACTTAATTTTTGTGCTTCCAGAGGGTTAATTGAGAGAGACGCAGCGGAATGTCGTCACAAAAGAAGCACTTAAATGAACGATAGCACTCCACCGGCTCAAAATAAACTTATCTCCAGCGGGCAAGGGTTAAAATCATTTAAAAGCTGGAGTAATTGTAGGTGGGTGCGCAAGGGTTGATGTGGTTGATTCAATCAAGCGCCACTGTTCCGCTAATAATGTTATTTATCGAGTTTTTGAACGGAACAGGATGCTTAACAGCCTTAGCAACCGCCTGAGTAACCGGGAATATTCTTGAATTAGACGCACGAGTCAGCGGCGTGCTGAAGCACTGCGAAATATGTACTAAACAAATAGGTACATATTTCGCAGTGAACTGAACTGAACCGGCAATCTGTATAATCCGGCATTGTATATGTCACCGGCAATGTGTATAATTCAGGTATTGTATACAATGCCTAGGCAATGTATTGTCAAAAGTTATTTACCTACTCTGTAATTTGTTTAAGTATCTCAATAAAACCTAATCATTAAAGGCAAAATCGATTTATTTCACACATTGCCAGAAGACCACTGGGTATTTTATACAATACCTGGGGATTGTATACATTCCTAGCCAAAGTATCTAATGATCATATTCGTAATATTTCATACAATATTGCCTAACGCATGTGGCATTGTACATTGCCTACCCATTCTATACAATACCTGAATTATACACATTTCCGGTGACATACTGTTGGCACTGCGTTGGGTAAATGCCCACATCTTTGTAATTTAAGTCTCCGCTACAGTTGATGATAAAAGAAATAAATACTTACCTGTAAAGTGAAGTAAAAATAATCATAATTTAGATTTGTAAATAATTAGAAAAGTATATTTTGACAAGTAATTCATAAAAACTATACCTATAATTGTAAAAATGAAAGTAAACAATATGAATACCATAAATATATCATTACAAGCTTCAAATCCCACCACAAGACTGAATGGAAATAAACGGAAGATTGAAGTCCAGCCCCCTTTTTCATAAAAACGAAAACAGTCTAATGAGACTGTTTTCAGGTGTGGTTTTCAGTATGGTAAAGGTGCCTTGTCTGTTGAAGTTTTCATGAATAAGGGGGTAAATAGGTAATGGCAGCACTGCCAGTTTTTTTTCAGTTTGTTTTTATCTATAAAAAAGCACGTGGTCGCTTATGCTCTCGCATATCCCCAAACTATAAATAAATACAGTTTCAGACTGGCAGCCAGATTAAATATCATCTTATATACCTAGATTAGATTGTATCGCCCGCGTGGCTCTCGACATTCCGGTACACAATCCTAAAAAACGATCCAAAATCTCAACTTCAGAAGCAACGTACTAAAATAAGTAGCATTTTTCAAACATCAACTTTGTCGGGAGAAATTGCAGAATTCATTAATTAAGACCCTTTTAATTATAGGCATTTGTAAGACAAAGCGCTACTTACGACGTGAACTTACTTGAACATTTAATTAAGATATTGACTACTTTTTGAACAGGTAAAAGCCATCTTATATCTTGTCTCGATCGATAAGAAGATTCCATTTTACGGGAGTGTATCCCGTAAAGTGGAATCTACTCGTACAACATATGCAAAAATAATGTTCGATAAACACAAAACAGGGTATTCTGAATATTTTTTCTACTATACCATCATCCTTTGCAGCCATAAGAGAGACCCCACACTAGCGTTAGTTGAGCGCCAGCGTCGTGCGGGCGGCCCCCCCACACTAGCGTTTGTCGGAGCCGGGACTACGCAACACCCAAAAACACTAGTGAGGGGGGGGTCGGCGGCACGACGCTGACGCTCAACGAACGCTAGTGTGGGTTCTCTCTAAGACGTCCTAAACATTTCAAATAAATACGAGGAACTTTGCAAATGACGCAAAGTTCTTAGCCTAACATACATAATGTAACCACATGATTTTGATTTAATTTTAATTTTTCAACATGCTTTACCCCAAGCTTAAAACACTTTTCCCAACAACCCGGCAAGGCTTCGATACCCGTTTTAAAAGAATCTTCGTCTCCTCGGCGGCTATAGATAAAACTACTTTTGCCTTCTTTGGGGTGGGTGATCCTACTCTCTTCCATTATTTCGACTGTTCTTTTATCTCTGGTGTATTTTGGTGAACCCAGGTTTTATCCATGGTTATAAACCTTTCAATAAATTCTAGTGGGTCAACTTCATTTAACTCTAAACACTCGCGGGAAGTTGTGAGTCGGTTGCGTTTTTGTTCCACTGAAAGCAGCCGCGGTACCCACCGCGCAGACATCTTAGAGAATCCAAGTTAGTAATAATATGATGTGTTCGCTCAGAAGAGATGCCTACAGTCTTAGCTATCTCCTCGACAGTCAATCTTCGATCAGATAAAATTAAATCACAGACTTTTTCATTGTTTTCCCACGACCACGTTTAAACACCACCCAATTTTTAACAGTCATACGCAGGAGCGGACTCACCCAAAGTAGCAGACTTATCTTCATGTATAACTTTTGTAGTTAAACCTTTTATAATCGAGCATTTTACCACTGCACGATGTTCAATTTTATCCATTTTCAAAAATAGCTCTGACTTGACTTACGGTATCACGTGTAAACGAACAATGAATTATTGTTAATAAACTAAACTATGCATACTTGTAACTAAGCTAGATACAAAATGGGGGTAGTTATAAAAAACCAATGACTAACTATGTTAGGCTAAGATCTTTTCCAATGACCCTCGTATCAAAAACGCCTTACACCAAGAACAACTGACGACAGTTCGTCATAAGAATGTCTGTCGTTGGAGGGGTTTGATCCTACGATCTTCATCTCTCTCATTCACAATCAGTAGGTACCATTGCGTCAAGGTCAGTAAGAGCATAGGCTTACCTCGTATAGTCATCATCTTAAGGCCGAATATTTCCGATACTCCAGTAATTTACGCAGTAAAATAATTTTCTTCTATTGTATAATATCCTTTACATAAATTTATAAACACCATTATTAACATTCAAAATACGTAAATTATGCGATGGCACTCGACTAATCCGCTGAATGAATTAATAGTACATTAAGCATCAATCCTGGAATCGCATTAATAAGTTTATGTCGTGCTACCGCTATTGGCCCCCAGCCTACCCGCAATTTATTTAAGAATGCTATGTAAATTTGAACACGAGTCTTTGATCGTCCGCATCGAAAGTCCAAACAAAAAGTCCACGGAAAAAACGACGCGGGGCTTAAGAAAAATAATGATTTAATCTTACTTTGCGTCGTCGCGCATATAAAAGCGGCGGAGTGGGGGGGAGACGGCCGAATCGTTTTAATCTTTGCTTTGTAAAGGTGATTATGAGAGATTATAGGTTTGGAAGTATGGCTAAAATTTCGTGGCTGAGGGGGCTCCACTCGTTCGTAGTATTTTTTGGGCCAACAGGCGGGGTTGCGGTCGTACCCCCCTACTTCTGAACTTTTCCGTATTCTGTGACTCAAAGGAAAGGCTTTATTGCGTTTTGTTTCGACTCCTCAGATATATTGAGCTACTTAAAGGATGAGCTGTGGTCTCGACGAGTTGTTGTGCTTTTGCTGTTGTGATAAGAACAATGGATCCTATGAAATTTTAACATTCTTTGATTTCATCATCCTCGTTTTATTTGATGATCAATTTACTATACAGGACTATTAAACAATTTTCCTTATCCAATGGTGTTTCAGAAGATTTTGCACATACCAATGATTTGTGATCCTGGCTCATAAGGTCCCTGGTGGCTAAGTAAAGTAGACTATAAAGCATTTAGTTTGTATAATGTTTAATAAAAATTATTTAGATTAGTTTGACGGCTGTTATTTTTATAAACGCAAACGATACATTGGAAATAAAATGTATTTATGGCGGTTGATAACGTTTTTAAGTACAAACAAAATAATTGCTTAAAAATGTAGCACTTCTGCTATCAGTACTAACCAACTTCAAGACATTATGAAAAACACAGAAATCAAACTCTGCAAAAGACGCGATCTATTTACTGAACATTGCCAGCGCTAAAGTAGGTACAAAGTGAAGTACCTATACCTACTACCATTAATAAGTACCTGTCCAGGGCGAGCGCTCATTCGTCGGATCTGCAAAGCCGGGGCGAGACGGCGTGCAGTTTTGTCATTTTTCATTACGTGACCAGATCAGCTTTTGTCATCGAAGAGTGCCTGCTATCTCGGGTCTCCGCTAGCCTTTACCAACCTCTCTGAAAACTTAATCTACAACACTTTTGATTGCCAATCAAATACCTACTTTAACAAGTGCTAATAACGTTCCAAATCTGAAATTAGAAGAACATTCTAAAGTCTTTCAGCATCAGAGACCTGTTCAAGTAAAGCTACTTTTGGTAGATGAAGAGCGGTGCCGGTATAAGACTTGGTCTCTTACTATGAATACGTAAACGTTGGATAAATCCTTTAGTGAAAAGTGTTCGCTTTACAGCACGTGACGTCAGAGCTACACGCAGTATTAAAGCAAGTTTTAAGCATCTTAAACTGACGGAGGATTTGCATGGTTAGAGCTTGCCGGCTGCTACGACGTAGCGCCGTAGTCGTGTCTCGCGTTGGTAATATGTGCTAGCATTGAATTTTAGAATACAGCTACGGTTTATTTCTGTCAGAATTTATTATGTTAGTATTCATTACCAAAAACAATTTGCATGTGTTGATATACTCGTAGCAGATTAAGAAATAGGTAAAATGGAAATTGAAAGGAGGTATAAATCAGCTTTACACATGTAAGCTTTTACAATCTGAAAAAACGATATACAAGAATGTGGATTTGCGTAAAATATTATGACTCTAATCGATTAAAATAAATGGTTTTCTTTAGATTTGAATAAACACAATGTGACTGAGAGCCAATACAACGAAAGTATATATATATATAACATGTATATATAACAGCAACACAATCTAATGATTAGGATTTCTGAATAGGGTGTATAATTGTCACAAATAAACCATATCCACTATTAGGAATACGTAAGAACATGAAAAAATAATATAATTTTCGTCTGGGAACTTAGCTTAGGTGACAGTTTTATCCCTCGTATTTTGAGCTTTGACAAGTACGAAGACGTAATTAGCATGAGGTACCGTAAGTAGGTGGATGTAACGTTAACGGTCGACTTAATTATATTGCTTGATCTTAGCGGGCGGGGCGGGGGGGACGTCTCATCTCAATCGCAAATCGGCCATCTTGCGCCCGCCCCCACCCCCCCGGTCCATTATACTTTTTAAGCTCCAATCTCGTTCATTTAAACGGTTGGCTTTAGATGGCAATCGCATTTTTCCACTGCAGGTCACGTCTCGACCCGTCTCCCGGCTCGGGGGCTTAAATCAACAAAAGAAAATAATAAGATTCGTTCAAATTAAAAGTGTAATGTCGCGCAAGTGCGCCCGGGGCGCGGGGTAATCCCGCGTTCTTCATTAGGCGGCGCCGCTTAAGGCCTCAAAGCTTAAAAACGTCGCTAGGAATTTTTCTTTATTCATAACGGAGATTAAGAGGAATGCAAATGAAGCGAGGCGTCGTACTTAGCTGTGTCAACAGCGTTTCGAGGACTCGCGCCGATCCGTGTTTTTTCTTCCGATTCGACGCGAAGCGCGATACTTTTAGATTCTCTTTTGTTTTATTCAATCACACCTCTGTTTGAGCAGGCTTTGCTTTGTTATTACATTAGGATTGCTGTTACGGGATTCAGGTGTAAAGTGGTTTCACTTCAATCGCGGTCTGTCCGTATCAGACTGGCCGTATGGTTTACTGGTAAAGAAGGCCTCTTGACATTAAGGCCATTAATTGCACTTGCGTCGACTTTATGCAATACAGTTGAGTTTCATTTTGAAAAAAGTGAGTAGTCATACTGCAAGAATGAAAAATCTTTTACTTGAAGCAGCAGGTTGTTCAATATGTGACCAAGAGTATAAATACACAAAAAGTTAATACTTAAATAACAACTAGTTTAATTCCAGACATAAAATAAATAACACGGATGATAATTTTGAGTAGACTACACCCCAAACCCTGGCGCAGTATGTACAACCACCAACCATTGCATCGAGAGTCGAACAAAATTATATTTTTCCTCACAAAATATTATAAATTATTTTCAGCTTCATTAAAAAAATTCACTATTATTCCCCAAAATAGCTATAAGTACAACATCACAGTATTCTAAGCACTTACAATTCCCATCCTTCATTCATCTCAAGAAGGCGTTAATTATCGTACAATTTGAAGTGCGCGATTCCAATTGTACAAAATCTTATTTTAAAACAACGCTGTGCGAAACAAAGGCGACCGATAATAACGTCGAGTGGTATTATGGGGAATTGTATATTTTGCATCGATCCAGCGGTTCATTTATTTGTTCATCCGGCCTTATAGTATACTGGCAACTCTTTCGCGGGCAGCCTTACGCCTAGGGATGGGGATGGTTGGAAAACTCTTGTCGATTGAATCTTTAGGTAAAACTGAATCGCCAAATATGTTCTCGAGTTGCCGTTCTCGAGTTTTGCGCTTAGCAAAGCGCAAATCTCGAGAACGGCTCGACCAATTGGGCTATTATTTAATATTTTTGTTACGGCACAAAGAAGGTTCTTATAGAGATAAAATAATATAAACAACACTCTTTTTCCTATACAAACCACTGTTCCCAGCTATCAAACATTTGCAGACAAAAATAAATTTTTGACTGAAAGAAGTTTGTTGGGGAGCTAGTGATAAAATAATGGTACTTATTCATTAATTTTAATTTTGAAATTCAGTCTGTGCCCCGCTCGCTCCTCTTCCTTTCTCTCTCGCGCTCCCTTTCCCGCTCTCTCTCCCTCTCTTTCTCGCGTTCCTCGCGCCTCTAGCGATCGTCCCGGCACTCGCGTTCGCGCTCACGATCGCGCTCGCGTTCGCGGGACCCGTTCGAATCGGCCGCCCGACGTTCGACGTTGGCTTGACGTATTATATTCAAAAGAAAATTCTCAATGTCAATAGTTACACAAAATCGTTAATTTCGTTTTCAATGAAAATGTTCATAAATTTCAAACTGAGCGGTGCTTGTTCTGTAAGGGGTAGAAACTGTTAGACTTAAAATGTAGATTATTTTAAATAATAAGGCTTTAATAGATAGTATCACCATAATAGAACAGAACTATTTACTTTACTTTACTTTACTTTACTAAAGTCATTATCAACTGAGCCAGACCGTCTAAAAAAATCTCATCTTTAGCTACTTAAATATGTAAACTTAGGGCAGACATATGCAAGCAGTTGTATTGTCGAGTGTGCTCAACGAACCAGTTAAATGTACAAATAAGCGTACACAGCAAACGTGCTCAGAGAAAAAAAACCCGAGCTATCGACATTTAAATTAAGTATTTTCAAATAACATCACTACGAGCTGCTTCGGCGCTCGAGTATTTTTATTCGGAATTTATATCTAGCAGTGAATCCCACGTTATTGTCCGGGGGCATTTATTTCTGATGGGCATTAAAACAAACCCTTTTCTTCAGGGCGATTCCATTTTAGCTGGGTTTAGGAAATTTGAGGCTTCCCAAAGCCGGTCTTAGGCAGCTCCGGCGCTGCCGCAGAAGCGGAATAAGTAATTAATTTATTATTATTGTTTTTCTCGTTTAGATAATGCGGCGTTATAATAAATCTTACCGGGCTGAGGATGCTTAAAGGGGTCTAGATTTACACTAGACTACTTCGGTTTTGAATTTCATTTTTTTGAAATGATCGGCCTTCTTTTCAAAGTGAATAAAGGTCTTACCTTTGGCTCTGAAAGTCTTGGTTTCAAGCACCACTCATGACAAACACTTATCATGTGATGGTCATGTGAGTTCTGCGCTGGGGTGCATGCAGAAACATGGTAAGAATATATGCATCGGCATTTAATAATCAACATTTTACTAAGTAAACGTCATGCACGCAACTTCGTTTGGATAATTACTTGATCATGTTAACGTGTGCACACCATTGTTCTATGGTCAATACACTTAAGCATAATGTTATTTTAAAACTTATTACTTTGTTTTCACAGGTAAAAAATATTAATATTTCCTATAATTATTAGAAACTAACCGAAACCATTGCTAGGACTAAACAATTTTTAATAATAAGTTAATCGAACTGATTTCCTGGACTTACGCACTTAACCCTCAAGCGGCAAACAGTTTTAAGTAATTAAATGGGCACGTTTAATTTTTCCGCGTCCACTGCGCTCAGCGCAATCAAAGCGCCCTCATTTGTTTGTTCACTCGTTCATATCCCGCCGCAATGAAATCGCCCGAATATCCACACGGGAGGTAAGGTGGAGATGGACTCTGGATGATAGGTTTACCAAGGTTCTGTGAGTAGTAATTTTAACCAAGTGGAGTCGACCAAAAAAGAAAACTGAGAGGGAGAAACTGAGTTTCTTTTCGGGTCTTCTTAGTAGAAACAGCAGTCCGACTGCGGTGGTAGTCACAATAAATGTTTGGAATACAGATCGTATTAATATTGTGTATGTTTATGGATGGCCAGGTAAAAGTTCAATTGACAAATCGGAAGAACTGTTTATAAGGCTTACTTCAATAAAACATTAATTATTTGATTTTATTAGATTGTTTTTTATTGAAGCAAAATTAAAAACAATGAAATAAAATCAAAAATAGGGAAACGTTGTAAGTAGATATTGTACAGAGGCGTTCACATTAACCATTACGAAACCATTGCAAAATGGGTCATATGTTTTATCAGCTTAAGGTGCCCCTATGTTAAGGTTGATGTGAACGCCTTGTACTTGCTGGCGCACCTAAACTTCATTTTTTTTATATTTTTTTTAAAATGCGCCAGTCACCACTCTTCTTGTCATGGTCTCGAAGTAGGGATAAATATCCCTGTGTTACAAGGTACCAGACAAGGAATTATGCCAAGGGCGTCTCCCAGCACACCCAGACTCAGGCCAATTTAGAAAAGATCATTTCCTGAATTGACCTGACCGGGGATCGAACCCGGGACACTACGGAATCAAAGGCGAGAAACCGTGCTACAGCGCACTACGCCATTCGTGTCGTCATCAACCAACTCAGCCAATGCCCAGAAAGTGATATTTGAGAAACATGAACCTTACAGAACTTTCCTTTTTTCATAAGACTGCAAATAGTTATATTTTCTGCTTTTTAAATAAATTAATAAAGTAACGGCCAAAATCTCCTCTTCTAAATTTACGAGGTTTGGAGAAACTCTGGGACACCAAAGCACACAAAAACTCAAAAACACGATGCTGCTTAGTTCGGTGATTAGTGTAGATGTTGGGTTTCTCGAGAGATAGATGTATGCCTCTTACCGCACCGCCGGTGCACTCCAGCCTAGCGCGCCCGCCGCCGCTGCCGCCCCGCTGCCCGCAAAATTCGAGGCTGAGGCCTTAGGATTATCTAAGTAAGTTTTCATTTTTCTATGCATGTGAAATATCTGTTTCGAAGTAACTAATAAGTCATCTCTGGTAGCGGTACTGTTGTGAGAATCAGGCACAAGTAACCTATCGCTTTTAAAATAAAGAAGTGTTATCTACGTTATGATATCCCAGTATCCTAGGCTTAATTTGATTAGTGACCGCAAACCGAGAGGGCGCTCGGGCGGGCCACGGTAAACTTTGGCGACTGGACTTGTATTAGCGGACTCGCTCAATTTGAATAAGTAGTTGCAATTTAATACTAGCTAATCAAATTCAGATGGATTTTCAGTGCCAGTTAAGTATGATAATATTTTTCCGCAATTGGTTCTTGGGCTTTTTTTGATTTTATACAACATTCTTAATTTTTGCAATGGATTCTGTGTGCTAGAGAGCGGCAATTTTAGGCAGGTTTATTAATGAAATAAATGTTAACAGTTGGCCACAGGCAGCAATTTATCTAAATGTAACTTTTTATAAAACTTGAGGATTATGCTGTTGAGCTTAAGACGTATCTAACTATCGTGAAATGATAAAGAAACGTTGGAAATTCTTTGAATGAAGCAAAAGGATACCATCTCAGTTTTCTTTTCAAGTGATTTAGCACCCAAGTACTTCTTCTTAGTCGTAGCACTAACGGAGTAATCGTGGTATTTTTTTAGTATTTTCAATACGTTGTGTGTTGTTCTGAAACCGCTTTAATAAATGAATTTTCTGTCTGTAATATTATGAGCCACCTTAAGTTGTTCTATTCGCATAAGTGGATGTCACTGGACCCTTGTACTGCTTGTTAGTGAATAAATACAAAATAACTTAATTAGGGAGGGTCAAAATAGAAACATTGAATTATTGTGCTTAGGATACCAAGAACAAAACTTTCGCCCTTTAAGTATTTTTTTGCCGCCTTGAGAATAAGGTGTTATTACGTTTTCGTACAAAGCATGAATAAAATTAAAAACGGTTTTTTTTTATTTAGTAGTGCTAGCAGTACGCCAAACAAGCATGCATTGGTGTTTATGGCATGCAAATCGGAATGATTGATCTTTAGACCAAATCAATCGATTTGACCCGTTCAGAAAAAAAGGAGAGTAGTTATGACGTCATCTTTTTTTGTGAGGGAAAATTCAAGTTATTTAAAAAAAAAACAATGTACGCTTAAATAGTTATACTACATCACTTACTGAGTACCATACCATATCGTTTCCGGAAGTAATTTGATAATCACCCGGTATAACACTATGGCTCTGTTTTCGTACAATTGAAAGTAGGCCCTTTGGTTGCTCTGTGACAATCTGTCCTTTTCCTTATTGCCAAGGAGCGCCATCTTGTGGCAACCCGATGAATGACACAGCGCCATCTACTCCTGGGAATTAAAAACAACACGTACGTTTAACTTGTAGAGTTGCTAGTGCTGTTTGTTATTAGTGTCGATGTCAACCAAACCGTAACAACTTAGCACGCTTATTTGTTACTAGGTGGCGTAAGACACAGAAAGAGTGTCGCAATGTTTCAAATATTATTAAAATCATTTATTGCTAAATTTGGCCTCTTACACACTGCGTCTTTTTGCAGCTATACATCGATACAGCATTAGGCTTGAAGTGACTCTAAGCAAGAATTTCAACATACTTACGCTGCCCCAAAGTTTAGGGCAAAAGCACGGTATCTACCTGCCACTATTTAAATTTTATGTATAAATTATATTACGTATTTAATAGTTTTTTCATACTTTAAAAAGTAAAAAGCGAGCGTGATGTTTCAGCTCATACAGGGGCCGTATTACAAATATTACAATCCCCCGCCACCCTGGCAGCGCGACCATTTACGGTACTAAAATGCTCACTTCACGTTTTAGTCTATAAGTTACCGGCAATGTGTATAATTTAGGTATTGTATTCAATGCCTAGGCAATGGATGCCGCGGCAGCGGCCGGAACGAACTGCCCTCATTCTCTTTTTGGCCGCTTTATACTTTGATATTATAACCACAGATATTTTGATAATGAAAACATTTCCGTTTTATACTTTGATATATTTCGACTAAAGATATTTTGACAATGAAAACATGCGAATCAATTTATCTATCCTACCTAAAATTTATCCCAAAGGACGATTCTGACAGTGTACTTTCTTTTTAGTAAACCCTTCTATACACACATAGCCGGCTGCGGATCCGGCATTGTATACAATGCCTAGGCATAGTATAAAATTTAATAATATTTCATACATTGCCTGAAGGTTTTAGGCATTATAATAATATAATATATCATTTATTTCAGGCTACAAAATTACATTTTCAGATGTTAGATACAAAATATAGTTGGCCCTTAAAATAAATAACTAAGAGACTAACATACATATCTAACAAACAATAACTCTACTTATGAAATTTACACGTATTACTCATTGTATACAATTCCGGATTATACACATCGCCGGTAACATATACAAAGTGAGCGTCTTAGTACCGTAAACGGCCACGCCGCGACAGTGGCAAAAGAGTAATACGGCCCCAGGTAACCCCTTCAGGCCGTTCTGCTTACTACCTACAACTCTAAAATTGGATTGTTGAATGGGGTCAGGTTCAAAAAATCACGCGTCCATCGGGCTCCACAATTGACATTTCAATAACCTCTGATTAAATTAAAGTGACCTATTGGCGAAAATTATCAGACCTACCTACTTATGGATTGGTTCTCATCTTAACGATAGTGATATCTCGTGTTGTCTTCTTGACCTACGATAGAACGGATGATGAATGAAATGAAAATGTACACTCACTCCTTGCATGAATAAGTAATCACTAGATAGGTACCTAATAATACGTTTGGTAACCCATCCATTTTGGAATTACGCCCGTTCATCATGTGGACAAATACAAATATTATGCGCCAGATAACACACCACTTGTTGTTGAAGTAATATTCTTAAGTTATGAGGTACCAGCGGAAGAATTCAGTCAGCACACCCAGACCAGAGACTATTCAGTAAGTATTGTTTTCTGAATTGACCCGACCGGGAATCGAACCATGGACACCACGCATGTCAAGGCAAGAAGCCGTGTTACAGCGCACTACGCCCGTCGTCGAAAGGTAAGTAAGTAGGTAGGTTTAAATCGGCCTAGCCAATTTAAATAAATAACAACACGAATTTGCAAGTTCAAGTTATCTAGATATCTAGAAGTAGGTATCTACCTAAAGTGTTATGTAAATTTTGAAAAACATATTGATCGTGCAATATATATGTGCTAAATTGTTATGTATTTGCTTCAAACAGTTTTCATCAATCTATAACGTCCTTGTAGGTTAACTACAATAATAGTATTATTACATGGGCAGATCACCAGTTACCTTAAGAAGTATAAGAACATTTATCTAATTCTTATCATACTCGAATGTAGGTACCTACATTAATATGTTAAGTTTCTTGTATTCTAAAAAAAGACGTTAAATAAAACAAAATGTATAAGATAGGTATCTTCTTTAAAGTATTTTCTAACAATAATTAAAATAATTGTTAGTGTTACATACTTAGTTTAGTTAGTTTAGCAGAAAGGAGTAGATACTATGAGTACTTACTTAACTACCTAGTTCAATAACATAACATTTTTTATATTTTAGTGTGGTGATGCTCAATTTTGGCCGATTGCCATAAATTTATTTGATATTAACTGTATGACGTTTATAGCTTGCATGTTATCACTTCACTTCTTACGGTAGGTCATTTATGTTGCACAGGGTCGGCTCCAGTCATAGAAAAAGTCCAAGGCCGTAATACAATCCTCTGCCACTGCCACCCTAGCAGCGCGACCGTTTACGGTACTAAACGTGACCGTCTTAGTACCCTAATTGAGAAGGGAATGCTAAGATGGTTTGGGCAAATGGAAAGGATGAATGAAAGGCGATTAACGAAACATATTTACAAGGTGAGAGTGGATGGAGCTGTTGGAAGGGGAAGACCTAGACGGACGTACTAAGGACAAGTCCAAGACGTGCTCAGGAAAGGTCAGGTCAGGAGTACCCATAATCGACGAGCATGTATGAAAGGATTAATGAGAGTGGAAGAAGCGCAAGAGGTGTGTCAGGACCGTAGAAAGTGGAAAGATGTGGTCTCTGTCTACCGCGTTAGGAAAAAGGCGTGATGGTATGTAAGTATGTATGTGTCTCTTAGAACCGTAAACGGCGCGGCGGGACAGGGGCAAACGATTGGAATACGGCCCCAGGGCCCAAATATGCAGGCCGCTCTGTTATGGTAAATTTCAATTACAGACTAATTTTCAAAGTTTTGTGACTTTTTATTGTTCTTTATTTGTACAAAGGTTTATCCAGATGAGTTCCCCTGAATAAATGGTAAGGTAAGATTCAGAATAAAAGGCGAATTTTGAAGTGTTAAAATCATTAATTGAATCGTCGCCGCGTCGTATGAACCTATTTAAAAAGTAATAATTATATGTATGTATAGGTGCAGCACATTTTGTTTTTAAAGTTTTATAACTGATAGATAAAAAAAATTTTTACTTATTAGCTTTCTCGTTGCCATGTTGCTAGGTGAAGTCGACTAACGACTTCAAATTATGCCCAACTTCAGTTTAGTTTGATTTAGATTTGATGGTTAGGTTAGGTCTTTTAATTCCTTCGATTCAGATTCATAATAGATATATTATGAGTTTTATTACTTATCTAAATGGCGTTACCTTTGTCCTAGCTTTAGATTCAGATTCAGATTCATTTATTCGCTTGAAAAGTGGTACAATAGTTGGTATTTATAAAGTAAAGTTCGCACAATTCACCAAAACTGGCATGCAAATGATACATTTAAAATTCATACATTCTTATAAAATACAACATCATCTTGTGTGTTATCATAATTACATTAATTGTTAAATAATTTACAGAACATGTCATTTCATTTAAATCAAATTCAACATACAGTAACACAAACCCAAATTACATAAACATATACATTAAACATTCTGAATTTCTATTACAATTTAATAACAAAAACATGCACAAAAATTTATCTGTGGTTGTTGTTGGACACACGAGAATCAACACTGAAAGTATTCGTCCAAGGAGTAGAAACATTTTTCTATTAACCATTCCTTAAATTTCTTTTTAAAGATGTTGAGCTGCAAAAATTTAATTTTGTCATCCAACTTATTGTAAATTCTTATGGCCATACAGTACGCATTTTTACTGTATAAGGTTGTCGATATGGCAGGGAGATTCAATCTGTGTGGATATCTTGTGTTAAAATTAAATACACTTCGATTGCGCTTAAACAAGTGACTGTTCAGTTTGACAAATACGCATATCTCATATATATATATACAGATTACAGTTAAAAAAAATTGTAATATATTTTTGTGAGAAAGGGATTGTTTCTCTTCCAATTTATGTGAAGTAGTTCTTTGAGTGTAGATACTGGAAGATGTATCGCCGTATATCCTCATTAGGTATTTTTTTAAACTATTATACTTCCTACATTCATTATAGCATTAGACAGAAGTAAAAAAGGTTATTTTTAGGGTATCTACTCTTTGTGGTGAAAGTACAAACATTACTACTTTCAAGATTCATGCCGAATTTACTAAAATCTACTCATATAGCAGCTGTCACACTTATTTTGTTCTCATTTAAACTAAAGGAACTTCAGATCTTAAGAGGCTTTTGCTTAAATAAATTATTTTGTCTTGCATCAAACTATTATGTCGATGTAAGAACCTAAAAGAAGCAGAGGTTTTTATCCGAACACATTTTTACTGTCACTATAACTCTACCAAATCTAAAATTTTACATAATCCCTTCATACGAGTATGTTGTGGCGGAAGGGGTTTTCAATTTTGCCGGGTTTTCTCAGGTATGTCATCGTCATGGCAACGTCAAAAATGCAAATTGTCATTCATTTTAGCACCCCTGCTTCTTATTTCTAATGATAAAATGAATGAAGTATAGGTGATAAATTAATACTCACAAGACAATGTGAGTAGGTAATGATTCTTTGATGAGTTAGTGTTTGTCGGGAATGGCTGCGGACCGTGACTACTGTTCAAGCTTTTGCCAGTTTTTTTAAGTGTATGGGTATTTTTATCTTTTATTATAGACCAGGTTTTTGGACTGACAAAGACAATGCGGTCCATAGTAAGACCAGCTCTATTAGTTTGGGGTCAGATGATCTTTATTTTCCAGACATTTATTTTACTATTCTATGGATGGTGACCTTTATATTAGTTCTTTATATGGTAGACCTATAGCTTCTACCATACTTAAAGTCAAATGAAGCATTCCTTGCTCATCCTTGCCTAAAAATGAGCAACGTACTTCAAAATTAATTAGTTTCTCACGTAATACACTGAAATCAAAAGTGGTCTCTTGATCGTCAAACATGTACCTATGGCTATTTTTGTCAACACGTTAATCTATAACTAGCCGTTGCAACTGCAGCCAACATTCCCACGGCCGTCAAAAGTAACATTTCAAAACATATACAACAAATTAATATTGCTAACTAAATAATCAGTCTTATTTTTGTTCAGTAAACACGTCTCAGACGATGAGTGGTGACGATGTTCGAGAAAGGTCACGAATATGACGGTGGTAGCTCAAAATTGATAGGTTGTTTAGCAATTTTGGCAGTCAAGCGCAAGGCTAAGGCATGCTGAGCATGGCTGAGCTCTTTTGCGCATCCTGAATTCGAAAAGCACAGATAGAGGTGAGTGAGTGGTAGTGCAGAAAAACAAATTAACCTAATCACATATTCAAAATCATTATATTCGACTAATGATTATTCTGGTCAAACTCTTAATACGAGCGCTTGCTCATATCGTAATTTGGGTATCAGTAATTCTATTTAAAATTACTGATCCCCAAATTGCTATGAAAAAACAAAAATTTTAACAAAAAAAAAACAAACTTCAAAAAAAACTATTCCAAAACAAAGCACTAAAAAGTAAAGAAATAATTGCGTATTCTTCTAAAACTTATACGATAAGTAATTTCGCCTGTTCGCGTCCAATTAGTGGAGTTGGTAAGTTTGAGAGAGAAAATGAAAATGTTTAAGCATTAGTTTTGAACGAAAAGTGGATTTTATTTATTCCTTATTTACTCTTTTTCAGTTTTCTGCACACTTTTAGATAAAGCAACTTGTAGTTCACAAAAAGTTCTAAAAATTGCTGAAACAGGCGATTTACCCATTTCGCGTCCAAAAAATCCAATTAGCGTCCACCATTTAGAATAGGGAAATAGGGGAGATGAATTTCATAATTGTAAAGGAAAGCTTCGGCTTATAATCAAATTCTTTATTCATTATTTTTTTTTATATTTCTTGTAACATTAATCAGACTATCATCATCATCATACGTGCGGTCTATCCCGGTTGTGAACCAACAGTGGTGTGTGGGGTCCCAGGGTCCGCCTTTCTTATTTTCTTGGCCCACTTAGCGCGGTCTTGTGCATTCTCGTAAGTTTGTTGGCACGCATGTCACCCATATTAGACGTCGAGCCACCGCTTCTTGGGTCGATCTCTTCTACCGGTACCTGGCAGGGGCGGCATGGCCAGACATTTGTTGCCCGAGTAGTTATCGGATCTCCGTGAGACATGACCATACCAACGAAGGCGGCACTCCTGCAGCTTGTCTGCGATGTCACGAACACGAAGGCTGCCGCGGGTGTGGGTGTTACGCACGCGATCTTTGCGTGAGACTCCACACATCCACCGCAGCATCCTCATTTCCGTGACGCGCAGCTCCTGCTGGTGTCGCTTTAGTAACGGCCATGTTTCACTGCCATATAAAAGGAAAAGCCTAATGATGGTTTTATAGACCTGCCCCTTCAGCTTGATCGGCATTTTGGGGTCACAAATGACACCAGTCACCTCACGCCATTTGGCCCAAGCCGCGGAAATTGGGGCTCTGACGTCGCGGTCGATGTCTTCAGACACGCTTAACACAGATCCCAGGTATTTGACACGGTCCGTGCGCTCGACCACGTCAACGCCTATGCGGAGGGACTGGGGATTTGTGGTGTTGCAGGCCATGTACTCCGTCTTCGCCACATTAAGTTTCAGACCGCCGTTTTCAAGAGAATTTTTTCACTTATTCACCCGTTGTACCAGCCGTCCTCTGTCCGAATCTGCTGGCGCAATATCATCAGCATACATGAGCAACCAGGGTGGTTGCTCGTGGTGGTCTCGGATGCTGTTTGACAGAACGCTGAACAGAAACGGGCTAAGCACGGAGCCTTGGTATACTCCAACGGTGATAGGAAAGGGAAGCGTGTCACCAACCGCAGTCCTAACTATATGGAACGGCGTCATACATAAATTAATAAAGAAAATAAGATTTAATCTAATTTTAGGATGGACGCAATCTTTTTCATGGTCTCTTCTTTTTGCTATATATAGGTCCAATTGGCGTCCAAGTATGATTTTCAACATCAGTATCTTGTTTTATAATCCTGATAATGTGGACGCGAATTGGCCATTACAATATGCATGTTAATATGTTAATATGCAACATTAAAATAAATATAAAAAGTATACTATTTTTCATTTTATCGTGTGATAATTAACATCCAACTTGAAGATACTTAGACCAGACAGCGTCCACTGCGGACGCAAAGTGGATATTTTATAAATTTACTGTAGCAATTCGCGTCCACCCTATTTTAACCATTATTTATTAAAATACAATCTCAACCATCACTATCCTGACCAATATGTTCCATAGCTAAGGTCTGAAAACAATATTCAATCCCAAATTTGATATAAATCAATTGAAAACTTACCATGAAACGCGCAGTTGCTCACTATTTTTTTTTTAAATTACGCACATTTTCTACGCAATAAGGATAGCGCGCATGAAGCTTTTGTTAATGTGTGTTTACCTGTCATACATCTAGGCATTCATAAAAATGTCGTTCGTGCTTGTTACTGTGTCGGTTTGTTTATTTTCCACTGTTTTTAAAGAGTGGTCCGTAGTTTGGACGCGAAAGGGGCGGTGGACGCGAACAGGCGAAATGACCCTATAATGTAGGTACAATTATTGTTATTGTTGGAGTCGGTGTCAGCCAAGGAAACACTACAATATACCTAGCAATATACCTATTTCTTACATATCACGTTTACGTATGTATGTAGGTAGTTACAAACCTACATTGGCTGACACCGACTCCAAAAATAACAATAATTGTACCTACATTATAATAATCGTATAAGTTTTAGAAGAATACGCAATTATTTCTTACTTTTTAGTGCTTTGTTTTGGAATAGTTTTTTTGTTGGTTTGTTTTTGTTAAAATTTTTGTTTATTTCTTGATGTTCAGTGAATAGTTCTTAATTATTTTATACATCGAAAAAGTATCTCGCAATTGCTCCTAAGAATTGAAGAGTTCCGTTACTTTGTCATGGATCCCATAATCAGAACCTAACACTCATCAAACTACCCTTGAAGTATATCTTTTTCAATAAAAAAAGAAGCATCGAAATCGGTTGGCGTGATAATGAGTTATTCGTCCATTTGTCGCGCATGTGGTTTATCTAGATTTAAGACTTATATGGATTTCCCATAAATGCCACTGTCAGAACTGGACCAAATTAAAATGGGACCACACGGGCACCACCAGCTTTCAAATAAATAAAGAATTATCAAAATCAGTTGGCGTAATATTGAGTTATCGTCCATTTGTCGTCCATTTGTCGCGCATTTTGTCTATCTAGAATTAAGACTTATATGGTTTTCTCATGGATGCCACTGTCAGAACTAGACCAAATGAAAATGGGACCATTCGGGAAGCACCAGCTTTCAAATAAAAAAATAATGATCAAAATCGGTTCACCCAGTCGAAAGTTATGAGGTAACAAACATAAAATAAATAAAAAACATACAGTCGAATTGAGAACCTCCCCCTTTTTTTGACGTCGGTTGAAAAGAATTGGCGTCAAAATAGGTTTCCTTGTTTTTCTCGTTAATAACTCGTCGGATTTGATTATATTTTTATAAGGTACATTGAAGGTAGATTCCTCTGGTAAATATTAGGTAACCTTAAGATATGTATTACTTTCATTATCAGCATTCAGCCGTCATTCTTACCGTCAGAACCGCGGCTTACTTTATTATTATAATTGTTCCTGTTTCATAGAGATCCATTAAATTTCATTAAAGGTACTAAGTAACTAGTACATTGCTGGTACATTCCTTTCATATCAAACATATTCATTTCGGAAACTTTAGTATAGGTACACCCGTCATTCTGACCGACACACATTTTCAATAGGGTAAAAAACCCCTAAGTCACGATTCTCAAATTAAGATGCGAATGGAGTTTAGTGGTAGTTAAAAGTCAGTTTTTTTAGGATTTCACCTAGGTACCTAAATTATTATTTTTAAATCACATTACCTATCTAGTATGATATGTCATCTTCCTTTAGTATAAATAATCCCCCTGCATTAACTATTAGAGAATGTTGCTGCAGCAGTGTCTGACCGCAGTGGCCGATCGCCAGCAGCCGTGTATGTGGTCTGGGCTCTTTGTATAACTTGTTCTTATTACATTGCTCCACTATCAGATAGTGAAAAGCGCATTTAGAGCATGCACATATTGCACTTTATAATGCATGTTTGTTTTCTGTCCAGTGCCACTTATTATGATTATCACTTCTATCACATTTTATAATTACTTATTTATGTAGAAAGCAATGATTAACGGGGTATCATATTATGGAATGTTAGAATAACATCAGTCATCTTGGAGTACGCGGAACTCAACTGAATTTTTTTAGCAGTTACTTAAAATATCGCACGCAGAGTGTAAAGATAGATAACGTGTGTAGTAGTGAGCTACCCATCTCTTATGGGGTTCCACAGGGCAGTATTTTGGGCCCCTCCCTGTTTCTGACGTATGTGAATGACCTTTGTGACCTCCAATTGATTGGTCGAAGGTTAATTAGTTTTGCGGATGACACAGTTCTTCTTTTTCACGGTAACACATGGGAGGAAGTTTACAAACTTGCACAGGATGGTTTCTCTTTAGTCACCGAATGGCTATCCAATAATCTACTGTCCTTAAATATTGAAAAAACTAAGTACATTTCGTTCTCGACGGTAAATAGAAATCATCCATATACATTACCCCACCATGTTATAATAGCCCATTCACAAACTGGCTGTGATGCCCCAAATTGTTCCTGTCCACCTCTCCAACATGTTGATAGCATAAGATACCTCGGTGTTATAATAGATAAACATCTTAACTTTGACGCTCATATTGATCTTCTCTCTTGCAGAACGCGGAAATTGATTTATGTTTTTAAAAATCTGAGGCATGTAGCCGATGATAAAATACTCAGACTAACTTATATGGCATTATGTCAATCTATACTGTCATATTGCATTTTATCGTGGGGTGGCGCTGCTAAAACGCGTTTGCTTAAAGTGGAGCGAGCGCAAAGAGCTGTCCTTAAGGTTAGCCATTTCCTGTCATTCTTCCATCCAACTACAGACCTCTACGAAAAAGCAGGGGTACTCACCGTCCGTCAACTCTTTGTACTCCAAACAATAATAAAAAAACATTCTTCATTAACATATGACGTTAAAAAATAAACGTCTCAAGCACAAAGTCTGCTTACCTGATGCACACAAAACCGGTCTGGCGGAAAATTTCTTCTTTTTCCTCGGCCCATTTCTTTATAATAAAATAAATTCAATTCTGTCCATCTATTCACTTCCCAGAGAGCAGTGTAGTAAAAAAGTGTCAGACTGGCTTCAGATCCTAACTTATGACGAAACAGAAAAATTATTAATTTTACCATCTTAGTTACTTCAAGTTTACAAAGCTTATGCTTCCTTGCACACTTAAAAAACTCATTCACAAACTGAAGAGAACTTATCACAAACTAAACACATGCACACCCTCAAACACACACCTAATCTAATCACAAACAAACACACGGACATACACACACAGACGCACATAGACACACACGTCAATACAAGTCCATACACACCCACCAACACAAAGACACGCACACACACAACAATACAAAGACATACACACACACACACCCGCACACATTAACTTCCTTGCCTGACTAAAATAACCTATGTTTAACTTAAGTGATTTAAAATTAAAATATGTTTTATGGAAAAAAAGCAAATTACTCGTAATATCCCTATGTGAAACTAAGAGGCGAGAGCCTGGTAATCTGTAAAACAGGTTTCTAACCTAGTGCGGATACCAGTCTCTCACATTATAGCTCATCATTATTTAATGTGAAATGTAAGCTAGACCTAGAAGTGTAAGCTATAATTGTGAAGGAGAAATAAATGCTTTTATTATTATTATTATTATTATTATCCTAAAGCCTGTATTCTAGAATCGCACTCAAGCTTTGATCTGTGCTTGAGTGAAGATTTGAAAACGTCATTTCCTACAAAAACGTTTCGCAACTACAGATGAATGATGTGTTTCAGAATACGGGCCTAAGCGTCAACTCGCGCGACGCGACGCGACGATGCTTGAAGAGTTCAGTGATTTCGCGCTGCGTCACGCGGCGCCGCGAGACGCCGCGAAGCACCTCGAGGCGCAGCGTAGCGTGGAGAAACGTATTCTGATTTTTCACAATGAAATGTAGTCAATAAAGTTCTATTTTAGGTCGCTCTATTAAAATGTGTGCGCAGCGTCGCTTCGCTTCGCATCTCGGTGTGAACTAACCCTACCCTGGTGTTTTTTTCGTATTTTTTTTAGAAACATTATGAATGCCATAATAGCAGTTTTTTTCTCAGATAACGTATTCGATTGTACAATGATCCGTTTTATCTTGTTTATTTTCCTTTAGATAATTCACATTTAAACTAGAAAAATAACAGAATATAAACTGCACTTTACGTAGGAATGTTAAAAAAAAATCTAAAACGGTGTTTTCTCCGCTCCGAATTCAACAAAAACGATATGAAGATCAAATATTAGCCCAAACAATGAACAGCATCAGTTCTTTCTCATCCATCAATATAATTACGGAACAGTATAAAAGGCAAGAACTAGCGAAAATACTGAGAATTAAGTACCTGAGCAGACTCCCATGGCGCATTTACGCAGGTAAAAGAAATGTTGCTTTTGTTTTGTATTAAAAAGTCTCATTAATAATTTACACTTCCCAAATTAATATATACCTAACTCATTAGATTGCCATCACATCGAAACCCTGTTGCAGTTACCAAGTGATGCTAAAAATCATATTTCTCGACGCAATAAATGTTTTCCCTATGTTTCGTCATTCAACAAAAATAAACATTTCTAATGAAAACGTTGCAAAAATCAAAGTTCATCGAAAAATTAAACAAACATCACGCGGGAGACACGCGGTGTCGCATTTAGTAGGTAAATGTATGACAATGATCTTACAATCGGCTACTTTACTTGGCCTTTAGCTGATAAAAACATTATAGGTCTAGAAAACAATGCTTGCCATTGCATCAGTTAAACTTTTGATAAGCAGGTTATGTCGGTCTCCAACCGGCTAAAACCCGAAAGCCTTGCGCTTATCACCGGTGACTCCGGCCATAGGTTCAATTCAACATGCAGCTATTTTAGAGTACGCCACCACTACTTGCAAAAATCCAATCAAAATATCATTTCAAAACAGTAAAATCTGATTAAATTTTATTTTATTTAAGGAGAGCATTTAATCCGCATCTATAAGACGATCATAAAGCCAATACTTATGTATGGATGTGAAGCCTGGACACTCACACAAAAGGAAGAACAGAAGCTGCTTGTAGCGGAACGCAAGGTGCTCCGTAAAATTCTTGGGCTTGCGCGGAGACTAGATGGGAGTTGGAGAGTCCTCAAAAACCTTGAGATAGAAGAGCTGGTGGCTGAACCGAACATACTTGGAGTGACAATTCCCATAGACTCTGCTGGTTTGGCCACGTCGAGTGGATGGGCGAGGATCGGGCAGTGAAGAGAGCGTACCTTCCCAGGTCGGACAAGCGGTCGTCGACCGGTGGGTCAGCCCAGGTACCGCTGGAAGGACGAGGTGGAGCGGGACCTGCTGGCTCTTCAAGCGCATCCTTGGCAAGAGATCGTGCAGGACAGACAAGCGTGGCGTTTTCTTGTATCGGAGGCCAAGACCCATTTTGGGTCGCTGCGCCAGGATAAGTAAGTAAGTAAGTAAGTAGAGCATTTTCATGAAGCACCTTTTAGTTGTCTAGTGAAGACCAGATCCTGTAGCCCACAATTGCCCGAATTAGCTTACTGATCCACTTCAAACAGTTATGCACCAAGGATAGTTACGGCGGGGTCGGTGGCTTTAGCGGAACTTCATATTTTTATTATTATTTGATTGTTTGAAATGTTATTAATTTTTTGTTTGGCTATACTATTGTATTGGGTAGTCTTGTAAAAATAGTGTCAGGTTTGAAATAAATAAGAATAAACATTTTTTTTATTAATTTCTTCTAATTTTACACAATAGAAACTGGAAATATTCGACCTGATCCTTGGGACTCAAGCCGGATTTTTCTAGTTTCTATCTTTGTTTAAAAAATTTAAAAAAATGCCTAAAATTAAAAATTCACTTATTCTTCTAATTTTGTCAATCATTATTCATCATTATTATTTTGATAAAAATTTGGCGAAGTCGACATGTGTATTGATTTTGTGCGTGCACGCAGGGCACAAGGAGAATACAAGCAGGTTGCCATAATTGCAAAATAATAAATAAGCCTCGCTTTGCTGTTCTAAATAGTGATAAACATTATGTGCTTTAACTAACGTCAGCGAACTCGTATTACTAATAGCAATATTTTTAATTCGTGAAGATAAACATTATATACATTAAAGACGTAAGAAAGTTGTTTGCGTTATGTATTTTGAAATAAACATAGCTGAAAGCAACACGTGCTTTTTAATTACCCTCGGTAATGTATAGTGTAATAACAAAACATGGTGACGTGGTACTTATAGAGGGTGTGGCGCAGAGCATCACACTCGCATTCAAAAAAGTTGTAAGCAAAGCTTATCGCATCCTCGTGGTAAGTCATCATACTGGCTATTCTGACGTATCAACAGTATCAGTATTAGCTGGCAGTTGATAACCTTCCAGCCCCCCAACGAACAACATGTTATTGACTTACCGACTGGAAATCGCTTGTTGCTGTAAGCAACAGCTCAGATTATGCGAAACTGGCGCAGATTACGTCATGGATCAATCGCAATGGATTATATTTTGTTTTTGGGTTTACTTACATAGTAACATCACTGGGAAGCCCTTAAAAGTAGCCATCTACACTAATATTATAAAGAGGTAAGCGTTTGTCAGTTTGTATGTTTGAGGTAGGTAATCTCCGAAACTACCAAACCGATTTTAATAATTATTTCACTGTTAAAAAGCTACATTATCCCTGATTGCTATATGCATAAATACATTTTTCAAAAACGTTAGGGATCCGTATGAAAACTTTGATATGTAACCTAACGTGTAAAAAAAATTAGTCCAAGCAGGCGAAGCCGCAGGCGGAAAGGTAGGATCATTTAAATTTCCACCAAAATATCTCACGGTGACGACATGTAGAAATTGAATCGTATTCGTATTGTGTATGTACCAAAAAAACGTTTCAAACAGTAGTTAAAGTCACATACAGTGTTTGACTTTAACTAAAATAAAATTAATAAATATAAATAGGTATGCATCAGACAACACACCACTTGTGAATGGTCTCAAAGTGAGGATACATAATGTATATCCTCGTGTTACGAAGTACAAGACAAGGAATTAAGCCAGGAGCGTCTCCTAGCCCACTCAGACCACACTCTCTAATAATAATAGGTTGGGGAAATAGTTTCTTCGCATTTTTTAAGAAAAGTCAAAACATTTGTTAGTATAGTTTAATTACATTTATCTAAAGTATGTAGGTGCCATTTTGTTCGACTACTATTTGTCATTTTGTAGGTAGGGACATGATCCCATTGCTTTAGGAATTTTGAGGCTTCTGATTAAATTACCGCGACAAGTGGTTTTGGCAGTCCTCTCGTGATGTTAACCTGACACTGCCTAAAGAATTCTGAAGAGACCGAAACAGGTGAAAATCTGAAGGTGCAAGGTCAGGACTATACGGCGAATGCATTAACAATTCCCAGCCAAACTCTTAATTTTTGCTGAGTGGCTAAAGATGTGTGAGGTCTAATCATGATGAAAAACCACACCCATCCTGTTGATTAGTTCCTGCCGCTATCTCTCAACTTCTTGCTTTAATCTCATCAGTTGTTCGCATTAGAGTTCAGCATCGATGGTCCTGCCTGGTGGTAACAGCTCATAATGAATAATGCCCTTCCAATCTCACCACAAACACAGCATCACCTTGTTTCGAGTTAAACCGGGTTTCGCCACAGTCTGTGAAGCCTGACCGGCCATTGACCACGACCTTTTTCGCACGTTCTTGTCGTACGTGATGCACTTTTCATCACCAGTTATCAGCTTCTTCAAAAATGGTTCGGTTTCATTACGTCGTAATTAAGAATCACAATTGAGTACACGGTTCATTAAGTTTCTTTCAGTGAGCTCGTGAGGTACCCAAATATCGAGCTTTTTTGTGTACCAAAACTTGGTACACAAAAAAGCTCGATATTTGAAAAGCGCATTTTCAAATGCGCCAAAACTGTTTTGTGGCACAGTTCTTCAGCTACGTCGTAACTATACACGGTGTGGGGTTTCATCTGGTCCAAACGAAAACCATCGATAGAGGGGTCCAGGAGCTACTCTAAGGACTCCCATGTATGTTCCGCGAAAATTTATAGTTTTCGAGAAAACAGCATTTTTCAAATTTTTTTCTTAGTAGGTACCCAAAATGACGCATTTTTTTTTAATGATTTCTCCTAAAGTATTATTACTGGATCCTTAATTTTTTTTGTGAATGTGAATAATTAATAGGCCTTTCATTACACTACTACAGTTGTAACTCAGGCTAATTATTTTCTGCAAAATAAAATAAACAGTGAACTTTTTTTATTTGGATGATTTTTTACTTCTTTCTTTAGGGTGGTGTAACTCCAAAAAAGCACATAACATAAAACTTCGGCCCCATTTCAAAAACTTGCCTAATTAAAAAGCATCATTAAAATAAAAGGCCTATTAATTGTTCACATTCACAAAAAAATCAAGGATCCAGTAATAATACTTTAGGAGAATTCATTAAAAAATGCGTCATTTTGGGTACTAAGAAAAAATTTAGAAAAATGCTGTTTTCTCGAAAACTATAAATTTTCGCGGAACATACATGTGGGTCCTTAGAGTAGCCCCTGGACCCCTCTATCGATGGTTTTCATTTGGACCACATGAAACCCGACACCGTGTATATATGGCATCCATTTTATCCGTAATAGGGCGACCAGAGCGACGTGCATCTTTGACATCAACTTTAACGGATTGAAAACCCTTAAACCTTTGTGCTACTCTCACAGACACTGCACTAGGTCCATAAACATCGCAATTTTTTTTCGTGGCTTGCGTTGCATTTTTACCTTTTTTGTAGTAAAATTTTAAAATGTATCGAATTTCTACATTAGATTCTGACTTCCTGAGCGAACGGTCAATAAGGGTAGTCATTGATGGCTGCTCTTCTGACTTATTGGCTATAAATGCCGGAGTACCTCAGGGATCTGTTCTTTCTGCGACACTTTTCCTGCTGCACATTAATGATCTGTTGTGCCCAGGTATCTTTGGATACGCAGACGATAAAACTGTTACAGAGCGATTTATGTCCAGTGCCTGCGCCAGTGTCGCTGAGATGAGTCCCTTAGGGAGGCCATGGTTGAGCTAATGAATTCAACATTACAAGCAGTGTCCGACTGGGGCGAAGCTAAGTTGAGTTCAACGCTAACAAAACTCAGGCTTGTCTGTTCTCCGCCAAACGGAGTCCATTCAATCTGACTCCTACTTTCCTAAATGCACCGATACTGATAACCAACCACTTCAAGCTCCTAGGTATGGAACTCTCATCTAACCTCAACTTTGGTAGCTCTATTGAGTGGAAAGCAAAAACCGCTGCCGAAAAACTTGGTATCCTCTTTAAGGCTCGGCGATACTTCACACCGGAACAGGTGCTCCACTTGTATCAAGCACAAGTTCGGTCGTGTATGGAGTACCTACTGCTGCCATCTGTCGAATGGCCCTGCCAAGTACCAGTTGGATGCATAATGCAATGAACTCAGTGGACCGAAGGGCTAGGGAGACTCATAGGCGACGATGCGCTCGTTTGAACCAAACTTCAGAGTTTGGAGCATCGGCGTAAAGTCGCCTGTCTATCGGTTTTTTAAAAGGTGTATTTTGGACAGTGTGCGCAGCAACTACACAACCTGATACCACCCTCTATTTTCTACCACCGGACCACTAGACGCCGGGAGGCTTCCACCCTATGTGGTTGACTTTCCAACAATCCGACCCAAACGAACCCAAAGGTTTGCTGCGTCTTTTCTGGTAAGCACCGCTAGGGAGTGGAACGCTCTCCCTGCGTCTGTGTTTCCGAATACTTACAACCTTAGTATCTTCAAGGCCAGAGTGAATAGGCACTGGGTAAGCGTGTACTACCACCATCGGCCTTGTCATCGCTTACCACCAGGCGAGACTGAGGCCAAACGCAAACCCATTTAAAATTAAAAAAAATCGCACATTATTACATTATTATTATTATGTTGGTAGGATTAAATTCACGGGCCCATAGAGACCCGGTCCTTTGAGGCTTGCGTGGGGCCGAAGCCAACACGCAGAGGCCTTTTCGTACCATTTACTCTAATTTAAAATGAGTACATCTGCCGGGTTTTGTCTCTAGATAAATATTGACAATCTACCCAAAGACAACACCCGGCAGATGCATGAACTATTGAACAATATGAAGAAAACAATAAAAATTGGGCTATGGGTATGTAAATTCGGTGGACTGGATTACTGGGTTATTGCTTGAGACGACGGACGTCTGCCATAAAAATTGTCTCAAAGTTTTATACCTGGCAGACGGTGACTTGCCACTCACTAGATGGGCCCCCCAAAATGTGCCGACACAAAAGGACGGCAAAGGCGGCAACATGGCCGTGAGCGGCTCAGGGTTTGGAAAGGTGTGCACCGCTTTCTACGAGGTGGATAAATCACCTCCCTAACTCGCGACTTAGGCATGTTTCACTTCCACCCTGCGAGCATTCAGCTCTAACGCCCCACTCTGGACAGCCAGTGAAGGCAAGCCAGAGGTGAGAGTCCTGCGGCCCCCCTTGGGGTCCACTCCAGCCGGCCAATGAAGGCAAGCGGAGGCGGAGGGCCTGACCGACTCTCAGGGGAACTCGGGTCCGTGGTGTCGCTACACACCAACAGCTCGCCACAAGCTGCTCTGCGGGTTAGCGTCGGGATGATGGTAGCACGTGGTGTCGCTACGCACCAACAGCTCATAGAACTGCCCTGCGGACTTATTATTATTATTATTACAAGTTCATGTTCATACATACTACATATATGTGAAAAGACTTTTTCCCCAACCTAATATGTTGTGTAGGAATAAATCCAAAACCCTAAGTAAACGCCCATTTCCTTTTAAACTCAGTTTAAAGGAAATGGGCGTTCAAGTGTTAAGTAATCTAATTTTACAGGAAATATAATAGACTGTTTATCGTGAATCATTCAATACACTATTTGACAAATTCACCGAACTTGAACACTTATTAAGCCTCATATCACTATTATCTATAAACCAGCTATATTACTTTCAAATCCTTTAAACTTGAGATAACACTGCAACAATAATCAGCACAGTTATCTTGTCCGAAATGATTCATCCCCAGGTACCCAACTAAAACCCCTTTTTTCAGAGAAAACAAAACGTAGGATATTTTTTCATCAATATCACACATATCATATTATAACCTAATCTTATTAACAAATATATTTAACACGAGCACCGTGTTCCCGTTAATGCAATATTAAACGAGTATGTATGTCATAACATAATCATTGTTTGTTCCTAAATCTTATAAATACTATCCGTGAATGCTAAAAGGTATAACAATATTTAAAATAAACGTATTTTTAATTAACATAATAT
Organism: Udea olivalis; assembly: GCA_947369235.1. Taxonomy (NCBI): domain Eukaryota; kingdom Metazoa; phylum Arthropoda; class Insecta; order Lepidoptera; family Crambidae; genus Udea; species Udea olivalis. The sequence goes on along the minus strand of OX376341.1, from coordinate 7,438,396 downwards.
AACTTTATTATTTGTGTTATTTTACTTCCTTAAAGCTTATCATTATTATATTACAACAGGTTCTGAAACATTCATTTTATTTATAAACCAGGGAATAATAATACCAAAAATTAAATACAAAAAAGGCATTTTCAATTTTCAATTTTTTACATTTTACTGAAAATTACGGAACATTAATAAATAACCCCATGATCATTGATCACCTGAACGCGTGATCAGCGAGTAACCAAAAAATAAATTGTGTTTAAATGTGTCGAAAAGTGTACGACCAATTTTAAAATATTTTTTTACAGTCTGTATATAAGAAGTCAGTACGTCTACCACGAGTTGCCACTATAAATTTACGTTATCGTTTTCGTAAAAAAATGTATTGGGATGACATATGAATCCGAATACATTTTTTTTACGTGAACGATAATGTAAATTTAAATTGGCAACTCGTGGTAGACGTTCTGAACTTCTGACAGTTCAAAAAATATAATTTCTTTCAAATTATGTCTCGAATCAGAATGTGGATCTTTGTGTGTTTATTAGGTATTTTTGTTTGTTTTGATTTCACGATTTTTTCACCTGATTTGTTTGATTTGTGGTTGTTTGGCTGCCTTTTATCAGTGCTGTTTTTATTTTTCTAATTTTCGTTTTAGTTTTACTTTCATACATTTGCATGTTTGTCTCAAATATTGAGGTGTGTGTAATAATATGTGTATCTGTCTTGTACTGCATATCATTTTAATGTGGCTACGCCCCATTCTCCTTCTTCAGTATAAGGTGACCACTGAAAACCAGTGCCGTGGATAATAAATGCACCACTACATAATGCTGAGTGAAAGCCTTTTTGACAAATTATATTGAATGGCCCCAGCCATTTCAGTCCCGACTAGTCTTGAGGCAGCTAGCCACTGTGTCGCCATTAACCACAAGAACTCCAAAATATTCTTACCAAAATAAATTGTTACCGACGTAACCGCATGCGATTTACATTAATAAGGCAATTAAACTTACTTACGTATTTAAATTACTCGTATTTGACTGCATTTCTTATTTTAGCGACCCCATTTATCTATAAATAAGTTTCATTTAAATAGCATGGATGATGTTGCTGCTCATATACAACACTGTTTCATTTACTTATACCTAGACTGGTAAATAATGCTCCAAGCTTAAGTGCATGGAATTGATGAATTTCAATGCATAATAAATGGAGTTTTTATTCAGGTCTGTGTGTGTAGCATGCATGAGATACCTAGGAACTTAAAAGGCGCACTTACTTATTTTAATATTTTATAAAGTAATAGTGTCAAACTGCGTCTGTAACTCGTTAGCTGATCTGTACGTCTACCACGAGTTGCCACTTTAAATTTACGTTATCTTTTGCGTAAAAAAAAATGTCTCAATACATTTTTTTACGCGAACGATATTGTTAATTTAAATTGGCAACTCTTGGTAGACGTACTGATGGATATTTAAAAATAGCGATATAATTGATGTTTTCTTTCTGAAGATAACAAAAATTAAAAAATAGTTTTATTTCTTCGCTGAAAGAAGTCTTACCTACTTATTGTTAAATTTGCTGTGCCCCTACACATTTTTGTGGAATTTTGCGTGCCAATTTATAAGATTGCATTTACATTTCTTGTTCATCATGATTTTGTTTTATTTCTGTCTTGTGTTGCTTAATAAATAAATAAAATAAAAATCTTACTGTGAAAGAATATCGAGTAATTGGAGATTTTTTTAGAGGACATTTAAATCGATAGTTTACTATATGTATAACGTTTTCTTTGTTAAAAATTGGTATAGGTATTCCACTTTATTTAAAAGAGCAACCAAGCCAACGAGCATGTACTTAGTGTAAATTTAAATATAATGGAATCGACACAATTCAACTCTCTAATATATTGATTATTCAAAAGACCTTTGACTTTGTTTACATGCTGGAAGAAAGCATATTTTGTAGCTCATTACTATCATCACTTACCTACCCATTATAATTTAGAAACGTTAATTTTAGAGGTAACTTATTAATAAATTACTTATTAATGAACCATTGCTAGTAGGCTCAACTTAATCAATATAAAGCATGTTATGTGGCGGAGCCAGAGCTCATACAACAGTACCAGTAGTTGGTTAAGTTTTTTTAATGAACATAGATCTAACAGCACTTGCAGAAATCGAAAATCTTGATCAGCTATACTCCATTCATTAAAGCATTAAACAAAAGTAAAAAGGTTCATTTTAGGGTACACTTTGTGGCAAAAGTACAATAAACATGATCACTTTTAAGATTTATGCCGAATTTATTAAAATCTACTTAAATAGCAACTGTCACCCTTAATATTGTTCTCATTTAAAGTAAAGTAACTTCAGAATGTATGAGGCTTCTGCTTCATTAAATTATTTTGTCTTGCATCAAACTATTTGTCGATGTAAAAACCTAAAAGAAGCAGGAGTTTATATCCGAACACATTTTCACTGTCACTATAACTCTACCAAATCTAAAATGTTACTTAACCCCTTCAATGTTGTGGCGGAAGGGGTTTTCAATTTTGCCAGGGTAAACTCAGATTTCATCGTCATGGCAACATTAAATGCAAATTGTCATTCATTTTAGCGCCCCTGCTTCTTATTTCTAATGTTATTATAATTAATGATGTACTTAAAGATGCAACTTATACTTATGGCCATATATGCAATAACAAATTCTCAATTTGAAAAATTACATTACATTTTTGGTAGGTATGTACTTAGGAAACTTGTATTTAATTCGAAACAAGGTACGTATCATTCATATCTTTCGTGGTAATTTCAGGGAATGGTAATAATATTACCCACCACTTTCGTGACTTAGCTGTTTGCTACGCGTAAGTACCTACCACCAGAAATAAATTAACTACCTACTAATAAATGTAAGGAGGACCATTTTTTAAACAAAAGCTGAACTAAAATATCCCAGCTAAATACTTCCCAGCTTACCTAAATCATTTTAGTTACCATCTATAATATCAGTAATAACACTATATTTGATATTATTTTATTCTATGTAATATTCCATCCCATAACATATCTCAAACACATAGATCTCTTACAAATTTTTCAAAGGAATCCGAAACAGTCGTAAGGTACATCAAATATTTTATTTTTAAAAGAACCGCGCAAAATCAGGCTCTGGTTACCAATGAAAATACAGCGGGCATCTGAACCGACCAATGAAACTGTTTCTAATATGGTGTGACTTTGGTGGGACGCTCCTTGTTTATCGCTCAAATGCCGGATTAATCTGTTTCGTGAATGAAACTTAAGTAATTTTTCTACGCAAACGATAGTAAACACTGTGTATTGATAAGAGGATGCGCATGTGTTTAATGAAATCAAAATATTATTTGAAGATTCCAAATAGCATTATTTTAATCGAAGTTCGTTTCCCCCCGCATCGTACGATCGAGTCGTATAAATACAACGGACCTCCCCACCTCCGGCCAAACGTCAAATCTCTCCGCTGCGTACGGTCGTTGAAGTTCGCATCGTCAGTTCGCGTCGTTTCGTAAAAGCAGTGGCTGCATCAGTTTAGTGACAGTAAAAAATTGGGCGTTGTGTGTTCAGTGATATTTAAATAGTTAAATAACACAAGAAAATGTCTTTCAATACCGACATATCAACTAAATTGGAGAACAGCAGGTACGGATATCATTAATTCGGTATTTTTAATCACCATTATCCCCTCGTCCTTTGCAGACCTACGAATTGGATGCGCAAGGTGCATTCTTAGTTTTTGAGTATCGTGCTACAGTGATTTGTGTGCATCGTTTCTGTCTTTTGGATGTTTGAGTTTATTCTGTGCTCCCTTTTTGTGTTCGAAATGTGGGAAATAGTGGGAATTTATTTACCTTCTAGTGAAATGCCAAATAATTTTGTAAAAGTGCAGTAGTGTGCATTTTGGTTTATCCAGCACCATTAAAAGGTCGTTTGCTTTCTCAAATGGTTAAGACGCCGCTAGTATTGAATGTGCTAAGCCATTGAGTTACCTATGCGGGTTTCTACTGAGCTTGCGCGAACATTATGACTCAGTGAAGGTGGTGTGATGATTATGTAGGTAGGTTGCAGTGAATTCCCCAGAATACTGCTATTAGTTGGTTCCTAGTCTCAGTAGTTGTGAAGGTTTTACCGTTTCACATAGATACACAAACATTTGGCGGTAGGAATTTATGAAAGATGAGTCATCCAAGCTACACCTTATTCAATAAAGTTGTTGAATTGACACATAATTCTTATCAGTACTAAATAGATCTCCTTGGAAACCATGTGACCCTTACATAATACTAGCGACTTCATTAGTGGGGTTGGGTTATAATGACCTAAGTGGCATTTTATATCTGATGGGTAAAACCTATATAAATATGTATAAGCCTGCCTCATTATTTGTCATTGTGTCCAATATTTACCTTTACTGCAGTTGTTTTAATTGTAAACTGTATGAATATTATAGAACCATCCTCAAAGCAATAATATTAAATTTTGTGCAAGGACTCAAATTAACACTGAACCAAATGATAGATTTAACTGTTCAAAGATATCTGTTTGTTTTCATATTGTTGCCTGTAACTGTTTTAAAAATATGTGTGAAGGATGACATAACAACCATTGTTCGCTCTTGCTTATTTTTATGAAAGATTTTATTGTTATAGTAAGTGCTTTGGTATGTAATGGCAAGGTTTATAAATTGTATCTATTCTCTTATTAAATTATTAAACATTAGTACCACTTGTATAAATATACTGTAACCACAATATGTATGAACTGGTTTTGAAAACTCACTGCATTTTCAATCTGCTATGTTTAGTTTGTACTGTTCATTTGATTAAATAATGTCACTATTTGTAAGAGATCAATTTAACTTCTGTTGATTTTGTGTACAACGTGGATACAATTCAATGAAAAATTATCTTGCTACTAACCGCACTTTACCATGCCCTCTTTCAAAAGTAATCTAAGGTTTCGCCTAACTTAACCTGAAAAAAATGCACATTAAACCGACCAATCATAATTAAATATAGACAGTTACTAATTATTGTTTGATTCGCAATGCATATACTGGTGGGCCAAGGTTTATGTTATTGAAACATTGGTATGATTTTGGCTTAAAATTAATGTAATGTAAAGTAAACCATCATTTTTTTGATAGGAAGAATGGCTAGAATTCAGTAGACTTTGTAGTTAATGTAAAACAATGTTATTAGAATCTTAATACACCACAGCATCTGATGGGTATACCTAGTAGATTTCAATAAAATTCTTACCATAATACTTAACTTAAAATTCACACCTCAATACCTACATAATCTATAAAATTCTCACCTTAATACTTAATCTCTCGGCATGGTATGGGATTGGCATTGCTGGGACTACATCACAGACATGTTCTCATCCTCATCCTTTAATTAATACAGATTTTAGAACTTACAGGCGTGGAGAGTGATCTAAATGTGGTATTGATGCTGTGTGTCAACATCTCATTTGAAAAAGGAGATTCCAAATAATTATAGAAACTTTCAGAATTCTGCGTAAAAAATTGTGCAACAGCTTGAATTCCTATACAATAAATTTGAACTTTATCATGCTTAAGATACAAGTGAAAACATGTCCAGTTGGTTTATTTCTTCCCTGGTGGCCTTTCTTCTGTAAATAACGTTAGGATTGTTTGAATGTTTTATCAGCTTGTCTTGATTGTTAAAATACATACAAATCACTGAAACAATACCAAGATCTTAGTTATGTACCTACCCAAAGATTATAATCAATGAAACGACAAATTACTATTCTTATCATATGAATTAATTAGTCAATTATAAAGATAATCAGTCAATAAAGATTATGAAACATTTAAGTCTTGTTCAACAATGTACCTATGTTCAATAGCTATAGTTGCATTGGCCCTGTCAGGTTTATGTGGACCATACCCTATGATTTTCCAGCGACTTCCTGAAATGTTCAAGCCATTGCTAACGTATATTTTATGCTTGTTACAGGAACAGTCTGCGAAAAATCGCCAGGCATGACGACACAGAGTTTTCAAAGCAGAGCATTCTGAATGACATGGAAAAGTTTGTGAAAATGGTGAACACCATGGACGAGACAGTGCTGGTTCCCAGCCGTCTGATGCACCTCGATAACGAGGGTGACGATGACCCGTTCAGTCTGTTCTCCATGCTGAATGACTTGAAGACTGAGCTGTTGTGGGCGGGAGACGCGGTGGAGCACGTCGAGCGTGGCAGGCGGGTGTCTGAGATCAGTGACACCGAGAGCGACGCGTCGAGTGCCGCTGGCGACTCAGGCATCGAAGGCGAGGACGAGAGGGAGTCCGCGGCGCGGGCGGCGGCGGCCTGCAGGCGGCACCTCCGCGGACTTCGCCGCTCCCTCCGACAGCTAACGGCCACCGCCGCACACCTCACGAGAACGTACCAGGAAGAAGTCGGCGCGCCAGCCTAGATACAACATTCCTCCACCTGTGATTGAAGCCTGACCCGCGCGCGGTGTACATATAGACTAAGCGGCCCGAACTGTAAATATAGGTTATTAGGGCTGGACGTGTAAGGGAATCTCAGTAAGTTAAAGGTTATTATTTAATAAACTAAATTTTCAGTATTTTCAGTTTTTCTGTTCTTACCTAACACACGTGTAGGTTTACAAACCTAACTTTCCAACCCTTTATTCATAAAAATGATGATGATGAATGTCGCTTTCGCACAAACTAATAGTACCTATCTAGCCGAAACAATGTTGTAATGTAAGACAGACTGCGTTTTTATGAATAAAGGGCCGAAATAGTCGAATTGAAAATTGAGGTCCTTATCAAAAAGCTTCCCTTAAGAGTAGTATGAGGTACAGTTTCTTCTAGAAGACTGAATCTACGTAATCTAAACCAGTACATCCTGCTTTAAGAAAATGGTTTGTATATTTGTATGCCTGACTTAAAATAACTTTCACTTAATTGGTATTTGTAAAGCTTGGTCAAATGTATTCCTAACAATTGACGAAAAGGTTAGATGTAACCACACTGTCATGATGTCACATGAAATTACCAACTTACTGCCAATAACAGCTATGATGAGCCTTAAAGAAGACCAGACAGTATACCTAGTACAGTCCATACGTGAGTTGTCTGACTCTGCATAATAAGAAAAAATATCAGATCAATTTTTATTGCACAAACAAATGCTACTACGTAACAAGTACAATTCAGGCAGTCTTTCGTTGCAAATAAAGCTAGCTTATCTCTTCCAGACATCCTTCGTTAGGGGATTAATGTAATGTCATAATAATGATAGATAACCTAACGAAAGTTACATAAAAATATGTAAGTAGGTAGGTATATTATATAGACCTAATGTAAAAAGAACAGTAAATTCGCGAATAAAGATAATTTTGGTGTAAGTTAGCAGAAACAGATTTTACCTACCTGATTAACAAATGCGAGACCAAAAGTCATCGTCAGATTAATATTTTAATGATTAAACGAAGGTGACAGACAAAACTAAATAATGCTTTAGAGCGCAGTAGTTACAGCAAGGTCAATAATTAAGAGTCGTAAGATGACTCGTAAACACGTAAAAACTGTTGATCCTTCCTACATTAGTAAAGTAACTGATTTGCTGTTCGAACTTCAAACCTTCATTCTCAAATATAGCCAGGTACGTCAACGCAAAAAAAATTATGAGTAAAATTGATACAATATTGAAATCACCGTTATTGTTTTTATAGATTAGTCTGTAAAGTTAAAAAAAATTAAAAACGAAACACTAAAAAGTAAAAAAAATAATTGCGTATTCTTCTAAAACTTATACGATAAAATAATGTAGGTACAATTAATCTTATTGTTGGAGTCTGTGTCAGCCAAGGAAACACCACAATATAACTATTTTTACATCTCACTTTTAAGTACGTATGTAGGTATGTGGGTAGTTACAAACTTACATTGGCTGATTTAAGACTTATATGGTTTTCTCATGGTTGTCACTGTCAGAACTGGACCAAATTAAAAGGGGACCACACGGGAAGCACCCGCTTTCAATTAAAAAAAGAGGTAACAGACATAATAAAAACAAAAAAAAACATACAAGCGAATTGAGCACCTCCCCCTCATTTGAAGTTGGTTATAAATAAGCCCGCATGCTGCGAACGGCGTGGGACCGAACTTTAAGTATTAAAGTCATTGTTAGTAGCAGCCCCAAGACATTTGCAGCCGAGTATAGGCTTCATCCATAGATTTTCAGGCGGCCTGAATTTACCGAAGTCCGATGCACCATGCGGGCAGACGTCTTACGCTTACCATCAAATGGACCCACTTTAAAATTTCTGCGCCCCAGCGGCCACCTGTTCTCCGGGCTATTCTCCTTGCCTACTGCCACTTCCAACCTACTTATCCGCTGGGCTACGACGGTGACATTACTTCTTCAACGGATTTCCTCATTTATGCGTATCGAAATACCAAGCACAGCCCTCTCTTCAAAGCACGTTGAGTGACCTACTACAATGCCGTACACAGCTAGCCCGCTGTATAGCCCACAATGCCACTATCGAGAGACCCGCAGAGTGGGGAACTATAAAGAAAATTCCGTGTAGAAAACGCTTTGTAAAATGTTTTTGTTCCCCTTGACCTCTCATGCCGATGAGCCGCCTAGAGGCAGTAGGTAGTCAACCTGTAGATAAACATCTTGTTACTCAACCTGTAGAGAAAAAACGGTCATGATCCTTAAGTCATAAATCCTGCTACCTTCATCAGTGGCTTGTCCACCCAATAAAGATCCCATTAACGGTGGCATTGCATTAAACTTCTTCACACTATATTTCCTGTCCACTAATGTTCAGCATACCGGCATTATTTGGTCTTGTTTGCGTGATACACTAGTATTCTTATAGGTTTAAATGTATTTAATTTCACGAATGGACCTATCCTCCCGTGAAAAGCAATATAAGTCCTGCCTGCTGCAGATCTGCAAACCTTTTCCGATTTCATCGCTGGCAAAGTCAATGACCTCCGTAGGAAATCGTAGAGTTAAACTGAGAGTGCCATATTCTTTGAATATCTTAAATTCCTGACATGCAACCCTTGTGCTTAACGTAGATTCAGATAAGAACAGAAATAACACTGATTGATGGACCTTAAAATCTTACCGTTACGAATCGAATCGTAATGGTCGCATGTGATCTGATACTTAGCAAAGCGACTCGTGAAGTCTACTCAGGTCTCAAGTCCTTGAACTGGCTGTACCTACCGTACTCGCGGGAAATCGATCACTGTGCAGACAGGTTATCAGGTTACTGGGAAATAAAGAGAAGCCATGTACTCGTACATTGAAGGTATGCTGTCACCCACTTATTGCTAATATTTATGCATAAGTTACATACAAGCTGAAAGTTTGATTTTTATTTCGGGTTTAACATTTGAGAAGATTATTGTACTGTGCCACATTTGTCGAAAAGTCAAGGCTCTGTTAAAACGGTTCCAGATATTACCTTTTGGTGATCTACGAGTATGTGACTCTATTCCAAGTTATTGGGAAAATTTATTGATATCGAGCGGAGGTTAATCCTTGGCAAGTCTAAGCAAAATGTTAGTAAGTGTGTGTTGTTCAATAATTTTCTGGGTAAGTAATATAGTCTGCTGCCCCCCGATAACAAAGTTATCGACCGATTAGGTTATTTTCTTTTATTTTTAATTATTTTTTAAGTATGGGTAGTTTTATTATTATTGAGTTTATGAACACTATAGGCCTTCGGCTTTAACATATAAAAATATAAATTGCTACCGTTAAGAGGGTCATTTACTTACCATAATTGAAACAAATTTACCGAATCGGTCGATAACTTCGTTCTGAATCGGGGGGCTGACCTATTATTTCGTAAGATGTAATGATTGTACATCACACACCTCACAGTAACACTGTTACCATCTGCGTAGGTATAATAATGAGAGCATACAGCTTATTTCGTTAAAGTTCTCCTCTAACTTTAGAATTTGAGGCATCTGTTAGGCCAGATTGTGATAAGGCGGCCTAAGGACTATCTTACACTACATCAAGTGATGATGTAGTTTCACTAAGAAGCTATCATCACTTTTGATCCGAAGAGTTATTCAGTAATTTTGCAAGACTATGTACCTACTGTTTGATTCGTATTGCTAGTAGATAAGAGAATGGAAGGAGTGTGCGGGTTTTTGTGTAAGTCGGGAGCTGCTAGGATGATAGAGGTTTTCTTGTATGTATCATCATTAGCTGCTTGGAAGACTTAAGATGAAATTGAATTTGGGGTGAACGAAACTAAACAGAAAACGGCATTCAGTTGAGAAAGACCAACTTAAGTTAGTACCAGTTTTGCCGTGTTAGACAGTTTGTAACTATGCACTTAATTTTACCTACACAAAAGTTAAACAAGGGTTTAATAATTTCTTGAACTCGCTGACTAATGGGCTCTGGAGCACATAACTTTCACTGGTAAAATGTGTTCTACACGGCATGCGACATGCGACACGCCTGCTGCTATCGATCAACTAGTTTACTTAAAAGCTAAAGAGCCTCGGTCTTGTTAGCCCAATGCAATAGGCATTTTTCATGCTCATACTCGTAGGTATTATTGGGTTTTTCTAGTCTAGCTACAAACCAAAATCGATAACGGCAACTCTATTTAGTTCACATCAACAAAAGACGTTACTGCTTTTTTCCCACTGTCGAGCGAGACACACACTAAATGGGTCGAGTATCGAAGTTTCAGTCGAACTATTTTGCAGGTGCAGTTTTTGGCTTCTAGGAATCAACGTTGTTGTAATGAAACCACTCAAAATGAATTAAATTTACACGTACTTCCGAGACCCAGCAAAATACCATAGCAGCTAGAAAAAAATAATGTGTCGTTATGGGATAGATCAGACTATATTTGAAATCTCGTCGTAATCCTTCCAGTTATTTGGGAATGACTAAGCTACTTGCAAACAAACTCGTGCAAAAAAACACTCATCGTATTATCTTCAACACGTCATACTCGTACCTCCGATAGTGCACTGAATACGCCTAGAAACAGCATCTCGTGTTCATGAATTGGAATGACCTTGTCTGGCATCGTTACAGCCTACGTGGCTTCAATAGGTTCAATTTGTGAGAAACACTTGGATTTCATTGGTTTCCATCTAGATTTTGCATAGAAAACTTTGTGTGAATACTTATTGTTAAGCTAATCATATTTATTTTTCTTTCTTAACAACAACCACTTACATAAATTGATATTAGATCTAGCAATTTGTAACTGGTTAACCCTTAATCCGTCGTATCGTATGTGTTAGACACAATAGAACATCAACACAAATATGCACAATAGAATACTTAACAATAACATCCACCCGCAACGCTTTTTTCACAAAGCTAATTTTTATAAAGCTAATTATAATCTGATTTAATCAATACATTATCAATTTAATTCTTACTTTTACCCGCGACTTCGTCTGCGTTGAATAGTTACTTTGGGCAGCATTTTTAGTTTTCCCAGCACAGGCGGAAATTTCAAAAATGCTAGGAAAAAAACCCATCAAGATCCTGTATACAAAGTTCCATGGTTCTTTTGTCAACAATGACGAACTACCATACAAAATTTCATCCCTTATACAACCACTTCAAGTTTTTTTGCGAATAAAGGTAACATGTCCGTTCCAAAGCTCTAGTTTGTCTCTGTACAAAATTTCTTTAAAAGGGGGTGTAGACGTAAAAGATCGACAGAGTTACTTTTGAATTTATAATACGAGTATTAGCATGGAAGTATGGATTCTTTCAAAACTTTGTTATTTCGAGCCGATAAATCAGGTTACGGTAGAGGCTACGGTCGCTTTTTGTTTTGGTCTACGTCTTTCACCCTTATTCAAACTCGATTAGGCTTATAACACTGTTTTGCTAATGCATTCACTTTGTTCTGCCTCCTACATCCTTAACGCTCTCAAAAATTTGCGAGTGAGTGACAGAACGCCTCGTAGATAAAAGTCGTTATGAAATGCTTCAAGAATAATGGGGTTCTTATTCGTAAACTGTTAAAGGGAAACCATTATGAGCACTTCAATTTGGTTTATTCTTTTTTTTTTAAAAAACCTTGAACATTTTATAATTTCTCGTAATCATGCGATTGCGAGATTCTCAAGAACATTTTTATCTACCGAAGATAAGGTCAGAAGCAGATAAGTTGATTATGTTTATTTGATGTCGTGCTCAATCAAACAATGCACTAAATGATGGCGTCAGTGTTTTGTAAGCTTCCTGACTAGATACATCTCACTTAACAAATCTGAGGGTAAGTACTTAATTACAATCCTTAAATTTAGGTAATCTGTCACTTTACACTATTGCCCGGAGACAATAAAGTAAATGTCTACTTAATACAGCGATAAATAGTCTGCCAGTATAACTTCACGTCTAATTACTTGAGACTTTATTAGCGTTAATAAAATAAAATGTATTCAACGTGGTTACTTTCGTCATTTAGTTTGCGTAATCTGAATCTTTAATGGAACTTCTCAAGCCTAACTTAGTTGCCACACTGATAAGGATACTAAAATACCACATGCCTACTCACTATTTACTACCCAGTATCGGAGAAGATAATAGGATTACAATGCATGAATCATGACAATGACCTGAGGCTTACCAACATAACGTTTCAGACGTAATATATAATCCTATATCCTTGAGTATATTACAAAATTGAAATATTGAAAAGTTCATGTCATAATATTGGCAAGAGATGCTGTCATAACAAGACACACCCATATTTATATTGCAAATATTGCAAAAGAAAATAAAAACAATCGAAGACTAGTAAACACTAATATCTGGCATACCTCCAACTGAATTTTGAATCAAGATAGATGCTTCGGTATAATGCATTTTAGTTCAGATAATACAGTAAGCAAAACAGACAGTTATTATTTCTCCATGTTACCTTCTGCCCCTACTGACAGTTGCTCTTTCCAAAAACCAAAAGTGGCCTCTTCATGTGCGGCTTTTTAAAGAAAATTTGCTATTCGTATGCGACGTTCTATTAACATGTCATTAATGTTTATCAATCGGATGGGTGAAGGCCGTCACAGCTGAGACGTTGTTTACCTACATTCGCATTAACAGCTTCGATGATGAAATGCGATGATGCAAGGCTCGCCTTTGCAGAAACTGACGTTCGCATCAGATGGTTAAAGGAAAACGTAAACACGAGGCTGCTTCTTGGACTGAAAATACTAACAACTAACTGATCTTTGAACCTGTATCACAAGTTGAGCACGTGCGAAATAAGTAATAATTGCGAAATATTTCGCACATTACAGCAGAGTTGAAGTCATTATTATTTATTGTGCAGAAAGAGAATTACGAGTAAATTAAATCCAAACATGCCTATTTCGCGCTTACTGCTTACCGTATATTTTACGTAGCCTCGATGCTATAACTTGACCTAAATTTTCTTTATTAAATTTGTCGGCATTCATGTTGATTCACTAAGCGTTCTGGGTTCCTGTTTCAATTAGCTAAACAAAACGGAAGCTTGTCAAGTGAACCAGAGCCGGGTCGTTACCTGGTTGTTGCAAAATCTAATTTTCAATCGCTTTTTGATCGCTCAGATTAGCTTACTTAACTTACACTTGTTAAAGGAAAACTCGATCTAGGTAAGTGTTTGATACAATACGCTTCTCCAGGAAAGCCATCACAAGTTAAAAAGACAATCATTTTAGTGATGGGAACGATATGTTATCCCAGTTAAGCTGGTAAATAAAAAAAACGGCGGTCCTAGAGTGTGTGAAGGCTTGCAGTTTAAATAATCTTATAAAGACTATGCAGCCACAAAACTGCGTCATTGTAAACAACGCATTAACTGCAGTCTCGATGAATGGTTGACGTAACAGCCCCATGAATGGATCTGATGGAACTCGCTCCATTTACCTGAACATTCTACCTTGCTTTGTGATGCCATCCTAGGAGACACTAGCTGTTAAGCGGGAGTTTCCACAGTGCGTTGTTTGCTCCCGATCATTCGAACCAGTTATTGCATTTTCCGACGTAAGTATTCCTTCGCGCGTGGACTTAGTTGCTGTTGCGTTCGGATGTCACAATCAAAGTGTAGCCATCAAACGAAACGTCTAGAACATTCGCAGTTTGAAAGGCTTCATGAACATAGATTAAGTAATGTTTTGGTCATGTGAGTTTATGATTTACTCTGATGTCGAGAAGTGCAATCCTTCAATCGATTACCTACTTAAAAATTAGTCGGTGCTCGTAACCAGCACCTGCATAAACATACTTTTAATGAGACCAAATTTTGCTCGAAAACAAATTAGCAACAGTTTTATCGTTCAGAATGATTACCAATGTTCGTGAGAATAATTACCAGAGGTCGTGGGTTCGATCCCCACCCATGACAAACATTTATGTGACGAACATTTGTGTTTGTTGTGTGTCTGGGTGTTATCATCTATTAAAGTTTATATTTTGTAATATTTTAGTATGTTTATCAGTCTCTGACACCCATAGTACAAGCTCTGCTTAGTTTGGGGTCGATGATCTAGGTATAAATTGCCCAGATATTATTATTTTTTGTGTTGGTAATTATTACTTTAACTTAGAATTTAATTGGAGATGCACTAGAAAACTACTTCACCAGATAATAAAATGTCAATTAAAGGGTGCCGTTGGAATTTATCGAATATTATATAGTTTGTAAATGTTTACCGTAAATTATTAAACGGCCCTTAATTGCTTCTAATTAACCTTCGAGCCAACACAGCGGAAAATCAAAGCAGTAATTTGGAAAATTATCGAAACAGGTAGATGATTCACTCTTACATTATTGATGGAACATCCTAAAAGTTATCTGGAATTGGTGATAAGTGGAGTTGTTGAATAAGTATCTAATCTAGATAATGACCGATGTACTCAATGCTGATTATTTTGTTTGTTACTTATGTACAGTGAATGCACATCAAGCGGTTAAAGCAGTTGGATAATGACCTCTATTGCGTTAAACTAAGGGGACAATAACCCGATTGAGCTGCGGCTGCTCTTTGTATTCATCGTGAGTATCTGCAACAATGAATTCGTAAGAACAGTGTGTACCACCCTAATCTTACACATGCTTAATATTCTAAACTAAGCAGAGCGTACTAGGTACTATGGGTGACAGAGATATATTTTTAAAGATAATTATCATCGGCTGATTTCAGTCAAAGTGACTACTTTTGACTTTTGCATATGCTGTATTTTTATTAGGTTTGTTAACAATTTATTTTACTTATCTGC